>OVBL01000320.1:0-341670 GCA_900406555.1 Pseudoturritis turrita | reverse complement strand
TTTATAAATACAGAAACAAATAAAATTAGAAGAAATAGTTCAAATCTCCTATATAATGCGGCAAAGCTGTCTTGCGAACCAATACAGGTAGCAGTTTTCGCATCCAGGTTGATATCCGTGCTCAGTGGCACAATTTG
This sequence comes from Pseudoturritis turrita, assembly GCA_900406555.1. Lineage (NCBI taxonomy): Eukaryota > Viridiplantae > Streptophyta > Magnoliopsida > Brassicales > Brassicaceae > Pseudoturritis > Pseudoturritis turrita. The sequence goes on along the minus strand of OVBL01000320.1, from coordinate 341,533 downwards.
GAAAAGGCAAATCTGGACAGTCAGGGTATTGCCACGTTGATGCAAAAGAATGGTTCATGGGTGGATAGAAAGCTACAACCGCATCCAGAACCTCCTCCCCAAGCCTGGTGAGTTTATCAAAATCACCTTCAGCGTGTACGTCGACACATAATTTGAGAAGTTGTGCAGCCTTTTTCGTACGTCCAGCACATACACACAGCATTCCACAGAGATAAGTTGCGTTAGCACTGAAAGGGACAAGCCGGTCCAAAAGCTCCATGGCTGCGCTGATGTCTTGTTTGCGGTCACGAGTCTTGCAGCCTCATAATAAATAGCAGTTGGGTTTCCGGCGTTTAAGCATCTTACAAAAAAGCTGCGATTCGCCCCGTCTAGGAGAATTTTATCTGTGTCTTCACATAGATCGTGGATATTAAGTTCCTTGAGGACTTCATCACTGTACACTATATCTCTACCGATCCAACCTATTCGGAGGATGTGTCCGACTCTCCACAAGGTGAGGCGGCAAGTTTTCGTGCAATGACAGAGATAATGTCCGAAGGGAGCTCTGGTATTTGCATGTTAACCTACGATGTGATGCAGTATTTGGATTTTGAAAATAATTAACAGGCACTCTGTTCGTAAACAATCTACTATTTTTATAGATAAGAAAAGATATGAAAGGGGTCGATCTTCCTTTAAATTGTCTTGGAAAATAAAACTCAATTTACAGGGATGATTACTGTGCCGGTCAACTATCATAACATAAGATACTCTGCCTTGGAAAAGACAACTCAATTTAATAAGAAATGGAAGAGAAAGTGCGTAAATTTGCCGCGAAATAAATGGCGCGAACACCCATAAGAATAAAGGACAAGTCATTTTTTTACACATGAGAGATGAATGACAACTCATTTAAAAAGTATACATCAATGAACATGTGTTTATTGCAGTAGTTGAAAATACATTCCCAGTCTGCCAAAACCCTAGAGTAACGCTTCGTGTTTACCAAAGACGCAACATTCATCATCTTCGTCTCTCTTACCAAGTTTGTGACCATGGGTTATAGTGTAAGGCGAATTAAAATGGAACTTAATCGGATCCAGAAGGATGTTCCTACACAGTTCATCAGGGCAGGTATAAAATCTAGAACTCCCAAGTCTTTTATGCAGTTTGAGGTAGTATTATTTACGGATGATAATAGGAACTTTACGGATGTAGTATTATTTAGATTAAATGTCTGAGTTGAGTCTTATATGTTTTAGGTCCCGTTGGTGATTGTGTTTACGAATGGGAAGCAGCTATCAATGGACCCTTCGACAGTCCCTATGCCGGAGGGATTTTCTTGCTTACCATCCATTTTCCTCCGGATTATCCGATAAAGGCGCCAATGGTTTGCTTTTTGCTTTTTCAGTTAATTGTTATTTGTTGCAGGATGAAACTTCACTCTTGATCATCTTGCTTTTCATCTTGCTTTTAATTGATATTCTCTTTGTCTTTGCATGCAGGTGGCTTTCAAAACAAAGATTTACCACCCAAACATCAACGCAAAAGGAGCGATTGACTATGATATCTTGAGGGAAAAATGGTCTCCTGCTTTAACCATGTCCCAGGTTTGGAATTTTTTTCAGATTTAACAAAGTTTTGTCGAAAAAAATACTTCAGCCAAACATGTGTGTTAATGGGATGGATTTTTGTTATGGAATTAGGTTTTGATGTCAATTTGCGCGCTGATGACTGACCCAATCCTAGATGATCCTTTTCTGCCGGAGGTAGCCCATATTTACAAGACTGACAAATCCAGGTTCGAGTCAACTGCGCGAAGCTGGACGGAGAAGTATGCCATGGGATCAGAGTGAGGTGGTGGAGGCAAAGAAAGGAGCTGTCTCACCTGTGTGTTCTTTAGTATCTTTTCTATGTTTGCTTTAGTATCTTCTGAAGACTGGTTTGCTATAAGTGTTTCATTTTGAACTCGCGGATCAATTCGGTTATTGGTTATTTTGAGCGAATGCGCAGTATCTGCTTGTACTCTGCATCTGAGGAGTAGATGATGGACGGACTCTGCATTTAGGCTGCATCTGTGTGTTCTTTAGTGTCTTTTCTATGTTTGCTTTATTATCTTCTGAAGACTGGTTTGCTATAAGTGTTTCATTTTGAACTCGCGGATCAATTCGGTTATTGGTTATTTTGAGCGAATGCGTAGTATCTGCTTGTACTCTGCATCTGAGAGCAGATGATGGGCAGACTCTGCATTTAGCTGCATCTGTGTGTTCTTTAGTGTATTTTCTATGTTTTTTTTATTATCTTCTGAAGACTGGTTTGCTATAAGTGTTTCATTTTAAAATCGCGGATCAATTCGGTTATTGGTTATTTTTGAGCGAAGGCGCAGTATCTGCTTGTACTCTGCATCTGAGAGCAGATGATGGGCGGACTCTGCATTTAGGCTGCATCTGTGTGTTCTTTAGTGTTTTTTCTATGTTTGCTTTATTATCTTCGGAAGACTGGTTTGCTATAAGTGTTTCATTTTGAACTCGCGGATCAATTCGGTTATTGGTTATTTTGAGCGAATGCGCAGTATCTGCTTGTACTTTGCATCTGAGAGCAGATGATGGGCGGACTCTGCATTTAGGCTGCATCTTTATCACTAACACTGCGCATAAACTGCATCTTCTCAACTTGTTTTCATCCACAAAGGTCTAACTAAACAAAATAAAAGTATACATAAATTACTGAGCTATTATAAGAGACATACAAAAGTGTTACTCCGAGTCTCAAAAGATCGAGTGCAATAACATTAAACAACGCAGTTGACGAGGTTTATTCTAGGTGGTATTGGTACGACGAATAGGGTCATCAATGTATGCATCTTCAACCATTGAGAAACCACCGGTCTTAACAACCCTTAGTTGCTGGATTGCTTCTTCAACGGCAGGAATTGCTGGATTTATGAGGAGTTCAGAGAATGGGTAGAGAGCCGAGACACGTATCTCACCTGCAATGCCAAAGAGTCACCTACTCATATATGTTGCAATAGTTCTCTATGGTTGAATGAAGTAGTAACACTACCTCCAAAATAGTCCATATTCCAATTTCGTAGCACGCAGAATATGACCTTCCCAATTGGCTGAAGTCGCCAGAAGTACTCAAATTCATCAGCAAATGTTCCCTTCGCAATACAGTTGATATTTTCGCCGCTGCAGCTCACAAAGTCGAATTTATAGTACTTCGTTCTCAAAAGACATCCTAAACTATAAACATAATTAACTTACCTGAAATTTCTCAATGTGAAGTGTAGAACTTTGTGACCAGGGACAACGTAAATGTCATCTGTGAAGCCTTGATAAATTTCTAATTTCTTGACTTTCACAATAGCACCAAGCAAATCAACTGTGTTATATAGCAACATGAATATAGATTAAGAAATCTGACGTGAAATGGAAAATCAAACAACTAATATTCCATCAATACTTACCAACACTAATCTTCTTATGCAATGAGCCGTTTAGAACTCTGCAAAATGGAGATAACGACACCATATGATTACCACAGATTCGTGCTACCTTTTAATGATCGATTCTTCATGGAAGAAGATATGGAACTCATGGTGTGTTTGTTTCCACTGACCCGGCCTCGTCGTCACTTCAAAATCCCTAATCAAATACCATTCCCCTTCAGCCACGTCTTCAAACTTTGACAACAGATGATTTCGAATGGTTGCAGAGATCCGAACACCCTAAACCATAAAACCAAGGATTGTATCTATTCCTCTAAAAATTAAACAAAATCAGGTATTCCTAAGAGACCACATAAGGACATCAAAGCATGCATTTCTTACGGCGTGATAATCAGCGAGAAGCAAGTGTCTTTCAGGTTGAAAGCGTGCATAGTGCTCTCCAAATTCTCTTACGACTTGAACCAAGATTCTTCCACCATTCTTCATGAGTGACAAGTCTAGAACCATATCTAAATGAGCCATTTCTTTAGACTGTAAGTTTTAGAGAAAAGTTTGGAAGAAAAGTTTTGAGCCTGAAATGTTTGGAGAAAAGTGTTGGAGCCTGAGAAGTTTTGAAGAAACGATTGGATTGAAGAACGGTAAATAATCAAAACTGACTTTTTTACGGTTCCAAAAATGTTAAAGAGCCACGTGTCGATAATCGCATGATGCAATACGAGAAACAAGGCATTGCCGTAATTGTTAGAATGCGCAGTGTCATGCATTAACTTACTCTGCATTTAATTAGTAAAAGGGGACTTATTTGCTAGTTTCTACGATTCTTTATTATGGGGCCCATATTGATGGACACTCTAGCAGAGGAAGAGCGGACTTCTTTAATTGATACGACAATAACTTTTGATTCGACGTAGTACTACTTTTAGAAATAACTTTTTAGACGCAACTCAATAAACTTATTGAATTGGTCATTGGAGATATTTCGAAAAGTTATACTATAATATTTCAAACTTCACCACAACAGAGTACGAGAAACTAATATACTGCGCTTTCTCTGCTCTTTCTCTATTTATAATCTGCTTATTAAATAAAGTTAGTATTTACTTTACTCTTACTCTGCCTACGACAGAAGAAGAAGAACAGACCTCTATTTTTATTTTGCGTATTCTTTTATGTTCACTGCAAATGTTATGCAAATATGGTGTAAAGCAGATTACGGCACATTTTACGCAAAGCATAGCTAAATGTACCATAACATTAACAACCGTTTGTTAGAATGCCCAGTGTCATGCATTTACTTACTCTGCATTTAATTGGTAAAACAAACAATAACGTATAATTACCGTTATTCCGAAATAATATTTTAGATAAGTTATAGGAAAATATTTCAAACTTCCCTACTGCAGAGTATGAACAGACGCTGCTAATTCTATACGCGTAGTACTGCTTTGTCTCTGCATTTATCCTAACCTTATATTAAACTTCCCAAAAACCACTAGTATTTTTATTGTCTCAAAAACATTTACGATTGTGAATATATAGTAAAAATGAAACTTACTTTTCACGGTTCCATTAAAAATGTTAAGAGTCAAAGCAATATCAACTCACATCACATCATGCACTCGTATACGACCATACTCTGCAGCCATCAATGGCAAGATCGGGTTGCGCCAATTACTTTTGATTCGACGTAGAACTACTTTTATAAATAAGTTTTTAGCAGCAACCCAATAAACTTATTGAATTAGTAGAAAATTATAGTATAATATTCAAACTTCAAGACAGCAGAGTACGAGCAAACTTCATATACTGCTCTTACTCTGTCTAGGACTTGTCGATAATCGCAGACATCTATTTTTAATATGCGTACTCCTTTCTGGGGCCCATTTTGCTAGATGCTCTATCAGCTGATGGGTCCGAATGGTAGCATCTAGTATCAAAGTTGAGTTGAAGTAGATGTTATATTTGATTTAACTTGCAGTAAAAATATGCTGCATAAACTGCAGATTTATGTGGTGAGTTTGATTTTACTTAGCATTTTACAGAAGAGGCTGGGAAAAGTCTATTTGAATTCTACGGTTTAGGGGGAAAATTGAAAATTCAAATATCTTTGAATTTTTAAACATTATCAATCTCGTGGCAAATACGGGATGATACTGCCGAAAATAAACGGTAAAAAAGCACGCATTTGTTATATAACAGAAGAATCAAAGGACAATGTATATGTGTAGTGTTAATAACATTTCTATCCATTTGGCATATATCGCCACGTCATCATTATTTAGTCGCAAACCAATGGCAGATCAATAGCAAACCAATGGCAGATCAATAGCAAACCAACGGAAGATCAATAGCAAAACTAAATAGATAAATGTGACAATTACAAAACTAAATAGATAAAAAACAGGTGATATTCTACGAAGTGTCCAGGGAACGGTCGCGCTTCATCCCTCTAGAACTCCCAGGAACATCGCAGCCAACGTCGGCCGATCCAAACTCGTGACTTATACGATCCAAGAACCTTGACTGCTGGGTCAAAGTTGTTGCCACAACCCTAACCGAATCCACAGCCCTCTCCACATTCCGAAGCCGAGTCTCCAAACCACATATTTTAGCACGGAGGGCTTCTCCCTCCAACTCCAACTCCTCGCAACGAGGACAATGAACATTAGTGATGCGAGACGGATACACGTTTTGCCAAGTAAGCCTAAGGCGATCCAGGCAACATGGACGGACCTCTGCTTCGTCGATATCCGCCCGAAGAGAACTCCCGTCCACTGCGGCGTCGTAGAGAAGAAACTCAGGGCGCCGGTAAGGGAGTGGAATCAAAAAAAGGGCATTAGAAAAATCGGGATATGTGCGACGGTTCTGCTTTGTTAGAACTGATGAAGCGCAACAGAGAGAAAATGCATGTTAAAAGAGTTAGCTTGATCAATTCGTCAGAGTCTAATGAATTTTTTGTAAGATGAAAATTACCTGAATCAGACCACAAGCGGGGAAGTCCGTCAGGACCGGAATGACGAACAAAAAAGTAGTGAATCTTGTCATCATCACCACCCTCAATTTGGAGGGGAAGTTCAACTGGAGATCTGCAACCGTCACGAAGAACAAGTTCATATCTATTAGACCAGGGGTCTATACTCCTAACCTCAAAACCCCCAAAAATCATAGCACTGGAAACAATTATTCCAGATAATTCCGACAGTATTTGGAGGGCGTTTATCAACCCCCATGAGCGGGCATTAAACTGGCTGGGTGCAATCCGAAGTTCTTTACAAAACTCCATCATCAAAAAAGACAGGCGATGGCGGAAACCTGCCCGAAAGAAAGACCAATAGACGGTGATATAGCCTACCGGAGGAATCCCGGGCACATCTTGTACCTCTGGATATTTGAACCAATCCGAATTCCTTGGCAGAGCAGGAATCACACTGTTGGGTTCGCTCCCGCCAGAGGAAGAAGAAGATGAGGAAAAGGCAGACATCGGATTCAAAGAAGATTGGTGAGACTGATGGGTAGAAAAGAAGAATAAAAGATACGCTTGCGTTCTGTAGCTTTTGGATTATCTTTGTTTTGTTTGTTTGAGACTGATGGAGGAAAGGATAAATTATCTTAGTTTTTACACCCAAATAAAGAAGAGATCTTTTATACTCGTTGATGGGAAACCGTATCGGTATGGAAGCCCTAATTAGTCATTCTCTGCAGCTATTACTGGACGCCTCTGAGATGATGCTGCTCCATTCCAAGGGCCACGTGTCGATCATCGCATTATTGAACACGAGAAACAAGGTACATTATTAATTGTTCTACTACAATACGACATACGCCACGTGTCGATCATACATGATAGAACACGTTAAGTAAGGAATGGCAGTGATTGCGACTACTCTGTTTATATTCTGCAATAAATTTAATAATACCCTGCTTAGGCACTTTCTCTGCATATACTCTACGAAATAACGGGTTAAATGATGGGAAGGTGGACCGCTGAAATGATGGGAAGGTGGACCGCTGAAATGATGGGAAGGTGGACCGTTGAAATGACAGCTAAGCGAAAAAAACTGACGTACGTGGTTTTGCTTTATCCCTCTCGTCTATAAAAGAAAGAAGAACCCTCAACACATTCTCTGCATTTTACTCTTTTACAGGCACATATTCAAGACATCATGGCCGCAGATCATTCGAAGAAAAGAAAAGCACCAATGTCAGACCTGGAGTTGGAAGCAGAAGAGAAGCGGAATGATGCAGTTATGGAGGCGGAAAAGGAAGGAAAGGATCGCCTGAGGGTAATTCTTCTGCTGGTGCGATCTCAAATGAGAGCGAAGGACGAAGCTCACCGCGTCAAACTCAAGTTGGAAAGAATTGCCGGTAAACGCTCTATATTGGAGAAGATGATGCATGAAGAACAAGTGGTCATGGATGCTAGGCGGCAGCAGTTAGCAGAGAAAGAAATGATTGCTGAGGAGGAGCTGAGAGAAATTACAGTTCCTCGTATTGATTGGTTAAAACTTGGTCTTTCGTTTATGGAGGACTAAAGTTATGTAGAACTCTTGTTATTTTACTTTTCTTAAAATTTCAACAACATTTAGTTTATTTGATGTTGTTTATCTTTTCTTGGATTTGTTGTTTGTACTCTTTTCTTCGACTTGTGTTTCTGTGTGTATTCAAAACTTTCAAACTACATCTCCTTTTGGATGCAAACTACGGCCAGATTTGGGTGCAGAGTACAAATAGACTCAAATATAGAAGCAGAGTACCGAAAAAGTATGCGAAGCAGAGGACCTAGGTTTGGAGCATATTTTAGGCAGATTTTGGACCTAGGTCTGCGTTTACTACTTCTTCTTCTCTGCATTTATAATTTTTTTTTTTTTGACATCAACTCTGCATTTATAATAAACATCAACTTCTCTGCTGGAAAATGGGATGATTCTTCATATTCCTTTTCTAAATTTATTACAAAAAAATTCGAGCAAAAACTGGTACATGTTCTTATTCGTCTTGATCATTGTGAAATACCTGGCGGATAATTTCCGGGATAGGGGATATTTTGTCAAATCCAAGCTGTTCCCATTCTGAAGGATGGGCCTCGAGCCGTTTTATAATCTTCTCGATTCCCTTTAGTTTCTTATGAAGTTTAGCCTGTTTCTTCAAGATTTTCTCGTGAGTCTTGATTGCTCGTTGGTACTTCTCGTTAAGCTGCATAAAATAAATTATAGATACAAGGAACAGCAATGGAAAACTCTTGAAAAACATGCAACACCTTTACCTTAGTTATGAACTCCGTGGATTGCTGAAAACATCTTGGGTTATGGTTCATTAGTAAAATTGAAGGAATTTTCAATCCGGATCGTTCAAATACAGTTGTTGAACTCGCGGAAGATTCATTATCGTTCATCGGATTGAAGACAGAGGCTACAGATGGCTCCATTAAAAGTCGGCTATATGTGCTCTGCAAGTAAAGAAGAAGTGTTGAAGATAACCCACGTCATAAATACAAGAGTGGACCGAGTTACGAAATACAAGAGTGGACCCACTTCATAAATACAAGAGTGGTTGACGAAATCCACTTAAAATTATTTACAAGAGTGATGACGCTAGATATTCCAACTTCAATGAAACTCTGCATCTACTTTGCTTACACTCGGCACAAACATGGGCAGAATAAGTTCTCTTCTACTAAGGAAGGAAAAACTTAAATTCTGCTTGTACGCCGCAGAGTACGCCGCAGAGTTTATGTTTTTCATCCTTAGTAGAAGAGAACTTATTCTGCCCATGTTTATGCTGAGTGTAAGCAAAGCAGATGCAGAGTATGAGCAGGTGCTGCGTATTCTCGGTTTACAATCTATCAGCGTAGTTTTTGATGATGCGTGTAAACGAAGAATAAGCATAATAAGTTCTCTTCTACTAAGGAAGAAAAAACTTAAATTCTGCTTGTACGCCGTAGAGTTTATGTTTTTCATCCTTAGTAGAAGAGAACTTATTCTGCCCATGTTTATGCTGAGTGTAAGCAAAGCAGATGCAGAGTATGAGCAGGTGCTGCGTATTCTCGGTTTACAATCTATTAGCGTAGTTTATGATGATGCGTGTAAACGAAGAATAAGCAGAATAAGTTCTCTTCTACTAAGGAAGGAAAAACTTAAATTCTTCTTGTACGCCGCAGATTACGCCGCAGAGTTTATGTTTTTCATCCTTAGTAGAAGTGAACTTATTCTGCCCATATTTATGCTGGTGTAAGCAAAGCAGATGCAGAGTATGAGCAGGTGCTGCGTATTCTCGGTTTACAATCTATTAGCGTAGTTTATGATGATGCGTGTAAATGAAGAATAAGCAGAATAAGTTCTCTTCTACTAAGGAAGGAAAAACTTAAATTCTGCTTGTACGCCGCAGAGTACGCCGCAGAGTTTATGTTTTTCATCCTTAGTAGAAGAGAACTTATTCTGCCCATGTTTATGATGAGTGTACGCAAAGCAGATGCAGAGTATGAGCAGGTGCTGCATATTCTCGGTTTACAATCTATCAGCGTAGTTTATGATGATGCGTGTAAACGAAGAATAAGCAGAATAAGTTCTCTTCTACTAAGGAAGGAAAAACTTAAATTCTGCTTGTACGCCGCAGAGTTTGGTTAATGTAATATTTACTAGAACAAATCTCCCTATTTACTATATACATATATTTACTAACCATGCAATTAAATTTGAACGTCGTAGAGATCGTAGATACTTGCAATAATTGACTCATCACACTTGCGTTGATCGGTATACGAAGATGTCTCATCAACCACCTCTGCAGCGAGCTTCGTCCTCCAGGTCATCATTTTGGCATTACACAGTTCTCTTGCTGATAGCGGCAATCCTAACATGTGACACTTAATGTATTTGAGTGCGTATACTCCACAATCACCTACTTGTGGACGCATTTTGGGAACGTCTTTTACAATTGTGATTGTAAAAGCTGCTTGATCGTAGTCTTGAGGAAAGAACATATGAATTACGGCAGGAACCATTTCAGCAAAAGCCCTCGCCGCTGCCACAATATCTGATTCTGGAGTATTTAAGGAATCATATATGTAGACAACCCGGTCAACCAATGATATGACCGTCCCAACCCAATGATTCGAGCTCATGTGTAGAACGAAGTATAACGTATCAACATCTTTGCCCCAGGCCAAATTTGTTGCGGCATAAGCTGGAAGAATACCGTGTACATTCTCGTAAGTACCACCAGGCCATCTTTCAAGCTCAAGCCACTCGGTTTACCTATTCTTCCAAAGCATTTGAAATGCTGCATCCAATATAGCAATCCGCGGACTCTTGAAAGAACTAGGATTTTTCTTTAGCCTTAGTCTATACAAGTTCAGTGCTGCGTCAAGGTGCTGATAATAAAAGAAGGACAAATGTTAGGCACCAAAGCAGAGTCTACTAGACACACAACAACAACGGTCTGCCAGCTAAACATGAAATAAATACTTTTGCCAGATCCACTGTTGACGAGGAAGAATGTACTTACCATATCGTGTAACCATTCCCTAGGCTTCAAAAGTAAGTTGAAGAATTCACGGGCCGTTGTTTTCCCTCCAAATGGATAAATATTTGTTCTGTCGAAGAAATCAACATTCAAGTTAGACTGCAAGATAAAATAGACGATCTTATATGCTGTGTGTACTTACTCATCGGCTCTGAATACGTTCATCTTGTCCACCAGTGTTTTGTCAACATCTCCAAATACAATTTCGTAAGCAGATTTCTGGGCCACTGGTTTTACGTTGTTGCTAGGTACAACAGGAAGCGCAGTCGATTTGCTTAACCTTTCACTCCTCCTTGTTGTTAGCTTGTTGGTCTGGCAAAGATTTCTGGAGCTTTCGTATATTTCGATTTGAGATGTAGTTGGGTGGACTGAATCCACTGATGGTTCAATGATATTAACTGGCTGGGAGTTTCCTTTTCCTCTCCCTCTTCCTCTTCCTCTTCCTCTTCCTCTTCCTCTTCCTCTCCCTCTTCCTCTTCCTCTTCCTCTTCCTCTTCCTCTTTCTTCAATGATTTCAGTGTCAATCACTGAGCCTTTACCATCTTCAGCAGTCGAAGCAACTGTCTCCATGCAGACGTTGGTTATCAATGCCGTAATGGGATCCTTAATGCATACATTAGTTTCATCTGCTGCAGCGGCATCCTTAATGCAGACATTGCTTTCATATGCGAGAGTGGCATCCTCTGCCTGAAGGCATGCTTTGGGATCATTATCTCCTTTTTCTTCTTTGGCATCTTCTGCCTTTTCACTCCCATCACTTTTTTCAACATCTCCAACTCTACCATCATCTTGAAGATGTTCTTCTTTGGCATCCTCTGCCTTTTCACTCCCATCACTTTTTTCAACATCTCCAACTCTACCATCATCTTGAAGATGTTCTTCTTTGGCATCCTCTGCCTTTTCACTCCCATCATTTTTTTCAACATCTCCAACTCTACCATCATCTTGAAGATGTTCTTCTTTGGTATCCTCTGCCTTTTCACATTTGTATATTTTTTCCCCATGGAACATATCTTGAAGATGTTCTTGTTTGGCATCCTTTGCCTCGATGCCATCTGCCTTTTCACTGCAATCTATTTTTGCATCATCTCCTACTTGTTCTTATTTGGCATCCTCTACCTCGATGCCATTATCAGTTAATTTTTCTTTGCCATCTCTTACTTTCTCATTTGAAAAGGAGCCAGAGGCAACAACCTTGATTCCTTCTCCTTCGTTGTCTTTGCCATCTCCTTTGTTATCCACCGTCGTCTCTTCTTTGTCATTCTGCAAAATTTCAAAGTAATGACTGTTACATGAACTCAGCTTCAACCTCTTACACCTTAAGGGCATACTCTGCCCGTATAGGATATTAAGGGATGTCAATGATGAATAGAATTGAATGCCATTATTAGTCTGCCGTAACAATTACATGTCTCACATAAATGAATGATACAACCTATGCAAGCAGAGTATGCCTTGCCCCTCTATTGTTTTACCACATCTGATAGAGCATGATATCGCATATCATGCCAGTGCTTTTATTTCAACAATTGCTGAGTTGGACATACCATGCGATTGTCAGGTTTTAGTTTGTTGTTAGAGAAGTGAGTATCTTGCTCGAAACAAGTCATCCTCTCCATCAGCTTTTCAACGACCTGTGCCAACTTGTTTAAGGTTTCACCCAAAACAGTATGCTGTTCCATACTGGTTCGTTGCTGTTCCAAATTTACTCGTTGCTGCTCAAGTCTGGCGTTTTCAATTCTAGCTACAACTGCGTCAAACTTGGTCTGCTGTTTATCCAGGACAAATTCAATGATGTCGACGAAATCTGTTGAACCAGTAGATGGAATTTTAGCTACAGAGAACTTCGGTTTCATGACATACCGTCCGTCATCTTCTTCTTCTTCTTCTTCTTCTTCAATTCCCTTCTGCTTCCTCTTCCTCTTTTCCCCATCTCGCTCTTCAATTCCCTTCCTCTTTTTCCCTTTTCCTCTCTTTCCTTCATTATCAACTTTCCTTTTTTTTCCAGTGCGGTTTTCTGGGACTGGCACCGCTTTTGAGACCCTCCATTTGATGTCCGACAACGGCTGGCCAGAGAGAATGTATTTGATGAGATTATCAAGCTTGACATCTATTACGTCGTTACCTTTCCAACGTGGATAGATTTCTGCCCGGGATCTCTCACACATAGTAGTTACAATCACCTACAAAACAACATATGGTTACATAAATGTCAGCCAGAAGTCAGCGTAACTCTGCCAGAGTCTAGCGATGGGAATATGTAAACTTGTGGCAGAGTCTTTTTGCAGACGCTGCCACTGTGGCTTACTCTGCCAAAACTCTATATTTTTACAAACTATGCCAAAGATATACATACCTCTTCACTCGAAAAGATCTTCTCCATATCGGGTCTGCCAACTTTTCCCTTGTATCTTAGCAGATGTGTACCTTCAAAAGCTATAGGTGTTCCCAAATTTTCTCCCACTTTGGGCACATAAGCATACGCCCAGACCTGTAGAACTTGCACGAACCCCTTCAAAACATAAGAGTTTTGCCATAGCTTCTCTTTAGTTACTAACTTAACCTGCTCAACAAGATCTTTGTAAGCAACCCTCCCCAGGGATACCCTTCGAAAGTTGCCAAATCTATCACCAACCTAGCTAGGTTAAGGGGAATTTCTGTACGTCGATCAACACCCAACAGACCGTTAGACAGAATAGCTAGGTAACTAAGCCTAATTTTATCTTCCCTGGACCAAGATTTGCTTATATCTCCACCATGCTTCATACACAATTTCACTATGTCCTCAATACAAGGCCTAGGACGGTGTATTTTGAGAAGACCCCGAAAGCGATTCCAAGTTTGGTGATTAGCTTCAGAAGATTCCAACCCATCCAACTGCGTAATTTCATTACAGTTAAGACCTGTGATCTCTTCAAACTCGAAGAGCGAGAACCGTGCTGGTTGCCCCGCGATCAAAAACCACAACTCAAATGGGCTTTCACACTCCAATTGTTTGCAAATAAGATGGTGATGCACTAATTTCGCACTCCATCTGAAACCCAACTTCTCAAACTTACAAATAACTCCTAGCTGTGACTTGCGGACATAATCCCACACTTCCTCACCCACTACACTTTCCACCAGTGAAAGATGATTGAACTTCGAACTGTAGTTTATTCTGGTATTTGGATCTGGCTCGTTTCCTTTGGAAAAAATAATGGCAGGAAAATCCATCTCGTAATCATTCATATACATGATATATTCGAAGGAGAAATATCGGAAAAATGAAGAGATCAGAGAATTATCGGAGAAATAAAGAAAATGAAGAAAGAGATTGACAAAATTGAAGATACGCTCCTCTGCTCTAGGGTTGCCGAGGGGAAGTAGAAGAAGAGTCAATGTTGTGTTTTCCAAGCTTTCTGGGCTTCATGGGCCTGAAACAACTGCTTTGAGGCCCGAATATATATTGTGGAAATATTTTTAAACTAATATTACCTAATTAAGACGGCGCCCCCTTTTGTCGTACAGTTAAGTCAGCGCCGCCTTTTTCTTTTTAGTTGAAACTCTTCAAAAATGCTGCGCTAAATCGGCATACAGTCTGCGAAACCCTAAACCACTCAAAACTCTTCAAAAACTTCGATTAACATTTGTTTAGCCGTCATAACTCCAAAGTGATCTTCAATCTAAGTGTTTAAAAGCTTATTTACATTGAAAACACAGAATGGAAGAAAAATCGATAACCATGGTAAATACCAAGGAAATGTTTCACATAGTGTCGTATTGACCAAAGATACACAAAGAAACATATGATAACGATTTTTTTTGTCTGAGTTATTCTTTTTAACATAAGTTTTACTTTGAAACCAGTGAGAAATAATGTATAAAGGTAGTGGAAGTATATACAAACATACAGCAACAAAAAATCACTACAAATCCTATATCAATCTGCATTCGGTCTGCCGTTGGTGACATTTATTCAGTCTGCGATACCCTAACCACTCGGTTTTCACTTTGGAGTTTTTCTTTTTAACATAAGTTGTACTTTGACAACAGTTAGAACTTAATAAAATAATGTATAAAGGAAGTGGAAGTATATACAAATATACATCAACAAAAACTCTCTACAAACGAATTCTCCGATTGCGATCTGCATTCGGTCCGCCGTTGGTGATATTCAGCCAGTCTGCGAAACCCTACCCACTCGGTTTTCATACCCTACCCACTCGGTTTTCACCGAGTTTCTCGAGTTTTCTAGTTTCGGCTTATACCGGTTAATGCACTACTGGTGATTATCTTCTGCCGTTGGTGACCTTAAGGGGTATCGCTAGTATTTTCAAAATTATTTTAGAACATAACTAAAATTAGGGATTATTTCACAACCACGAGCACTTCAACAAGAATCAGTCACCATTCTTTTCAAGGCACCTGCGATTTTGAGGAGTCGACACAAGAAGGGTTCAAGCACTTGAAGGAGTTGGAGGATATATGGACTACTTGACCTACCCCGCGCCAACCATGCATTTCCTTGCCACGGTGAAGTTCATTGAGGATGAAGCGAATGGACATGGATATGTCTACTTCATGGTTGGGCCTAACCAATACTCACTCACTTTCGGCCGGTTTCCCTAACAACACGCTCGCATAGCGCTTCATGGATGAGGACGAGACGCCTTTGTGTTGTTTCTTCCACCCCTTCAAGATTACAACTTTGATCACTTCTAATAAAACTGTTTATGAGTTTATGTTTGTTTGTTTTTTTTTGTCGGGAGTTTATGTTTTATTATGAAGAAACATAAGTGCAAAGCTAATTGGAAGGAGTCAATGTTCAGCTCTTTTTGTAATGAATTATCCTAAAGTCTGATACCAATCTGGCTTTGGTCTACCGTTAGATGGTTTGGTCTGCGAAACCCTAACTGTAAAAAAGCACAGCAGTGTATACCAAATTTTTGCATAATACAAGTAGAATATAAACAGTGTTTGCGTATACTCTGCTTCCAACGGCAGAGACTGAGAACGCTTTGTTTTTCTTCTGCGAGTAAAAGCAGAGACTGCGCATACTCTTTTCTCTCTCTACTTGTACTCTGCGTAGTCTACATTTACTTGCGTTGCCAATGTCAACATGCAGACAGTGTGCCACCGGTCCGCGTTAACTCTGCTGGTCTTAAGGGGTAGCGCTGGTATTTCCAAAAAAGTGTACTAGTTCTACAATTTTCCCTACGAGTGTACCCCGTTTGACATTAAAGTCAGAAAAGGTACTATTTTGGACTATTTCTTCTAATATATTTATAATAAGATATATATATTTACGAGAGAGAGAGTAATGAACACATGTATTATTCTCAATGTATTTATTTCTACACCCCATACTTATACTAACATCAAGTCGGTGGAATTATATTTTTAACATTAATAAATATTAAAATATTTATGGTGGATAATCATTATCCATTTTATAACACACCTCCTTAATTATCCATCACTAAAAATGTGTTGCAGAATGCCTCGTTAAAAACTTTCTCAAGAAAAAATCCATTTGGGACAAAAAACATGCAAGGAAAAAGAATGCAGTCTCCCCTTAGAAAATATGAATCTTATATTCTTCATAGATTCCGTAGATGACTAATCTCGATCATTCTTTTGGCTTGTCTTGATCTCATCCTTGTATGACAAATCGTTTGGAAGAATGATAAACCTTTCTCATTGGGATTATGACATTCTCCTTTGGATGTCTATCTTTTACGTATTTTTTGCTGCCTCGTTAAAACCCTCGTCATGGAAAAACCTAGTAGGAAAACACCATGATAAGGGAAAAAAGCATAACCACGCCCACCATCATATTTCTCCCCCTGGAAGCATCATCTTCAGAAGATGCATGCCAATTATATATACTCTCTTTTGGAGAGATTCTATGAGAAGAGCCTTAGTGAATAAACTCGTATGATCGTCATATAATCACTCAGGTCATTGGACTTCTGATCAATCTCGTTCACATAGAATATCATTTCTTGGTTTATTTGAGCTAGTGGCCCAAATTTACTTTACGTACAATCTTCTAAACATTCGTTTGTACTTACGAGTTATTCATGCTCTTCTCATAAAAGCTACTATGTTTTGGCTTTCCTTTCTATCATACGAAAGCAAATCGTATACCTTTATATTTTTTATGCATGAGGTATATCACTATAAATGGCTTACACAACATTTAAAAATTTGGTACTTCAGGACCAAATAACATTTTCTTTAGAAATATTTAAATGTGAGCTTTATGTAAAATCCTGCTAGGATTTTACATATAACATCTCTTTCATTAGATGTTTAATTTTAGAATACATGAGGACACTATTTTCCTTCCAAGGTCCTTAATTCCAAAATATTTTCATTATACTACTTTCGATAACTCTTCAAGAGTTTCGATGATGTTTCACATTAAGAATCCATTTGTCCATACTCTTTAAATAAATATGCATGAGTATATTGGTTAACCTTATAATATTTACTTTCATGATTAAACTCCATGCAACATATTTTCCTTATTTAGATCGAATAATTAGAGTTCCCAGGAACATAATTATGATATAAATCTTTCAAAGATCAAATCTTTTTAGCGATTTTTCCATGAGGCGCAATTCAAGTCGTTTTGTCCATTCTTTTTCCTGGAAAAATTCTTTTGATGTTTGGATTGCTGGTCCAAAAACTTCTCTTTCTTTAAACAAGTTTAATACAAACTTCATTGCCTCTTTTTCACTTATTGGTCAATAATTATTTTCTCTACGCTCATCCATAGGACAAAGATTCATGATCTTTATTAATCACATGGCGCGCTATATCATTTATATTGTCGACATTGATATGTCTTTGGTTCCCTCTTTCTCCTGTAATTAATGACATGGTTAATCGATATATCTTTATCATTATCAATAATTTCATTCATTTACCTGATTTTATTATTAACCTTGTAAACGGTCTCTTTACTCCTCTTTAGGAGTTTAATCATCTTTCCAACAATTTTTTGCTCCTTTTTCTTTTCGAGGATTTTCCTTATCTTTGGAACCAAAGTAGTCTATTACATCTTTTTACGTGCCATAGACTTAATAGATCGTCTTTAGGGGACATCTTTTTTTATTGGAGTATTTTTCAGCTGGAATATGAGATTTCCTTTTTCTCTTAAATAAATTATCTTTTGAACTTTCAAGTTCATATTTGTTTCGGAGATTTTTAGTCTTCTTAAACAACCACTGGGGGATCCGCTCCTGCGCAATCAACAAACACGTGAAGGAAAACTCGATTGGGGGTGTTTTTCGACGGCTCTCCGACGCTCAAGTCAGAAAAGAGCAAAAGAGAGAGAAGAGAAGAGACCACATGAGTCGTGAAGAGTAAGGAAAAGATAGTCGAAAAACTAGAAAGAAGAGAAAGGAGTGATTTTGGGCCGAACAAGAGATGGTCCGCGGAGTGTCTAGACGTTTGGTGGTAAGAAATTTAGAGTGAGGTAGAAAAAGAAAAGCAGGATGTTCGGAGAGAGTCCGGTCAAGAAACGACCAGAAAAGAAGAGATATCCGAGAAGAAAATAGGAGAGAATTTCCCTAAACAGCCGGAGAAAGACTAAGCACTGAAGAGAATGAGCCTTAATCTCTAGAGAAAATGGGCTCTGTGTATGATTTTTTAGGAGAAGATTTGGATCCATTTTATGAAGGTAATAGAGTAGTATTTTATAGACTTTTACATATCCGGGATTGGATACCGGGTTTCGCGTCCTTAGTTGGGTCGGGTTTGAACTTCTGGGTTTGACCCGGTACGAAGCACTCGAGTGCTTTTCACCTACCTTTCTTGTCTCCTTGTGCCACTTGGCCGATAATACGGTTCTGTATCATTGGACATGACCATCCTATACCATTGGCAGCATCTGACGCGGCGGGTCTGATGCCGGGGTGCTCCCTCGGAATCAGTTCCTTTGTTCTTTAATCGTTCTCCGAGTATGGACCACTTGTTTTTTTATCCTAGCACACATAAGGTGAAAGTTTTTACCCTTTTACCAAAAATCTAAACGAGAGTATTCAAAATAATTTGAACTTAGCGCCTAAATAATATATCCAGACCTAGCCCGAGTTCCTGATACGGGAACTCGGGCTCCAAGCGCCGTCTCCGGATGCTGATAAGGGGTACGTGTTCATCTGGCCACTCAGTTCTAGACCCAAATCACTCTGGGTAATAGGATGCGATACCGGGTCGGGGATTAGTCTCAGATGGCCCTACCTATCAAGTTATTTGAGCCATTGTTGATTCAGGTCCAAATACCTATAGGGCTTGGTTCAAGGATAAGCTCCGCCAATAGGGCTAAGGGACCCGCCTGAGCCTTGGGATATGTGGCATCAGGCGATTCGCTTAACTCAAAAGAGATTATTTTATCCCCAACAATATTTATGAAGATCCATGATAATTTTTTTTACGAAATCTCATCCGTCAACTGTTTATATATATTTGTCTCATAAATATTTATGGCATTTGATTTGCATCATATTTTGAATAGTGATCCTTTGAACTTTTGAACTTCATGTTCACATTAACACTTTCAAGGATACCAACTATATTCAAAAAAATTTCCATGAAATTTTTTCTCATCAAAATGATGATTGCAAATCTTGCAATAAGCACATCTCTGATTAATGGCTTAATATATTTTAATGTATATATCATTACTACATGCACGACTGCATGTTCTATGCCAAAATATGGAGATTAAATTTCACCATAATTTGTCTTTAAAATCCCTTGGATTTACTTAATAAATGATTCATTAGACTCATTTTGAATGTGAACATAACCTTATTTATGTTCTATTTTTTTCTCATATAGTAAGTGATATTTGGGATGCAAAATCAGCAATAGTGATCAAATTTTGGGATATAAAATCACCAAAATTATCAACTTACTTGTCGATGTGGGATTCTTTAATTCTTTCCCTCGAGATGATGACACTCTAGGTCCATCCATCTCAAACTGAATCCCATTTTATGATTAACAACATATCCATCTTGGATCATGTATATTATCTCAGATCCTTTTAACTTTTAATATGGAACTCTTAATACCCCCTCCAAAGATGATGGATATTCTTGTACATTCATCTTAAACTGATTCTCACTTTTAGATCGATTATATTTGGGGTGCGATTTTGGGGATTGATTAAAAAAATCAACCATCATAGCCAATGAGCTCTTTTAACCAGAAATTGTGATTCATCCATGAATCTCTTCATGTTGGCCTTAATTTTGTTGGCCTTAATTTTGTTTAAGACATGCTACGTGAAAAAATTCTAGTTTTTACAAAATTTCTCAAAGATTTTTGATATCATTGTTGGACCGGGATGGCATAACCGGTTCTAATATACTTTAACCAAACTAGTAAACTTCAGGTTTACTATATATACTTTTGCCATCATTATTTGTATGTGATACAATCACATACATGCATGTCTTCATCATATGCTCTTCTGGAGCGTTTAGGTCTTTTGGAGCTTTTAGCTCTTTTGGAGCTTTTGCACTGTCTAATATTATATTGACATGTGCCTTGTAAATTTTCATAAGAGACATGATAAAATAATTTAAAATAACTGAGCATAATAACAACATAATTTAAACCAATTATTTCAAGAGACATAGTCTTCCATATAATTTGCAATAAAAATAATAACCAAATTAAAATAAACAATAATTTTAAAAACTTGATCTTCCACATAATCAAGGAGGCAGCGCCTTCCATAAAATTACGGAGACATGTCTTTAATTTGATCGAAGAGACATCGCTTACCATAAATAACGATTAATCCGAAAAGATTCAACCTATTATATGGCTTTATTTATAATAATTATGAGGCATATCCTACCATAAAATTAAGGAGGAGAAAAAACTTTCCACACCATAACACATATAGATAAATTTAGATCGACTAAACATAAATTAGATTTTACCTTTTCGGTATGGAACAATATAGAACCAATTTTATATTTTCGGTATATGAACAGATAGATAGTCGATCATACTGATAACATGTTATAAACAATACTATAATAATATATTTATAATAAGATATATATAGAGATTAGAGAGTAATGAAGACATGTATTATTCTTAAGGTTTTACTTCTACACCCATACTTATACCAACATCAAGTCGGTGGAATCATAATTTTAACATTAATAAATATTAAAATATTTATGATGGATAAACATTATCCATTTTTTAACACTTATTGTATTATATTAACAATAGACCTCTTAAGTCTTGATTGTCCTTTTCAAGCAAAAAAAAAAAAAAAAAACAAAAGCAAAACAAGGATATGAAGAACTCTCTAACCATATTAACAACTCTCCCTAAAATCTAATTGTTTATCAATATTGCAATTATAACAAACTTGTCAAAAGAGGAGGAAGTGTATTGGAGACAAAAAAGTAGGATTCTATGGCTAAAGATGGGGATAGAAATACAATTTTTTTCATGCCTCTACTAAACAAAGAAGGACGCGAAATAGGATAATAGGCCTTTTCAATGAGGATGGGATTTGGGAAGATACAGAGAAGGGGCTAGAGGATACATCAACAAAATATTTTTAGACTTTGTTTACGGCAACCCATTCGGGAGACCGCACAGAGGTTCTTGAGGCGGTACAACCTAAAATAACAGGAACACTGAATTATGTGTTGTTGAGGGAGGTCACAGAGAGTCAGATGAGAAATGGACTCTACGGTATGAATCTGGAGAAGGCACCGAGTCCAGATGGAATGACGGCTTTGTTTTACCAGAGGTATTGGTCCTCAATAAAAGGAGAACTGGTTGGGGAGATTAAACAGTTTTTCCGCACTGAAATTTTTGATCCTAGGCTGAATGAGACTAATATTTGTCTTATTCCAAAAATAGAAAAACCAAAACAGATGGTAGAATTTAGGCCAATAAGCTTATATAATGTGGGATATAAAATCATCTCTAAGATCATATGTCCGAGACTTAAGAATGTGCTCCCAAAGATGATTTCGGAAACGCAATATGCATTTGTGGCAGGGAGGCTGATAACTGACAACATTGTGGTAGAACATTTTCATGGTTTACGGACAAACCCTTCATGTAGGAGGGATTTTATGGTTGTAAAGACAGATATGAGTAAAGTATATGACATGATAGAATGAGATTTTTTGGAAGCTGTCCTAGGGAGGCTAGATTTTGAACAGACCTGGATAACATGGATAATGTGATGTGCGCGCTCAGTTTCCTATCAGGTTTTGATAAACGGACAGCCAAAAGGCCGTATAATCCCAAAAGAGGCATACGTCAAGGGGATCCGTTGTCACCATACTTATTCATCTTATGTACTGAAGTTCTGATTGCCAATATTCGATTGGCAGAAAGGAACGGGTTACTAACCGGGATAAAAGTTGCCCGTTAGAGTCCATCAATCTTACATCTCTTGTTTGCAGATGATAGCCTATTCTTCTGTAAAATGGATGAAAGTGAGGGTTGGGCTATTCTAGGGATTTTACAGAAATATGGACAAGCTTCAGGTCAGGAGATTAATTTTTTAAAATCATCGATCATGTTCGGTTATGATGTTACCCCTCAAGCAAAATCTCAGATCAAACATATCCTTGGGATTGATAAAGAGGGAGGGATGGGATCATATTTAGGTATTCCGGAGAACTTCGGCGGGTCTAAGTGTAAGATATTTAATTACATCAACAAGAGATTGCATGCTACGGTCAACGGTTGGTCGGCAAAGTTTTTATCAAGAGGAGGTAAAGAGATTCTGATTAAGTCAGTGGCTCTGGCACTACCGACGTATATTATGTCATGTTTAGACTCCCCCAGTCATTAACTTCAAAGTTAACCAGTGCAAGAGAAAAATTGTGGTGGAGCTCCAATGGAAATAACCGCGGTCTCTATTGGATAGCATGAAAAAATTATGTAAACCCAAACTGGAGGGTGGACTAGGATTTGTTCTTTGGATCATTATAACTCGACATTATTGGCGAAACAATTATGGAGGTTATATTAATACCCTAATTCTTTGGTAGCAAAGGTTTTTAAAGGGAGATTCTTCAGGAACAGATATCTGCTAATGGCAAACAAGCCACACTTCCCATCTTTCGGATGGAAGAGCCTTTTATCGGCAAGAGATCACTTTATCATGGGAGCTGAGTAAGAATGGGTTCGGGCATAATATTGTCTGCCTGCAAGGGGCAGAGGAGGAATTTTACATCCTAATCTAAAGCTCAATCACTTAATTAACACCGTCACGAAGGACTGGCATCTCCCAATTCTTCAAGAATTTATGGACTTGAGGGATATTCCACTAATAAGGGGAATGGAAATCTCTCAGACGTTCGTGAGGGATAGTATCATATGACATTTTACAAAATTAGACAGATATACAGTCAAATCATGTTATTGGTTATCCACGGTTCTACAATCAGAGGGGGATTCAGGGATGATAAGAGAATCAAACACTAGTGCCTTAAAGGCACATGTATGGAAGTTACAATTCCAACCAAAATTCAAGCATTTTTTTATGGCAAGTCTTAACTAATTCAGTAGCGGTAACATCTAGGTTAAATCAGCGAGGTATAAACTGCTCTTCAATTTGTAAATGCTGTGGGACGGAGGAGGAGACGGTAAACCACGCTCTATTCGAATGCCATATATCGTTCCATACTTGGGCCTTAACGCCATTTAATATAAGGATGGATTTTTTTCCTACTACAATGATTTTCAAAATATAGACTTTCCGTTATGGAGGAATGCGACACGCTATGGGCAAAGTGTGGATAAGGAAATATTTCCTTGGATATTGTGGTTTATATGGAAATCAAGGAATAAAAAAGTCTTTCAAGGTCTTGATTCAGAACCTACATATATTTTCACTCGTGCGGACACATGATACAAGGCTTGGAAGGAGACTCAAATTCAAATTATTAGTACAAGGGAAGAGGAACAACCAGTGGTTTAACACTCTTCCAGCATTCAGTGTCAGATTGATGGTTCGTGGAGGGAGACAGACCCAACCTCTGGGGTTGGATGGTTCTGTTATCAAGGTGACATGTCAATGCTTCTATAGGCCAGGGGATTCAGACGTCTAAGATCACCTTTGCATTCGGAGATGGAAGCCTTTTTGTGGGCAATGTCAAGCATTTTGGATAATAATGTTGATTGTCAGGAATTCAAAACAGACTGTTCAGACTTGATCCGGATTACGCAGACGTCAGAGGAGTGGCCAACTTTTGCCATATTCACAGAAAGATTCTCAGAGCTACAGGCGCGGTTCCAGAATTTTGTTTTATCGCTGATCCCCCGACTTTCAAACCTGAAGGCAGATTATTTAGTCCGCTTAGCTCGTTCTTGTTTAATTGAATTTTCTTTTGTAAGAAACTCACCTCTACTTTAGACAACCAATCAAGAGAGTATTTTTTAAATGAAATAATTTTTTTTTTTGAAAAAAAAAAACAAACTTGTCACAAACCCTAATGATAATCAAATCTGTAGTACGTAAAAAAGTCACAAATCCTAAAAATAAAAACTCAAGTTTAAATGTTTATATTAACGTTAAATTTTGAACTGATTATTAAATTCTAAAAATTAAGACTTAATTACTCAAACTTTTTATTGGTCTCTAATAATATATTAACATGTTGGGCATAATTTTATCACAGGTCAAAATCGTTAATTATTTTTAAAACTTAAAGCAATTTGGGAAAAGAAAAATAATAATGATAAAAAGATCAAAAAAATCTAAAATTTCATAAAACAATTGAATTTAGGTCGCTCCAAATTTTTTGTAATAAACTCCAAAAAAATTTGGAATGGATAACTCTAAAAGAATGCACAAGAAATAATTCATATTCTATAGGAAAAGAGGAATTATTTGATCATTCATTATATAAAGGAGAGAAACAATCAAAGAGAAACTATGGAAGAGCAAAGAGCAAGAGATTTATTTTAAATTCTCTGAAATCAACAAACTAGTTTTTTGGTTTTTTTTTTATTTGCGAACGCTGTTTGTTTTGGTTTTTATTTGTTTCAACGTTATTCGATTAATAAAAAAAAATTTTGATCGCGCACTTTCCCGTAGACTTTACAACCGAACCAAATACTTTTTTCCCAAACATAACCTACCTATCATTCATATTTTTTTTTATCACTCCACATCATTCAAAACTTTATGCAAAGAAAAAATTTAATACGTAAAAATACCAATCGATAATTGTATCACATATTGAACATCTATAGTTTTGTTGAGGAAAAGACATAACATCTTTTTTTTCAAATACAAACTCTTAGCTTACAAATTCCGGTCGTATTTGGTTTGATTTTTTTTTGGATTTAACTATTTGTGTTTGTCTAATATATATTACTCCATTCGTTTCAAAATATAATATATTTTGGCTACAAACGCGGAGATGAAAAAATTACTTTTACTTCAAAAATATCATTTAATATATAAAATTAAAAAACTCAGTCAATTATGAAAAAGATTACATAATACTATTGGTCACACAATATCTAATAAAATTAAAAAATATATAAGAATAAAAAAACATCTTATATTTTGAAACAAAGAAAAACCTCCAAAATATCTTATATTATGAAACGGAGAGAATACATATTTTTATTTTTATTTTTCTACCAACATACAATATACATATTTGAATCCATATTGTAACACCTCAATAGCACTACCACAAACCATTAGATTACATATTCTCGTCATTTTTTTATTTTAGCTTATATCACATATTAATTTTTGCTCGCGGTTAGAAATTAACATCATTAGTTGATGCAATTTTTCTTATCTTTATAAAAATTTTATTATGATTTTAATTTGCATTTCCTTTTAGATCCATTATTTTCTAGTTTGACGTAATTTTTCCGTACCTTCTAAATAAAAATACAAATCTTCCTTGGTATAATTTAGCTATAAAGTGTTTCTATGACTTGCGTAAGAAAAAATAAGTATTTCTATTACTATAAACTCTTCATTGTATAATTATTTAATAATTGGTTATGTGGCAGCCCAATTTAAGGTTTTTTGTTTTCACTCATTGCATAAATTTTTCTATCTCATGCATGGTCCTAACTCCTATGGATGTGAAAGGCCTGTATTTAACGAGATTGGATCTGATATATTCAAAGTCAAAGTTTGCACTTCTTTATATATATGGACCCTTGCTTATTAGCTATACCTTCGAAATTTTTTTATTTTTACGAACGCATTCCATTTATAGATTATATAGATACATTAGATGCATCGACCAACTAATAAAAAATAGAAGTGTTAATATTAGAAAAATTATTTTCCATAAGCAAGCGTTCCTAACAAGTAAATCCACTTTGGTATTCTTGTCTCGGGGTTTATGGACCAGAGCAAACTCCGGTACGCAATCTGTAACTCCTTGAATTCCTCCAATTCTGGTTGAAAGCCTGACCATTCCTTTGACTGATTCACCATGAGAGTTAATTCCTTGGAATCTGTCATAAACAGGGAGCAATATCGCTGCTTCTTCTGTAAACTAGATATAGCCCAAAGTAGACCATGCATCTCTGTATGTAGGGGGACAAGAATCGACGCATTCTTTTGATCACTAACAAATTGGTCGTGCCATCCTGCAGTTCCAAAACCCACCCAATCCCACTAGTGGGTTCTCTGTCCTTCCAGGATCCATCTACGAAACAAGTAAAAATTGCGGCAGACGCACTCTGTGTAGAGATCTTCTCCCGCGTCTCCGCTTTATCCACACCTGTGTCGTTAGCTAAAATCCATTCCGTTGCTTCTTTCCTGGCGGTGGAGATGATGTCATCTGGCGAACGATCTAAGTTATTAAAATCTTATCATTCCGTGTTTTCCATATATACCACATAATTCACGGGAAAACTCGAACGTATTCCTCCAAATCCGCCCGCTTAGGAATATGAGACAATAAATAGTCCATATTTACCCAGAAATTTTCCGATGGAAAAGTACTCGGGATATTTGGAATGTTTGATAACGCCCAACACTGAAGAGCTAGTGGACAGGTAAATAAGACATGGTTAACTGTTTCCTCCGGGTACACACATCGTCAACATTATTTGTCGATCGGTACTTGTATGTGAGCAAGCCGTTCATTGACCGCCATAGCTCCCGAGAGAGCCTGCAAGAGGAAATGGAGTATCTTATTTGATTTAGCTAGTTTCCATACCTTCTCCTTTAATGGATTAATTGATGGTTGTTTAGTAGGAACTGAGTTTCGGCGTCAAGGTTCTGCCGAGCTTCCTCATAACCTGATCTAACTGTGTATAACCCTGACTTTATATAATGCCAGCAGAAACTATCGTTGGCCAAAGTCGCTGTAGGCCGTATACTCAGTATGAACGGGATATCTTCGAGGATCACATACTCTCGGATTCGTGGTATATTCCATGATTTGGTACGTCTATCAATTAAATATGAAACCCTCAGGTTTGGGTTGGGATTCGGGAGACGAGTTTTATTTGCCCGTGGTTCACTATCCGGAACTCAATTTTCCTTCCACACCAACGTTTGGTACCCACTACCAATTGTGCATCTAGTACCCTTCTCAATCAATTATTTTGTGGACCAGATACTCTTCCCTCCGTATGAGGGACGATACATTTTCTTTGCATCAAAGGGATGTGCATACCGAAAGTATTTACCTTTTAAAACCCTTGCGGCCAAAGAGTTCGAGTATTGATGGAGTCGCCAGAGTTGTTTAGCCAATAAGACATGATTAAACTCCTCGAAAGACTTAAACCCAACACCCCCTCTTTCTTGGGAAGAAACAATTTATTCCAAGTTACCCAATGCATACCTTTTGAGGTAGATATGGTAAGCCACCAGAAGTTGGCTACCGCACTCGCAAGTGTTTGGTATAGCCGCTTTGGTAGAAGAAAACAAGACATCACATATATCGGAATAGCTTACGCTACCGATTTGATCATTACTTCATTTCCTCCTTTGGAAATGAATTTAGCAGAGCACTGTTAATACGATGGTTTAACTTGTCTTGCACATAAGCAAAAACCTGGGCTTTTGATCTTTGTAATTGTTCTGGGATCTCCAGGTATTTTCCTGCTCCCCCCTCTGTGGTAATCCCCAACTTCATCTTAATTGCCGTTCTATCCTCTTCTACTATGTTTTTCCCAAAGGTGATAGCCGATTTATCAAAATTGATTCTTTGTCCGTATGCATTGCCATATATCTTTAAAAATTACAGGATAGTTTCACATTGGGCTGCCAACGGGTTGCAGAAAAATAAACTATCGTCTGCAAAAAAAAGATGGGAAATAGGTGGGGAGGCTGGGGCAACTTTGATACCCGTAATACTCCCCACTCCCTAAGCCTCTCTAAGATTGGCGATGAGGACCTTAGTACATAAAATGAAGAGATATGGCGATAGAAGATCTCCTTGTCGTAATCCTCGTGATGGGGTTATAGCTCCCTTAGACTTCCCATTCATAAGGATTCTATAAGACACCGAGTTGACACACACCAAAATCCATGTTATCCATGAATATGCAAATCCCATCCTATGCATTAGAGCTTCTAAAAAACACCATTCAACCCTGTCATATGCCTTACTCATATCGATTTTAACAGCCATATAGTCTCTTTTGCATGTACCATTTGTACTTAGGGCATGGAAAGCTTCCTGAGCAAGGAAAATATTGTCTGAAATTTGTCGTCCATCCACAAAGACCGATTGTGTCTCTGACACTAGTATTGGGAGAAACCTTTTCAGTGACTGGCATAACACCTTGGATATTATCTTATAACTAACGTTGCACAAACTGATCGGTCGGAACTCCTTCATCACTCAGGGTCGTTCCGTTTTTGGGATCAAACAAATATTGACCTCATTACTTTTAGGATCCATTACACCCGAATTCATGAAATTCTGAACCATCTCCACAACATGTGACCCAATAATATACCAGCATTTCTGGTAAAAAAGAGCTGTCATTCCATCTGGTCCCGGTATTTTCTCTGGGTGGATTGAACAAAATGCAGCCTTTACCTCAGATGCAGATAACTCACAGAGCAAGAAATTATTCATCTCCGGAGTTACTGAATTTTGTACGTGTTCTAGAGAAGACTCCAAATCTGTAACTGAAGAAGACGAGAAAATCTCGTGAAAGTATTCCACCACCATTTGCTCTATCTCTGTTTTTTTCCGTTCAGACCCCGGATTCAGTGAAAATACCAATGATCCTATTTTGTGCCCTCCGTTGGTTGGTCGAGCCGTGGAAATATTTTGTATTTTTGTCCCCTTTCTGTAACCAGGAAACGCGGCTCTTTTGCTTCCAAAACAACTCTTCCTCCACTAAGGCCACTCTTAGTTGGTCCATTAAGGCTGTAATTTCTTCCACCGTAGTTGAATCACTATTTTGAGCCTCCTCTAAACGAGTCTTTAAACTCTCAATAACCTCAGAAGAATTACGTTGATCTTTTTTTTGCCATCGGGAGATCAAAGCCCAACAATGTGCAAAACGATCCCCCACAATTGGAACCGTGAGATTCCTAGCCGTTGCCCAACCCTCTCTGACCACATGTTCAACATTGGGTTTGGATAGCCATCGTTTATCAAATCGAAATTTTTTGTACCGAACATTTTCTTCGACAGGATAAACGTTAGGACTGGCCTGTGATCCGATCCCATAAATCGTAAGTACTCCACATTAGCATGTGAGAATAAGTCATGCCATTCTTCGTTTCCCATTGAACGATCGAGACGGCACCTAATGACATTTTCCCCTCTCCTTCCTACCCAGGAGAGATAGTTACCAGTGTAAGGGAAATCAACAATGCCGCAACTTTGACGCATGGCCAGAAATCGAAGAACGAGCTTTCCCGTCTAATTCGCCCTCCAGTTTTCTCATGATGACCTGTTATTTCGTTAAAATCGCCCGTCATGAGCCATGGACCAAATCGAGAGGTACTAATAGGCTTTAGTCATTCCCACACCGTTCCTCGATTAGAGACAACATGTTCTCCATAAACGAAAGAGATAAAAAACTTTATTACCTTAAATGGTAGCAATTACATCGCTAATATTTTTATTGGAATAAATAACTTGAATTTGAAATTCGGCCAAAGCCATAAGGGCTAAACCGCCATTATGACCGCACGGGTCAACAGTGGAAAAAAAATTATAACCTAAATGAGCTTGCAAATCCTAAAGAAAAAGATGGTCGCGCTTAGTTTCCATGAGAAAGAGTATCTCCGTAAATATCTTTTTACTGGAACTCAGGCAATCGACGAACTGTCAAGAAGCTTTCCACTCCTTGACAGTTCCAACTTAGGATCATTTGATCGATTACCGGTGGTTTCTCCTCAACCACCGAAATTTTTAGTTCCTCAAATTTTTCTTCCTAGGAGGATCCGTCTGCAAAAACGACAAAAGCGTTTTGTCACAAAAGGTCGAGTGATCCTTAAGTGATTCCTTTAGCAAACGATGCTTGTTTGTGGACCTTTGAACCACAAAAAGGGTTGTCTCCAATCTTCTTTAGAACAATCTGTATTAAACATTGACAGGACATAATTATAACACATATATATATATAATATATACAGTCAAATTGAGCTACAATATTGTGTAAGAAACGTACAAGAATTAGTTATATAGATATATAGATGTCGAAGTGGTGTTTTATGCATACAAAGTAGAAGTATAAATAATTTTAAATTAAGGTTTAAGGATCAAAATCTGTTAACTTTAACCTAGAATGGTCTAAAAGTAAAGCCATTCCAACCTTGAAAGGACAAATACAAAAAGATATTAGTAAACAAATTTAAAAAGCATGTCATGCCTAGATTTTGAAAGTTTCCATGCACAATGGTACAAATATACGTATTAAAATCCTCATATTGATACACAAATAAATGGGAAAACCGAAGACATATAGTGAGCTTGTGGTCACACCACTACACAAAGCACTTTTAAGTTGCAAAAATTAGTGTGCTTAAAAGACGAGAATAAAACAAAACAAAAGCATCTAACAAAGCTAGAAAAAAAAAGAAAAAAGAAAAAAAAAACTAAATAGTTCTTAGTCGAGTGGCATTGATATGATATCTCCAAATGAGTGAGAAGTTATACTTCCTTGAATGGATTTGAGTGCTGCTTGAAAGGGGGTGACGATTCTTATTTAAATAAAAACCTGAAAATATTGACCTCGGCAAGGGGGTAACTATGGACCTTAGCCCATAATTTCTTTAAAAAAAGACTAGAAATTTTATAACCAAAAATATTAAATATATTGTTTATCAATATTTATGAAAAAAACTCGTTTCCTCTATTAGTAATTCTACATCAGAAGTTGAGATGGATCATAAATAGTATATAAATGATATGTGTCAATCCATTCATGGCTAATTAATTAGTTTTGAGTTGGAAATCCATAATTTTAATATCCTTTATTTAAAAAGCAAAAAGTCAAACAAAACGAACAAGCTAAAAAATGATTACAATAGTTTTTAAAACAAATAAAAGTATATATCAAAGAGCTAAAAAGAGGAGATCATAAAAATAAATAAAGGAGAAAGGAACAATTGGATTGACACCGAATGGAAAAAAGTGGAAAAAGAAGGACCATCGCCTCCATTTTCAGAAGTCCCTTTGTGTTTCTGGTATCACTTACCCATTAGTTAAAATCAAATTTTTGACATATGGTGACAACTCAATTAGCGAGGCAGAAACAAGCAAGCGCACACCATATAATTAAACGTAGCTAAACACACCATATATGCTATGTTTGACAAATCATGTGCGAATCATCATTTTTTTTCCATGGCATAGTGCAACATGCAGTACTATGACATATTTACTTTAGTTTTTATATATCTTAATTAACAACCGTCTTTAGTACTGCATTTTGGTTGAATGGGAGAAATAATGCGGTTCTGATAAAATGATTGTACAACATTTACATTTCACAAAAATGATTCAAATACCTATATATATATAAGTCGATGGTGAAGTCCTACCAATTCCCGAAACAATGTATATGAGTTTGTAACATCAGTATTCCGAAAAATGATGTCACAAAAAAAAACAAACAAATGATTTGATTATTAATAATCAGAAGTAACTTTTTGCATGCTTATGTGATGTCAAACAAGAAAAAATCATTAACCAATATTTAGTGGTCATCTACAAGACTATAAAAATTAGTCGGAACTTTCAAAATTAGTAAGCAATTTTTAGATGAAGGTATTACATATGTATCAAGAAAAAGTTTTTGTGGGAACTGACAACAATTGTATAGTTTCTAAGTCTTGATCAAAGAATCACTCTCTTTATTAAGTTTAGAAATATAACTCAAAAACTAAACTCCAAAACTCATGCCCATGATCACAACTCAACCAAAGTATATATAGCACAACATTGCTATTTCAAATCCTATTAAAAATAGAAAACTACTCTTTCCTATTCTTAATGAACAATGGTAAATTTCTTTTTAATTTATCTTCTCCGTAAGAGACTTGTTATAGTCTTCTTGGGCTTGAAGCTTATCCAACATTCTCCCTCTTAAGCTTCAACTCACTTAAACTTAAGTCTTGAACTCCTATCAAGCTCCTCATTTCTCTGAACTTGATCCGTGCCAATGCCTTTGTAAGTATATCAGCCTTTTGCTCCACTCCCGGAACGTGTTCAACATCAACGAGCTCCTTCTTGATGCACTCCCGTATAAAATGGTATCGTTTGTGTATGTGTTTACTCTTACCATGAAACACAGGATTCTTCGTGAGCGCTATTGCTGAAATGTTGTCAATCTTGATGATGATCTGCTCAGTCTTCCATCCCGTGATCTCACTTAGCAAGTCTTGAAGCCAAATTGCTTGTCTAGCTGCTTCTGTTGCCGCCATAAAATCTGTTTCGCATGATGACAGAGCCACTGTGCTCTGTTTTTGCGAACACCATGTGATTGGTGAAGATCCGAAATAGAATATATGACCCGTAGTGCTTTTTCCGTCGTCTTGATCAATGTTGTGACTGCTATCACTAAATCCCATGATTCTCATTGATCCGCCTCGATTGAATTTCAAACCGTATGCCACTGTCCCCTTGAGATACCGCAGTATGTGTCTCATTATTTCTCCATGTGACTTCTGAGGACTCTGCATATATCTACTAGTAACTCCAACAGAGAATGCTAAATCTGGTCTTGTGTGTAGCAAGTATCTTAAGCAACCTATGTTTCTCCTGTAGCCTGTAGGATCTATTTCTTTTTCTTCTTGAGCTTTTGAAACTTTTAGTCCAAACACCATTGGTATTTGTGTTGAATTACAAGTTTCTAAACCGGCTTCTCTTAGTATCTTTCTTGCATAACCTTCTTGTTTTATTTCGATTCCATCTTCTGTCTGATGAACTTCGATGCCAAGATAATAAGTAAGCTTCCCGAGATCCGACATCTCAAATTTTGTCAACATTCCTTCCTTGAATTCTTTGATGACTTTGAGAGTGTTTCCTGTCACAAATAAGTCATCCACATAGACAGCAACAATAAGGAGAGTCTTTTCTTCTTCTTTGCGATACACTGCTGATTCTTTTGAGCACTTCTTGAACCTCATTCCCTTCAAAATATGATCAAGTTTTGTGTTTCAAGCACGAGGAGCTTGTCTCAAACCGTACAAAGCTTTTGAAAGCTTATACACCTTGTGTTCTTCTCCTTTCACCTCAAAACCTTCGGGTTGGTCAACATAGACATCTTCCTTCAGTTCTCCATGTAAGAAAGCTGTCTTTACGTCCAAGTGATGAATCTCCCATCCGTTTGAAGCTGCCAATGCAATTAGCAAACGTATGGTTTCAATGCGTGCCACTGGTGCAAAAACTTCATCAAAATCTATGCCGGATTCTTGCACATATCCCTTAGCCACAAGCCGTGCCTTGTGTTTGTTGATAGTATCATCCGCATTCTTCTTGATCTTGAAGATCCACTTGAGACCAATAACTTTTACCTCGCTTGGTTTATCAACAAGGAACCATGTCTTGTTTTTGTTGATTGAATCGATCTCTTCTCTACACGCTTGTCTCCACTTCAATGAACCCTCTGCTTCATTGTAACAGCTTGGCTCTTTGTTTATGGATAGTAGAAGTCTCTCACATTCTATAGAAGCTTGAAGTACATAATTTTCAAGATAACGTGGTTGAGTTATTTGTCGACCCGATCTCCTCACTGGTGGTTGTACTTCTTCATGATTCTCATCATTAGCTTGGTCATTGTGAGTATCTTCATTCGTGTCATTGTCTACTTCTTGTTCATCATTCAGGTTTTCGTGATCAATATCTCTGGTTTCTCCATGATCCTCTGCTTGATCATTATTGATTACCGCTGGTCCATCTCCTGCATCTATTACTTCTCCCCATCTCATGTAGAACATCCCTGGATCTCTACTAGATCCGTCTTGAGTCTCGTTCCAGCTCCAGCTTATCTTCTCATCAAATACCACATCACGACTCACAACTATCTTCCGAGTTGTTGGATTGTAAAGTCGGTATGCCTTGGATCCAGGCTCAATTCCAAGATGAACAAGTGGTGTTGATCTATCATCTAGCTTCTTAAGGTTTGTTGCCTCAACCTTTGCATGTGCTACACACCCAAATACTCTTAAGTGTGCAAGACTTGGCTTCTTTTCTCGTAAGGCCTCATAAGGTGTCATATTCTCAAGAGCTCTTGTAGGCACCCTATTGATTAAATAGGTAGAATGACGTACCGCTTCTCCCCATAAGTAATTTGGTACTTTCATAGCCTTGAGAATGCTTCTAGTCATCTCCATCAATGTTCTGTTTCTTCTCTCCACAACACCGTTTTGTTGTGGTGTGTATGGAGCCGTAAGCTGCCTATTGATACCGCTTGTATCACAAAAATCATGAAACTCCCTAGACGTGAACTCACCCCCTCTGTCAGTTCTGAGAGCCTTGATTCCTATCCCTAGATCCTTCTCCATCAAACTTTTAAACACCTTGAATCTTCCAAACGCATCACTCTTGTCTTTTATCAAGATTGTCCACATGTATCTTGAAAAATCGTCTATGATCACAAATATGTATTTGTTTTGAGCAGCGGTTGATGGTGTTATTGGACCACATAAGTCTACGTGCAAGAGTTCTAGAGGTCTTAAGGCTCGAAACATTGATGCTTTCGGGAAAGATTGTCGAGCTTGTTTCCCAACCAAGCATGATTCACACAATCGTTTTTCTTCTCTTAATTCTGGTAATCCTTGCACTATCTCTTGCTGGGACATAGTCTTGATTATTTTAAATGTAAATAACCCAATATGGGTTCATAGTCAGGAGTTCGTCTATGTTTCTGCTTTACGAATATGATATTTTCTGGGCAGCTGTGTTGAAGAGACAATTATCTCGCTTGGAAACTAATATGTCCCAACCTTGCATGCCACTTCCAAGTCTCGTCTTGTAGGCTTGCGTGTAGGCAAATCGGTTTACCAATCTTCAAATTTATCTTGTAAAGTCTATTAGCTGAACGAATGACCTTTAACAAGAGTCTCCCACTTGGATCATGAAGAGTTAGGTAATTCTATTTCATCCTTACATCGCATCCTGCTTCTGTGGCTTGTCCTAAGCTCAGGATATTGCTCTTCAGATCAGGGATGTAGTAGATGTCGTTAACAAGCATCTGTTCCTCTGTTTTACTTTGAAACAGAATCGATCCTTTTTCTCCTATCTCAATACACGATCCATCACCGAATTTCACTTTTCCTCTGATGTTCTCGTTGAGTTCTGAAAAGTATGTCTTTATGCCTGTCATGTGGTTGCTCGCACCATTATCAAGATACCACACTCCTTCTTCTTTCTTTGGTTTCGTAGATCTTTGGTATGATCTTTTCTTCGTTTAAGAACACCACCTCATGCATATAAAGTACCTTGTCGGCTTCTTCCGTCTCTACTTTATGTGATTCTTGTGTTCTTTCAGGACAGGTAGACGCATAGTGTCCGGGTTTGTCACAACGATAACAAATCACTTTTGATTTATCACTCTTGTCTTTTACTTGGTTTTGATCAACTTGACTCGTTCGTTCTTGTGAGTTGAACCTTCCTCTGCCTCGTCCTCTGCCTCCTCTACCTTTTCTTCCCCGTACCCTTCCTCGAGTGCTCGTGAAGAATTGTTGTTCAGAATTTGCATATAACAATTTACCTTGATCTCCTCCGTGATTCTCCTCATCAAGGATACGTTCTTCATAGACCTTAAGTCTTCCGATTATATCTTCAAATCCTGTTGTGTTTAGATCAAGCATCTGCTCAAGAGAGGCAATAATTTGAATGTACTTTGCTCTTGGTAAGCTATTGAGAAACTTCTTTACAAGTTTCGATTCTTCAATTGTTTCGCCAATAGTGCCTGCCTTTGATGCTAGCTCCGATAACTTTTCCGCAAAGCTATCAATTGTGTCTGTGTCCCTCATCTTCATTCTCTCAAACTCGGACATTAGGATTTGTAGTCTTGCGTCTTTGACACGTTCAGCTCCCAGGTGACGTGACTTGATTGCTTCCCACATCGCTTTTGGTGCATCTAGTTTGCCTACTTGCAAGATTAGTGCCTCCGGAATGGATTGGAACAGCAATCCTATTGCTATATCATTCTTGTCTAGATCATCTGAACCAGGGTCAATTGTTTCCCAAACCTTATGAATTCGCAGCAAGACATACCCTCATGGTCCAAACCGTGTAGTTTGTTGAGTTAAGCATAGGACATTGGATCGACGAAGGAATCGTTTCCTTACGTGTGTTGACGTTGGTGACGGAGGTGATAACTTCTGCCCTGTCTCGACGATCTCTCCTCTTTCACCTTCTTAACTTTTTTTTTGTTTTTGTTTTTTTAAAAACCTTAAGCTCTGATACCAAATATAGTTTCTAAGTCTTGATCAAAGAATCACTCTCTTTATTAAGTTTAGAAATATAACTCAAAAACTAAACTCCAAAACTCATGCCCATGATCACAACTCAACCAAGGTATATATAGCACAACATTGCTATTTCAAATCCTATTAAAAATAGAAAACTACTCTTTCCTATTTCTAATGAACAATGATAAATTTCTTTTTAGTTTATCTTCTCCGTAAGAGACTTGTTATAGACTTCTTGGGCTTGAAGCGTATCCAACAAATTGAACATGGTCTCAAGATAACAAAATTTAATATTTATCAAATCATTCTATTTTCAATCGTTTATTCATGGGACCTGTCCAATTCCTTCATGCTTTAATGAAGAAGTCATGGCCTTTTTATATATTTAATTTGATTAAAGACAAAAAAAAAACTAAAAAAGATAAATATAAAGGAAACAAGCGTTCTGCTGCGCCTACTATTTTCCTTCATTATCTTTTATTTTCTCATTTTCTCAATTGTTCCTTATTACAAATTTTGCTTTTCATTTTCTATAAGATTAAAATGTTTTTGTTTGTCAATTTTTGTAGCTTACCCTTTTTAGTCGTGCCCAATCTGATCTTTTCTCCAGCCCTGGATTAAAATGTTCAAATTTTGAATATTTTTATATATTAAACAAATAGTGAAAACTGAATCTCATTTGATATGGTTTGAATTTAGTTTGTTAACAAATTTTTTTTATATACTAGTTCAAAACAGGTTTTTTTAAACATATCATAACGAAAGCGAGTTTGTGAGTTTTTTTGTTCATTAAAATGGAAAAAATATACACAACCTTAATTTTGTTAGATATAACTTTGAAGTTCATGAATTTATTAGCTTGAAATGTTTTATAAATCTCTCATCAATTGTGTTATCTTAAAACAAAACTATATATAACATATTTTTTACTGATTCTTCGGTCGTCAACCAAACCACCATATATCGACCAAAGTCGGTCCAAAGAAGGCCAACAAATACTCGACCTCGGGGACGAGCAATATGCAGCGGGCCTCTGCGCTATAATCCATATAATTTGTTTTTTTAGAGATCGTGGTATCGGCTCGTTTATCTGGACAACCACCAGCACATATATAATAATCTTCTCGGTCCCCGAGAGTTATGGTTTTTGGACCCCCTTGTCAGCTCACAAATCCTTTTTACAGTTTATAGAACATTCCACACATAGCTGACCAAGCATTAAAGGCACATGTACATAGAATCATGCCCGCCACGACAACCCCAAGCGCGATTTTTTTTGGACAAAAATGACATCTCTGAGAAGATTCATTTATAAAATCACATATATTCATTAATCTTTTCTACCAACCAAGTAAGCATGATTAATAATCCATTTGTGAGTTCACTTGAAACTTAATAAATATGAAAGAGTTGATTGAATTGATTGCAAGAGTTCTTCTTGGTCCCAATATTTAGAGCAGAGTGACGAGTTGCGATGATTATGGCGAATACAAATAAATAAAGTTTGTTTTGTATTAACTTAGTAGTTCTTAGAATGTTGAATTGCAAGCTCTCATCGTTGAGAATATGTGAATTCCAGTTTTGATTTAGCGTTGTATTGTTTTTTTGAGGATACGCAATGTCCCATTTTCAGCGTCTTTTTACCTTTCTCTTCTCTTCCTTTTCCTTATTTTTTGAGTTTTTGTGTTTCACTTGGTGTGTTTCAGGTGTTCTGATTGGTTTCTTGTTTGGTTGATGAAAAATGTTATTGGATGCAAACAAGTGAAACAATGAAGTAGAATCATTTAGAAGCATCTGAAAGATCATAGCCTTACTACCATTAGCCCAAACTAAAATTTGGACATATGATAGAATATTGACTCACCTTTGATTTGGAGGTAGTGTTAAGTCATTACAACTAGCTGTTCAAAATATATGGAATTAGTCAGCCTATATAATTTTTGCTCATATTAGAAGTGCAATGGGAACCAATGAAAAAATGATGTGATCGACCAATTGCATGAACTTTGATCTAATGATCACTTTTTTGATCGACCACTTCCATGACCAAGTGATCGATCAATCACACAACCCATAACACTCGATATTTCTGTAGAAGATTCACCCGGCTTGGAGATCGAGTGGTCCCTTTCCGAGGCCACCAAGTGATCGACCGCTTCCAATAAAAGCGATAGACTGATCACTCTTTTCATTGAGAAAATCACCAAGATTCATTTCGGTTAAAACCGGGTAGATATGGTCTGAGTTATTGATATTCATGGATTTTATCATTTTGAGTCTCATATTTTCATTATTGTTTGTCTTGTTTTTTATGGTGTTTTATTGTATTTATAGTCCTAATGAGTCTCATTGCATTGTAGAAGTTTTGGGGTGTCTTTGTTCTACTTTTTGGTCTTTTAGTGTTCATCTAGGTGTTTGAGAGTGATTTGGATCAAATGATATGCATAGATCTTGAAAGAAGAAGGAGAATACATTTTTGGATGCAAAATAAGAGAAATGGAAATGCAGAACCAGTCCAAAGTATCTGAAAAATCGTGTCAGATGAAGGCCTTACCGTTCATATATAACCTGAAATTTGGATACAATATAGGCAATTTGCATACCTTCATTTTGGTGGTGGTCTCAAGTTATTCCAATAAGCGTTTCACAAGATACAATTGATTTAGTGAATGAATATCATTGCAGAAAATGCAGAGGCAGCCCGAAGTGACTGAAAGATCATGACAGATGCAGATCTTTCCGTACCCAGTTCAAACTCAAATTTTGTGACAAGATAGCGCTTCCCGTGAGCGTTGGATTCAATTCATCTCGAGCTCCGATTGAAAAGTTATGGCTGATTTAGTGAAGATATGTCAAGCAGATCGGCCATATGACCGATCAATCCAACCGATCAAGCTGAAGATAGAACCCACACTCCCTAGTGAAGACCTGGTCGGTTATCTTGATCGACCAACTGACCAATCAGCGCCTTCTTTGATCCAAGTGGCCAAAATTCTTTCCGGTTTGTCCCGAGTCGACATGGTTCGAACCTATGATGTATTTAGAGCAATTTTTAGAGATTTTTTAATCTAAGTTTCTTTTTTTCTAGAGTTAGATTTAGATCAAAACTCTCTTTTTGATATTTTGGAAAAGTTCTTCATATTTTATCTTTTATCTTTTTCTTCATGTTTATATTTTTTTTTTTGGTTTTCATCATGTTTAGTAAGTAGTTTTATGTTGGATCCTCGTGATGGTAGATTATGATAATTTGATGGTTAGATGATGATTATGTAAGGAATATTTTCTTTTCCTATTATGTGGTCTTATAGTTATCCGGTTTCTATTGGAATATTGTTATTCCTTAATATATTTGGTGTCCAATTAAAATGAAAATAATGGAGTTAATTCCTAATCAATCTCTACTTTGATGGACGGTTGAGATTAATCATAAAGAAACCCTAAAGAGGAATTATGTCCTCTCTCCGCCTATAAATATATGTCTTTAGTCCATCATAAAGGCATCCCAAAAATACACAACACCTAAAGAACAGTTTATAGGCAAGGGGAGAGAAAACTAAACTCCTATTTTCAGAGATCAGGTTTTTCGTCTTCCATTCAGGATACCGTTTAGTAAGACCTCTCCACTACAATCAATGGATGTAATCCACTAACCCTCCTCATGATTCTATTATGTGATTAATCTAGATGTTTAAAGATCTTAGGGTTCATGTAAATTATGCTTAAATGTGGTATCAGAGCATGGTTGTAAAACACCTGTCTAATCCGTTAAGTATAATAGATCAATGATTTGAATAATGGAATATTAGAGATCTGTAAATTAGGGTTGTTTGCATATATGAATTTTTGTTTGAAAAATCGTCTATCCAAAATTCGGGTTTCTGCGAATTAAGGTTTTTCGTAGATCTGATACTGTGCAAAATTCGGGCGTCTGCATATTTATGTTTTTCGCATATGTGGTTTCGTGCAAATTTTGAACGTCTGTGAAATTAGGATTTTTCGCAAATTATTTTCTGCAAAATCTGTTTCATGCATAATCCGTGCGAATTCTAATATGAACATATTCTGTGCATTATTTGTATAGAAACATTATGTGCATAACTCGTACATGTTCGTTTTATGTATAACTCGTACATAATTGTTCTGTGCATAATTCGTACAGAAACGATCTGTGCATAATATTTCCATAACGATTTGTGCATAATTCGTGCAGAACATATGTTTCATAAAAGTGCAAAGTTAGGGTTTGGATATCACCACAGTGACCTCATCCTATAATGATTTACATATTTAATATATTCATGTAGTAACTAGTTACCCACAAGTAGACTATGAACATGAGGTATGATCAATAACTTATGGAGTATTTGTATATGTGTAGACCAAGGATATGGACATATAACTTAGTCTAAATAATTTAGTACATCACTCAATAACGTTTTCTGAATCTACGACTTTCCTTGAGATTATGGTGATTACCCACAGGAACACCATAGTTTCTTGTCATGTGCATTCAATTAGTTATGTGTTGATTATGTTTTGAAGCCTAATTAGGACTTATCGTATCTCTAAATTGGAGCATCTTTTCCTGCTAATTGTCATCTATGGTCTCTGCTGTTCCAATCCTCACTGGAACCAACTTCTCAGAGTGGAAAGAGAAAGTTGAGTCACATTAGGAGTACTAGACTTGGATTTGGCACTTCGTGAAAATGAGCCAGGTCCACTAACTGCGACTAGTACTGAGGAACAAAAGACTCTCCATAAAGCTTGGGAGAAAGCGAACAGATTGAGCATCATGTTCTCAAGGATGACAATAGCTAGCAACATCAAAACTTCACTTCCAGCTGCAGATAAAGCTAAGGCTTATCTAGCAGCTATAGAAGAACGGTTTAAGATTGCAGACAAATCTCTTGGAGGGAAACTTATGGCAGATCTTACAACCATAACATGATGGCACAAGGTCTATGTATGAACATTGCATTGAAATGACCAAGCTAAGCTGAAGAATTTAGGAATGAGTGTGGATGATTCTTTTCTCGTCCAATTTATCCTAAATTCGCTACCTCCTCAGTATGGACCATTCCAAATCAATTACAACGCCATTGATGAATGATGGACGTCGAATGAATTGGCTAATAAACTGGTACAAGAGGAGTCTAGGCTTGGTCGTGAAGGTATTAGGATTGCCCATTATGTCCAAGGAGCTGGACCTAAAGCTGGGAAAAGGTATCAAGTGAGCCATAAAAGAGCACTACCGAGAATGAATGATTTCAATCAAGGTAATGAGAAGAAAAAGGCAAAGAAAGATGACCGATGCAACTTTTGAAAAAAGTCTGGACACTTTCAGAATGATTGCCCTAAAAAAAAAGAATTGTTCGAAAAGAAAGGTAACCTTGGTGGATAGATAGCAGTGCTAATGTACATGTAATCGAAGTGAAAACTACTTATTTATGGGAAACCGAGACAAAGCGCCAGTTGAAGCTATTGGCACTTATCGTCTCATTTTGGATAGTGGATTTTTTTTGGATTTATTTCAGACTCTTTATATTCCATCTATTTTCCGTAATTTAGTTTCAATAAGCAAACTTGATTTGACTGGTTTTAAATCGACTCAAGGAGATGGTTGTTTTAATTTATTTCTGAACTCTAATCGAATTGGTTCTGGAATATTAGTTGATGGCCTTTATATGTTAAATATGGCTGATCAACCTTTTGAAACACATCTCACTCTACAAGCTAAAGGTGGACTTAAGCGTAAAACATGCCTTTCTTAATGGGGACTTGCAAGAAGAAGTCTATATGCGTCAACCTGAAGGCTTCATTATCGAAGGTTAGGAAGACATGGTCTGCAAATTAAAGAAATCAATTTATGGACTGAAACAAGTTTCGAGGCAATGGTATCTAAAGTTTGATGAAACCATTACGAAATTCGGTTTCAAAGAAAACATTGTAGATCCATGTATATACCTCAAGATCAGTGGGAGTAAGTTCATATTTTTGGTGCTGTATGTTGATGATATCTTATTGGCTAGCAGTAATCTTGGTCTATTACATAAGACTAAGAATTATCTCTCCAAGAATTTTGACATGAAAGATATGGGTGAGGCATCCTATGTGATAGGAATTGAAATATTCCGTGATAGATCACTAGGAATTTTAGGGCTGT
Organism: Pseudoturritis turrita; assembly: GCA_900406555.1. NCBI lineage: Eukaryota > Viridiplantae > Streptophyta > Magnoliopsida > Brassicales > Brassicaceae > Pseudoturritis > Pseudoturritis turrita. The sequence continues at coordinate 298,540 of OVBL01000320.1, read as the reverse complement.
CTCAGAAAGCATATATTGATAAAATTCTTGAGAGATTTGGCATGATGACGTGTTCTTTTAGCATTGTCCCTATGCAGAAAGGTGACAAGCTTGATCTTAAGCAATGTCCGCAGAATGAAATGGAACGTAATGAGATGCAAAAATACCCTTATGCATCTCTTGTGGGAAGTTTGATGTATGCACAGGTTTGTACTAGACCTGATGTTAGCCATGCAGTTGGCATGCTAGGAAGATTTCAGAGTAACCCAGGACTTGCTCATTGGCAAGCTGCAAAGAAGGTTCTGAGATACCTAAAGGGAACAAGAATCTACATGCTCATATATAGAAAATCAATACATCCACAGATGCTTAGATTTTCAGACTCAGAGTTTGGTGGATGCCATGATTCTAGGCACTGCACTCTAGGCTATGTGTATCTCCTTGGTGGAGGTGCTATATCATGGAAAAGCCAAAAGTCGCAGTTGATTTACACATCCACTATGGAGGCTGAGTATATGGCATGTTATGAGGCTTATATTCTGGGAACATGGTTCCGAAATTTTGTGTCTGAGTTTGGGGCTTTGAGTTTTGTTGACAAGCCTTTAACTCTTTACTGTGACAATCAAGCCGTAGTCTTCTTCTCTAAGCATGATAGGATATCTAAGGGAGCAAAGCATATGGACCTTAAATATCTATCACTAAAGTAAGATGTCAAAAGAGAAAAGTTTGTCATATAACACATAGGCACTGAGCTTATGGTTGCAGACATATTTACGAAAGCATTACCTCCAAAGACTTTTCATAAGCATGCTGAAAGTATGAGTCTTGAGGATAGCTCTTAATTACGTTGTCTGATTATGTTTAGCCTATATTGATATTTATTTGAGCTCTTTTATGACTTTTACATATTTTATATATTTTGTTTCCAATGTGCACACACATGATTGTTTGTTGGATTTATGATAACAGAATGCATCTTTATTTAAAGACATAAAAGGGACCATTACGATAACTCCTACTTATGTTTACGGTCTAGCTATGAAGGTAGTCAATGCAGTAGTACATGGAAGGATCATGTTGCAGAATGATGTGCGACCGCCATGACTCCCATTGATTACTAGATTAGTCAAGACACTTATGATGACCAACTGAAAATAAGTGAATAGCATATTATGCCGGCCTTATGATTCCTGAAAGAAAATATTAATGGATTTTACTAACGACCAAGTGGGAGACTGTAAGGAATATTTCCTTTTCCTATTATGTGGTCTTATAGTTATCCGGTTTCTATTGGAATATTGCTATTCTTTAATATATTTGGTGTCCAATTAAAATGGAAATAATGGAGTTAATTCCTAATTAATATCTACTTTGATGGACGGTTGAGATTAATCCTAAGAAAACCCTAAAGAGGAATTAGGTCCTCTCTCCGCCTATAAATATATGCCTTTAGTCCATCATAAAGGCATCCCAAAAATACACAACACCTAAAGACCATTTTATAAGCAAGGGGAGAGAAACCTAAACTCCTATTTTCAGAGATCAGGCTTTTCGTCTTCCATTCAGGATACCGTTCAGGAAAACGTCTCCACTACAATGAATGGAGGTAATCCGCTAACCCTCCTCATGATTTTATTATGTGATTAATCTAGATGTTTAAAGATCGTAGGGTTCATGTAAATTATTCTTACAGATTATTGTTATATCATTCAATTAGTTTGAGAGCAATGCTAGTTTTGACTTTATCACTCAAAATCTAGAGCTTAGGCATTTCACGTACGGAAAGTATTTGTGAAAATGGTTGAACCAAACTTTTTGTGAGCTTTTCATTCCTAGCCAACGGGAGTTAATGATTAAGGTGATTAGGGACTAAATGGATATATTTCCTAATGCTTATTGGTTATCTAATTGCAAATGTAAATTAGCCTAATTAGGTGATTAATTTTATGGAAGTGGATTGGTCATATTTGTGAGTTCCATATTCGGGGATGGTGTTTAATTCAATCTTTGATATCATTGTTTGATTGTTAATCCATTCTTATGATAGTTAAACTCATGGTCCAATTCTTTTATCTTGCTTTACTTCTTGCATTCTACTTTCTTATATTTTCTTAGCTTAATTAGTTGATGAATTTCATGGAAGTTGATTAGTCATATTTGTGAGTTCGGTATTCGAGGATGGTGTTTAATTCAATCTTTGACATCATTTTTAGATTGTTAATCGATTCTTATGATAGTAAAACTCATCAGCAATGCTCATCATCATATTTCTCTCCCCCTGGAAGCATCATCTACCGGAGATGCATTATGATAATTTATACTATCTTTTGAGAGATTCTACGAGCAAAGCTTTAGTGAATAAACTCTTATGATCTTCATATAATATCTTGGGTCGTTGGACTTCTGGTCCATCCCATTCACATAGAAGATCATTTCTTTTATCGAAGGAGAATAATTCATTTCTCATGGCCATTTATCATTTCTCCCAGTTGGGTCTTTTCTAGCATTCCGACACGAATCTTGGGTCTGGATCATCATTTTCATGATCGATCTCTTTGGATACATAAAAGGAAAATATTCCATTTGTATCATCTATTTCACTTCTAGTCCATAATTTTCTACTTTGAACGAAGATAATGGAAATCCCATATCTTTATGTATCATGTTCGTCTTCTGGACGAATCTCTTTATATGGTTCTTCTGGAACTTTTTCATATATATCTTCTGGACATATATTTTTTTATTGTTCTTCTAGAATATTTTCACAAATGTCTTCATGACATTTTTCTTTATGCGATTCTTCTATAACTTTTTCTCCGAATCTCTTTTTGTTTCGAGGATTTTTATCTTTAGAGTCCATTGGTCTCCCGCGCTTCAATTGAATCCTCGGTTCATTTGTTCTATTCCCATCAGTATGTTCTTTAGGAACATTAATCTTTTATGGAGCATTAGCAGCGGGGATATATGACTTTGTCACTCTTTTCGTATATGTGAACGCATCAGGTAACTGGTTTACCATATTCTGCAAGTGTACAATTTTATGAACTTCCACCTCGCGTTTTGTTGTAGGGAGATCAAGATATATACCAAGGATGGTGTACACCAAGAAACATCTTTTGACATTTGTTTAATTCCTCCCCCTAACACGGGATATTAACTTTCATCAAAATGGCAATCGGCAAAACGTGTCGTAAACATATCCCCAGTTACCGGTTCAAGATAACAAATTATACTTGGTGACATATACCCGATATATATTTCCAATCTCCTTTGTGGCCCCTTTTTTGTTCTCTGTGGTGGCGCTATTGGTACATAGACCGCACACCCAAAAACACGAAGATGGGATATATTTGGCTCTTGGACAGATGTTAGTTGTAATGGAGAATGTTTATGATATGCACTTGGTCTTACCTGGACCAATGCCTTTGCATGCAATATAGCATGTCCCCATACAGAAATTGGGAGTTTTGTTCTCAATATTAACGGTCTTGCAATCAATTGCAACCGTTTAATTAAATTCTCAGACATGTCATTTTCTGTATAATATGGAGAACCGGGTGCTCAACATCTATCCCCATTGACATACAATAGTCATTAAAGGCTTGTGAAGTGAATTCACCAGCGTTATCAAGCCTGGCTTTCTTTATGGCATAATCAAGAAATTGTGCTTTCAACTTGATTATTTGAGCAATGAATCTTGCGAAAACCGTATTTCGTGTTGTCAACAGACACACATATGACCATCTACTAGATGCATCAATTAATACTATAAAATATCGAAACAGCCTGCACGGTAGATGGATAGGTCCACATATATCACCATGTATTATCTCTAAAAATACTGGAGATTCATTCCCAACTTTGGCTGATGATGGCCGAGTTATGAGTTTTCCTTGAGAACATGCCTTACATGAAAACTCTCCTGATTGAAAAATATTCTTGTTTTTCAATGGGTGTCCACTAGAATTTTACACAATTCTTCTCATCATAAATGATCCGGGATGTCCTAACCTTTTATGCTAGACTTTAAATGTACGAGTAAACTTCTGGTTTACTGTAACATATGATTCAGTCATATTTATTTTTGTGTAATATAATCCGGAGGACATCATTGGTAACTCTTCCAATGTATGCTTCCTATCCGATGTAATGCAAAAATATTCAATGCCATTCTTACTCATACTTTCGATATGATACCCATTTTTTCGGATATTCTTTGAAACTTGAAACTTAACAAGTTTATGTATGAATCGGGGGAATATAATGCATCATTTATTTAAAACTTTGTTCTCCTCGGCATTGAAAATTTGACTCTTCTAGAGTCCATAATAATCTTTACATTTCCAAATACAGTACTCACGCTTTTAGCGGAGTTTTTTAATTTGAGATTGGAAAAATACTTTTTATCTTTAATTATTGTGTGCGTTGTCGCACTGTCTGCCAGACATATATTTTTGTCCTTGATCTCAAATTGTGATATCTTGAGTTATTCACGCTTTACCATAAATTGCTCACATAACTTTTAAAAATTTGGTACTTTAGGACCAAATAGCATTTCCTTTAGAAGTGCTTAAATGTGAGCTTTATGTAAAATCATGTTAGAATTTTTATAGAACATCTCTTTCACTAGATGTTCAATTTTGGAATACCCAAGGAAAATGTTTTCCTTCCAAGGTCCTAAATTCCAAATTAGTTTCTTGAAATTACTTTTCAAGAGTTTCGATGATTTTTCAAACCATCATGCTTTAAGAGTCCCCGAGAACATCATTATGATATCATAAATCTTTCAGAGATCAAATCCTTTAGTGATTCTCCCATAAGATGCAATTCAAGTCGTTTTGTTCATTCTTTTCATGGACAAATCATTTTGATGTTTGGACTAGTGGTTTAAAAACTTTTCGTTCTTCAAACGAGTTTAATACAAACTTAATTGCCTCCTTTTTCGCTTATTGGCCAATAATTATTCTCGCTACGCTCATTCACAAAACGGAGATTCAGGATCCTCATTACTTCTGGTTTTTCACATAAATTCTCAATGATCCTTAATATCATTATTGGACCGGGATGGCATAATCGGTTATAAATTTTTTAATCAAGTAGTAAACTTCTGGTTTACTACCATATATACTTCAATCAATTTAGTAAACTTCAGGTTACATACATGCATGTCTCCATCATATGCTCTTCTGGAGCATGTCACCATCATATGGTCTTCAAGAGCATTTCGCTCTTTTGAAGCGTTGGCACTGTATAATATTATATTAACATGTGCCTCACAAATTCTCATGATAGAGAATTTATTTTCTTTTAATTTTAAAATTTAAACATGCATGATAAATAATTGAACATAATAATAACATAATTTAAAACAATTATTTCTGGAGGCAGATCCTACCATAAAATTTGCAGTAATAATATTTAAAAATAATAATAAATCAATAGGCATGGTCTTCCACATAATCAATTCGAATTGGATGTCACAGCCTTCAAATCTCCACCTTCACTTCGAATTGGATGTCACAGCCTTCAAATCTCCACCTTGTCACCAATTCTTCTTTAGCTCTATGTTGTAGTTCTTTGAATTTCGTCCTCCGATACCTAAGTATTACCACTCAACTCCCATACATGAGATGTTACCTCTCAACACATTCTTCTTGAGATTTACCTTGCAATTTTACTTCTGAAATCAACCTTTCAGCTTTGGTTCCTGAGATTTACCTCTCAGCTTCTTCTTATGAGATTCACTCTCACTTTTCAGTAATTTTGAGCATCTCTAATGCTCCTTCAAACTTCTTCACTAGCAAGATTTTAGTAAAGATATTAGCTGGATTGCATTCACTTGCAATCTTTACCAGCTTCACCAATCCTTCATTTATGAAGTCTCTGATTCTATGAATCTTTACTGCAATATGTTTTGTTATTTCGTGGAACACTGAGTTTTTAGCCAGTGCTATAGCGCTTTGAAAGTCACAATGTACTTCAACACTCTCTTGTGAAAATCCCATCTCTTCAGCTAAACCTTTCAACTAAAATGCTTATTTAACAACTTCATTCAAAGCCATATACTCTGTCTCAGTGGTTGAAAGTGCAGCTACCTTTTGCAACTGTGACTTCCAACTACTAGTGTTTCCTCCCATAGTGAAAACATAACCAGTAATTGACCTTTTCTTGTCAAGATCACTTGAAAAGTATGAGTCACAAAAACCTTTCAACACAAAATTATCATGTTTCCTGTACCTCAGACACTTCTGTTCCGAACCTCTCATATACCCCAACACCCACTTTGCAGCTAACCAATGATCCTTCAAAGGTTTACTCATAAACCTGCTTATCAACCCAACTGGATATGCCAAATCAGATCTTGTACCTATCATCGAATACATGATGCTACCAACCATGTTTGAATAAGGCACTTCTCTCATTCTTTCAAACTGATCTTTCCATTCTTTTTCTATATCAGTCTTATGTTTGAAATGAATTCCCATTGGAGTATATACAGCCTTTGATTGATCCATATCAAAGGACTTAAGTACCTTTTTCACATAACCTTCTTGTGAGATGGTCAACGTACCAGCAACTATATCTCTTTTTATCTCCATATCCAATATCTTCTTAGTATCTCCTAAGTCTTTCATCTCAAATTCCTTGCCAAGAACTGCTTTGAGTTTTCCAACTTGCTATTTGTCCACTGAAGCAATAAAGATATCATCTACATATAAGAGTAGATATACTAGCACTCCTTTATTAAATTCCTTCAGATAGACACAGCTATCATAATCACTTCTCAAGTAGTTATTCTTCTTCATAAACTCATCAAATATGAGATTCCACTGTCTAGGAGATTACTTAAGACCATACAAAGATCTTTTGAGCAAACAAACCTTATCAGGATACTTCTTATCAACAAAAACCTCTGGTTGTTCCATCATATGATCTGCTCATCTAAGAAACCATGCAGAAATGTTGTTTTAACATCCATTTGCTGCAACTCCATGTCAAACTGAACAACCACATATAGCAAAAACCGAATTGACACCTGCTTCACAACTGGTGCAAAAATCTCTTGATAATTAACTCCTTCTTTCTGATTGAAACCCTTAGCAACCAACCTTGCTTTAAACCTTGGAGCCTCTACACCAGCAATGCCTTCTTTTCTTGTGAAAACCCATTTACATCCTATAGGCTTCATACCCTTTGGTTTGTCCACTAGATCCCATGTCTCATTCTTGTTCAGAGATACCATTTCATCATTTGTTGCTTCCTTCCATTTATCCCAATCCGGATCAAACAAGGCTCCTTGATATGAATTTGGCTCTGTCTTACCACCATCTTCTGCTACACATGCATATCCAACCACCAAGTTAGATTCATTATACTTTTGGTTGATCTTAATTGGTCTCTTTGCTCATCCCTCACCAACTGATAGTGACTTAGATCTTCTTCATTTTTAGAATATGTGTCTGCAATTTCTAGAGGAAATTGCTGACTTTGACCTTCTGTTGATGTTGAATATGAATCATGAGAAACTCCACCTTGATCTAGATCACCTGAGTTCTCAGTTACACTGCCAACTTCAATCTCATCAAACTCATTTTGTGGTTCTTTTTCCAGATCTTTAAACATAACATCTTCCCTGAACACAATGTTTCTGCTTATAGCACAAATCTCTTCTTCAAGTAACCAAACCTTATAACCCTTAACTCCTTATGGATAACCAGTAAAGACACCCTTCTTGGCTCTAGGATTCAGTTTACCTTGATCCGCATGTACATAAGCCAAACAACCAAATCTTCTTAAACCACTCAGGTGTGGAACCATTGAAGTCCACTTCTCTTCATGCAAATCAATATCAATAGCTGTGGAGGGTGATCTATTGATGAGATAGACTGTTATAGCAGTTGCTTCAGCCCAAAAGCCTTGATCCAGACCACTCTCACTTAGCATACTCCTGACTTTATCCATTATTATTCTGTTTAACCTTTCTGCAATACCATTTTGTTGTGGTGTTTAACCTTTCTGTTTAACCTTATCAAAGTAGTGATTGCAGTATTCCAAACCATTATCAGTCCTTAGCTGCTTTACCTTTTTATCCGACTGATTCTCCACCATCTTTTTCCAGTCTACAAACTTCTCAGAAGCTTCATCTTTTCTTTTCAAGAAGTATATTCAGACTTTTCTTGAAAAGTCATCAATGAAAGACACAAAATATTGCTTGTTTCCAAGTGACAATGGTGTATTTGGAGATCCCCACAAATCAGAATGGATGTATCCAAGTTTCTCCTTTTTCACATGTTGTGCAGGAGCAAAGCTTACTCTGTGATTTTTTCCATACACACAATCCTCACAAAACTTCAACCCTCCAAGAACCTCTTTCTTCAAGCAACCTTTCTTTACCATAACCTCAAGACCTTTCTGACTCATATGACCCAGTCTACTGTGCCATAAAGCTATCTCATCTTTAGACTGTTCTGTTACATGTGATTCACCAACTTTTGCATAATCTTGAAGAATGTAGAGAGTATCCCTTTTTTCCTTTGAATAGAGTAGTACACCCCTTTATCACCCTCAGAACACCATTCTTTGACTTGAACCAGCAACCTTTATTCTCCAGAGTTCCATGGAAATTAAGTTTCTATCCATCTCAGGCATGTACCCATCCGTCAATATCACTGATGTTCCATCTGGATTTCTCAGCTTGATATTGCCAATACATTTAACATGTGAGTAGGTTTTATTCCCCATCTTTACACAACTTGAAGTTAACTCTTTAAAATCACACAACAATTCTTTTCTTGGTGTCATATGAAAAGAGCAACATGTATCCAAAATCCATTCATCAGGAGAAATAACATCTATCAACACATTTGCCTCAGCTGCCATTAACATCATTGATAGATCAGCACTCTTACTGGCTTGAGCAACACTAGCTTCACCTTTATCAGAACCAGAATCTCTTCCCTTATTCCTTTCTAACCACTTGTAGTATTGCTTCTTAAAGTGACCTTCCTTGCCACAAATCCAACACACTCTTTTACCTTCTCTAGACTTAGATCTTGACTTATTCCTCCCTTTTTCAAACTGGAAACTCTTTGTCTCTGATCTTCCCTTAGCATAATGACTCTCTGAGATAAATCTAGTATTCTCCTTAAATTGTCGTTCGTTAGATCTTGCTGCACCAACTACTTCATCTAATTTCAAGCCATCTCTACTATACTTTAGTGTTTCTTTCAATTGATCATACCTAGATGGTAATGAACTAAGTAGTAAGATAGCTTGAACCTCTTCCGGAACCTCAATACTCAGATTACTCAAATCTGAAACCACCTTCAAAAAATCATCAATGTTCTCATCAATAGTTCTAGTATCCTGCATCTTAAATGTATAACACTTCACTGAGAGTGTACTCTATTAGGCAAAGCTTGAGCCATGTATAACTTCTCCAGTTTTAACCAAGTTTTTGCAGCAGTTTCGCATCTATCAATCTTCCGCATAACATGATCACCAACGTTTAAAAAAATCAGGTTCTTCGCCTTATCGCATCTCTCCAATCTCAACTCTTCTGCTTCGATCCTTTTCTTTTTCTTAGCAGCATCTTTCTCTTCTTCTTCTGTCAAAGCTGGAAGAGGAGATTTAGCGACTAAAGTATCCTTCAAACCTAGCACACTCAGATGTGCTAACATCCTTGTACTCCAGAGAGGGAAATCACTGGTTCCATCGAACCTATCCACTTCGATCCTCGAGCTTGACATCACAATTTCAAATTTGTTTCTCACCGAAGCTCTGATACCAATTTGTGAAGAAATACGACCTAGATTCTACTCGATTCAGCTCAAATCACCAATTACCAGTAATCAATCGAAGTTTTCTCATGATCTAGTCGATCAAAAATGAAAGTAAACAAGCTAGAAAGTAAACGACACCGAGACCTTGTCCAGTTTGGCTTCCAAGGCGGAAGACCTACGTCTGGCCAGAGGACTCTCTGAAAATTCACTAGAAAGGTGGTTACAAGTCTCCGATTACAATCTATAGCTCTTCTATCTCACTTTTTCTCTGTGAATTTTATATTTTCTCATCTCTCTCTCCTCTAACAAACTCTATTTATATATCAAAGAGAAGGAGGATAAAACACAGAGAGAGAAAAGACTATAGTGCTCTCAGTTTGAATATCAACTCCCAGCTGACTCACACGTGTGCCTCACGTGCTCGGCTTGCGACTTTATTAAAGACCCTCTCTTTGACCGAAAGTTTTTCCCACACTTAGAGCATTCTTCACTTCGAATTGGATGACACAGCCTTCACCCCGAGAGATATATGAACCACGGTGGTTGTCAAACTCGTTGAAACCCACTAAACTCTTAAAGGTTAATTGAACCAAACGATAAATCAATATAGGTTAATTAGTCTTTCACGAACGATAATCTCATCAATTAATAACTAGGATTCACAACAAAAAATATAACCGTTGTAGATTCGATCCCGCATACGCTATCACACATTTAATATGTGCACTTACGATTAGTTATTTAAAGTACTTACGATTAGTTATTTAAAGTTAAAACTCTAGCTATCATGAAGCAAGTATACGATGAGAAGTTGAGTAAAAAGAAAGATTTATGTCAAAAGTTTAGCGGAAGATCATTATTTCACTAGCCGAATTGGCATATTTATAAGAGTACATATGTTTTAACCTAACTAGAAAAGGAGAATTACAAAAAAAGGAATTTATACAAATATGTAAATATGTAAATATCAAAGATATTCTCTAATACTCCCCCTCAAGTTGGAGCATGAAGATCACGAATGCCCAACTTGACAATAAGAGTTTCAAACTGTTCACGTCCAAGTGCCTTGGTAAGTACATCAGCCGGTTGTTCATGTGTAGAAATCTTAGTTGGAGCAATAAGACCATCACGTGCAGCATCAAGTGCGAAATGATAATCATTCTCAATATACTTTGTGCGTTGACGAATAACCGGTTTAGCCACGAGATGTAACGCTGATTGACTATCACAATAGAGTGGAACAACCTTAGGCTGAGGTATACCAAAGAACTGCATCAGTCCACTTAACCATTTAAGTTCACTTGTTGCAACAGCCATCGATCGATACTCTGCTTCTGCAGAAGAACCTGAAACAGTTTGTTGTTTCTGCGTTTTCCAGCAAAGAGCAGAATCACAAAGAAGAAAAACATACGCAGAGAGTGAACATCTAGTAAGCGGACAAGCCGCCCAGTCAGAATCACAATAACCAGTGAGGCTTAAGTCACTTGTAGAAGAAAACATAAGACCTTGGCCAGGAGAACTTCTCAGATATCGAACCATTCGCAAAGCTGCTTCCCACTGTGAGGTACGTGATTGTTGCATAAATTGAGATAAGATATGAACACTGTAGGCAAGTTCAGGCCTTGTTAGAGCAAGATAAATCAGTTTACCCAATATTCGTCAATACTGCTCTGGATTAGAATAATAATCGTCTGTAGCAGAAGCAAGATCAGGATTTTGCACCATAGGAGTATGCACAAGACGAGCACCAAGAAGTCCACACTCCGAAATAATATCCAAATAATATTTCCTTTGACGTAGCAGTATCTGCGACAGACACAAAAACTGTCTCAGACCCTGTAGCAGTCGCAGCCACTGGCTCAGCAACTGATGTAGGCACCATTGGTGAATCACTCCCCCCCTTTCCAACTGATCTGATAACTCTGAATTCAAACTCCCGCTTGCACGAATATCACTATGTGGACCAAAAGGAATCACAACAGGAACCTCATCATCATCATTAAGAAAATGGCGATTACTGGATGTTAGTTTTCCCAATGTAAGAGAACCAACCGCAAAAGGAAACACATCCTCGTTAAACACAACATCACGGGAAACAAAATACTCTTGTCGCTCCATATCATACACTCTCCGACCCTTTTGATTATGTGGATATCCAAGAAATACACAACGACTAACTCGTTCATCAAACTTATCTCTGGAACGTGTACCTTTGTGAGCATAACACAAAGATCCAAAGATACGAATATGCTTGTAAGAAGCTGGTTTTCCAAATAAAACCTCATACGGAGACTTACCAGCTAGGATAGACGATGGAGTTCGATTCATCAAATAGCTAGCCGTAAGAATGCAATCACCCCCAAAATTCAATTGGTAAAGACGCCTGAAATCGTAAGGATCGAGCCACATTCAAGATATGTCTGTGTTTCCGTTCCACACGACCATTTTGTTGTGGTGTACCAACACATGAAGTTTGATGTTGAATACCATGAGAGGCAAAATACGTCTTCAAACACATGAATTCGGTTCCATTATCACTTCTAACCACACGGACTTTAGTGTCGAATTGGCATTTGTTGGGGTCAAAACCCACCCAGCTGCGATCAATAGAAAAATGGCTTAGTGTGGAAATGCGATGAATCGGACAAGGCTGAAATTGTGCCTAGGTCGTTTCTGTACGAGTCCGCTTGAGCACGAGATATGCCATTCCAACAAAGCTTTGCTCCACTTCGGCAAAGAGGAGACATTGGCAAGCTTTGGCTCACCTCGGCGTGGAGACTTCGGTGGAGAAAGGAAAGACTTAGGCAATCTTTGTCTCCACTTAGGCAAGCTTTGTCTCTGCTTAGGCAAGCCTTGTCTCCGCTTAGGCAAGGCTTGTCTCCGCTTAGGCAAGCCTTGTCTCCACTTAGGCAAGCCTTGGCTCCACTTAGGCAGGCCTTGTCTCTGCTTAGGCAAGCCTTGTCTCCACTTAGGCAAGCTTTCTCTCCGCCTAGGCAAGCCTTGTCTCCACTCAAGCAAGCCTTGTCTCCACTTAGGCAAGCTTTGTCTCCGCCTAGGCAAGCCTTGTCTCCACTTAGGCAAGCTTTGGCTCACATCGACAAAGCTCTGCTCCACTTAGGCAAACACGGAGACTTCGGCAAGCTTGGAGACTTCGGCAGCCTCACTTCGGCAAGCCAAGCTCACTTCGGCAGCCTCACTTCGGCAAACAACTCGCGGTCATCGGCCATGACCCACGGTCTTCGACCATGACCCGCGGTCTTCGGCCATGACCCACGGAGACTTCGGCAAACAACCCGCGGTCTTCGGCAAACAACCTGCGGTCATCGGCCATGACCCACGGTCTTCTGCCGTGACCCGCGGTCATCGGCCATGACCCACGGTCTTCTGCCATGACCCGCGGTCTTCGGCCATGACCCACAGAGACTTCAGCAAACAACCCGCGGTCTTCGGCAAACAACCTGCGGTCATCGGCCATGACCCACGGTCTTCTGCCGTAACCCGCGGTCATCCATGACCCACGGTCTTCTGCCGTAACCCGCGGTCATCGGCCATGACCCACGGTCTTCTGCCATGACCCGCGGTCTTCGGCCATGACCCACGGAGACTTCGGCCATGACCCATGGTCTTCGGCAAGCAACCCGCGGTCATCGGCCATGACCCACGGTCTTCGGCAAGCAACCCGCGGTCTTCGGCCACTTCGGCCAAGCTGGCCACTTCGGCCAAGCAGGCCACTTCGGCCAAGCTGGCCACTTCGGCCAAGCAGGCCACTTCGGCCAAGCAGGCCACTTCGGCCAAGCAGTCCACTTCGGCCAAGCAGTCCACTTCGGCCAAGCTGGCCACTTCGGCCAAGCTGGCCAATTCGGCCAAGCTGGCCACTTCGGCCAAGCAGGCCTCTTCGGCCAAGCATTCCACTTCGGCCAAGCAGTCCACTTCGGCCAAGCAGTCCACTTCGGCCAAGCAGTCCACTTCGGCCAAGCAATCCACTTCGGCCGAACTGCCTTGCCGAAGTGAAAACCATACGAAACTGTCTGGCCGAAGTCAAAACCATACGAAACTGTCTGGCCGAAGTCAAAACCATACGAAACTGTCTTGCCGAAGTCAAATCTATACGAAGTTGCCTGGCCGAAGTCATTTCTATACGAAACTGTCTTGCCGAAGTGAAATCTATACGAAGTTGCCTGGCCGAAGTCAAGTCTATACGAAGCCAGAAGACGACGTGGCCGAAGTCATTTCTATACGAAACTGTCTTGCCGAAGTGAAATCTATACGAAGTTGCCTGGCCGAAGTCAAGTCTATATGAAGCCAGAAGACGACGTGGCCGAAGTCATTTCTATACGAAACTGTCTTGCCGAGGTGAAATCTATACGAAGTTGCCTGGCCGAAGTCAAGTCTATACGAAGCCAGAAGACGACGTGGCCGAAGTCATTTCTATACGAAACTGTCTTGCCGAAGTCAAATCTATACGGAGCTGTCTGGCCGAAGTCAGAGTTGCCGAAGACGATCCTGGCCGAAGTCATTCCCATACGGAGCTGTCCGGCCGAAGTCATTTCCATACGAAACTGTCTGGCCGAAATCAAGTCTACACGAAGCCAGAAGACGACGCAGCCGAAGTCATTTCTATACGAAGACAACAAGCCCATCTTCGGCCTACAACGATACAGAGGCCCACGAAGTCAAGCCGACTTTGCTAAAAAGGAAATCCCAAAGGATTAGGAAGTTTTCCTTATCTCTTTAGGATTGACCTGGCCGACTCAAACTAGTATATATATCTATGTTCATCCTTTGAAAAAGGGATCCGCAATTTACTTAGCAAAAAACCCTAGACTTTTTTGCTCTCAAACTCTTGTACGAAAGCTTTTCGACACAGCTTAATAAAAACCATCTTTGGATCTCTCCGTTCGTGGTTCATCCGCAGAAATTTCATCCCTCTTAACAAACCTCCGACAAATTCTAATTGTGTTGATTTCGACTCCCACAGCGTTCCACCATAGCACAAAAATTCTGCAAGTGTGTTGTAACTTCACTCTTAAAATGCATGAGAAATACCCAAACTGCACGAGAGCAATCATCCATTATAGTCAGAAAATAAACGGATCCACAAGTCGCTGGAATGTTATATAGACCCCAGACATCGCAATGAATAAGATCAAAAATTGCATCAGCTTTATTATCACTATCAATAAAAGCACATCGAGGCTGTTTAGCTCGAATACAAATATCACAAGGACCACTCGCTTCTTGACTAACATCTCCTAACTCAATAACAATTGATAAACTAGAAAGCACATACTTTGAGCGATGCCCAAGACGCATATGCCATAAATCCCGACCACAAACAGAACTTGCGAGATTTGCTTGAACACGAAAAACTTCACAGAAATAGTAGATCCCATCACACGCTTCACCCGCTCCAATCAGGATCCTCGTTGTACGGTCCTGCAAATAACAAAACTTATCAGTAAACACTGCAATACATGATCTTTCTCGAAGCGATTTCGACACAGACAACAAAGTATTTGTCAGATGAGGGACAAAGTAGACAAAAGGAATCGTGACGGATCCACCGAGATTAAGTTTGCCACACTGTGTAGCCATGATCACATCACCATTAGGAAGTTCAATTGGACACGGTGGGATATCAAAGATATCAAACAACAACTTTAATCTACCCGTAAGGTGATGTGAAGCACCGGTATCAATAACCATACCAGAACGACGATCTGAGTCAGATGGTTTTGGCATAGAAAGTAGCTCAACCAGATTTTTCCACTGATCCTTGTTCAACGTGAGCCCTTGTCCATCTTCATTGGAGATGATGTGGGCACCATTAGCAGAATTAACATGAAAAGAAGCATTGTTGACACTTCCTCTGCCAACAGAAAAATCAGAGAGGATATTGCTCTCTTTCACACCACCAATCACGGTCGAGGACTTCCCAGTCGATCCGTGAATAACACTCGTTTCATCACCCATTGTTAAAGGAGAGATGACTCAAACACCACTAAGTAGAACAAGGATCGACTGCTTTTAACCTAACTACCTAACTAGAATTACACAAAAAGGAATTTATACAAATATGTAAATATCAAAGATATGGAAAATTTTCAACATCAAATTTCAAGTGAAAAAAAAAAGTTAAATGATGAACATAAGAACTAATCAATAGAATATTGATATGAAAAGAATTTTAAAAAACTATCAATAAAAAAAAAATATTAATATGATAATTCCCAATTTGTTGTTTAATCATTTGTCTTGATGAACATGAGAGTTTTCCAAAGGCACGGTTCATCAAAGGAAGAGCAGTGGGGAAGGAAAGGAGAATAAAAAACAGTCACACTTAGAGAAGATGAAAGGTAAAATGGCAGCTCATGAGGCTCGTGATGAATCTGATTCTTCGAGGAGAACCTTTGACTACCGGTACCTGAGACATAGATATGGGCGTCGTTTCGGTGGGGAACCACCCCGACAGCCGGTGAATTCTTATCAGCCAGGGTGAGAACAGAGCAGATCAGTGGTCAATGAAAGGCAGGCTAGGTTGCCGAACCCAACGGAAGGGATCTCGACAGCGGTGAGGAAGAATGTCGAGACTAAGGCACTGAAATCGGAAGTCGACTAGGAGGTGAATGAGCAAATTGGAACAGAGAATAAGGCTCTTATATCGGCAAAAAAGGTCTGGAAAGCTCTGTTTACCCAATCCGAGGAGGGACAGTTTGAGAAAACAGAGCAAACAACCAAAACAAGAGATGATAAAGGGATTCAGAGGTCTGATGTGGGCATGACAAAAGATCTAGACAGATCGATGATGGAGCATACGGAAACAGAACATGGGATCTCGGTTATCACATTGGAGGGGATGCGAAACGCAAAGAATAGATTTCTCTTGCCGGAAAAGCCAATAGCCGAGGAGTTAGCGAAGGTGGATTTGAAAACCTCTGACCACGTCTCTCGTATAGAGACAGAGGGGTTATTGAATGATGATGATTTGCTATATGATATGTTCTCGGGTAACATGGAGATTGCAGAGGAGAAGAACAGTGACGAAGAAATCTCGGAGCTGATACTCACGGAGATTTCATACAAGGCTTATGAGGATTCGGGTGATCGAAACAAAATGGGTAAATCAAATGTGGTCTTAAGAGGTGTAAGTACAAAGAAGCAGAATGTGAAGCACTTCACATCACCTCAGAAGAAGATTGGCTTGAAGAATATGGTCCAAATCGGTGAAGGACTCTATCCCGAGAAAGGTAGGAAGCCACCCGGAAAGCGTGGTGGCAATGTCACGCCAAAACCACGCGATAATTAATGAGAGTTTTGAGTTGTAATTGTCAAGGTCTCGGCACCCGATTGATAATAAGCTATCTACGGGATATATGGAAGAAGAATAAGCCGCATATTCTTTTTCTTTCAGAAATAAAGCAGGATTTTATTTTTTTACAAAGTTTTCAGTTTCATTTAGCCTTTAGTAAGTTATATACGGTAGAACCGTGTGGCACAAGCGGCAGCCTTGCTCTTTTTTATAATAATGAGTTTGATGTCAACATTTTATTTTCGAATAATAGAATTATTGATGTTCAAGCGGTCATATACAAAAGAAAACGGTATATATGTCTTTTTCTATGGGGATCCGGTTCCAAAACCTGTGAACAAGTTTGGGAGCGCTTAACTAGAATAGGGCTATCGCGGTTGGAGCCATGGTTTATTATAGGAGATCTAAATGAGATTACCGGAAATCATGAGAAACAGGGTGGAAAATTACGATATGCATCAACTTTTTTGTCTTTGAATGAAATGATACGAAATTGTGGACTACTGGAATTTCCATGTCTCTGTAATACTCTATCCTGGAGAGGACGACAGAGTTCATCCATTATACGATGTCGGTTGGATCTTTTGCTAATGAGCATTGGCATGTAGTATTTACACATTCAGTTGTGGAATATCTTGGGATGATTGGATCAGATCACATACCAATTGTAGCTACAACTGACAATAAGAAAACAAGAGGAGGAAAACAATTTCGGTTGATAAACGGTGAATTGGAAGAGAGGGATTAATGGAATCAACAATAGAGGGATGGGAGGATAATTAGAGGGCACATCAACCACATTTTGTGGATAGGATATGTAACTATAAGCGGCAAATATCAAAATGGAGGAAACACAATTTCCATGAGGGAGTGGAAAAAATCTCACAATTAAAAAGGGCGATGGAGGAAATATAGAATGGTGATAATAACAGTTCCGAGGAATTAACTGAGATTACACGGAAACTAAAAGAAGCTTATAAAGATGAAAGTTTTATTGGCAACAAAAAAGTAGGATAACGTGGTTAAAAGAAAGAGATAATAACTCCCAAATTTTTTCATGCACAGACCAAGTAGAGAAGAACACGCAATCGGATAATTGGTCTATATAATGAGATGGATGTATGGGTTAATTCGGAAATCGAGATAGAGAAAGTTGCGGCTAAATACTTTTGAGATAAAAATTGCGGCTTGATACACTGAATTTTAACCATATATAAACTACTGCAAATACACAGCAAATATTCCACTACAACATATTCCCATTCATTAATATTTAACAACTGATCCTAGTTATTCCATGTTAAATATATAAATATTAATTCAATAGTACTAAGAGGGGCTTATTGATTGATAATGTTTAAACAATTCTACTAGTTGGTATTAGTTTGATGATTTATATTCAAAATCATTTGTTTTTAAAAAATATTTTAATTCTATTAAATTTAGTGTTATTATGATAAGAATTCTTCACAATTTTATTCATAATATATAACTTTTAGAATACCATAGATATTACTTGGATTCATAAAAGTGTTATAGATTAAAAAAAATTAGTAAACAAAATTATTCTTTACAACTTTGATAAATTTCTGAACTTTTTAAAATCAACCAACTTTACACATTTGGTTGCATATAGCTGCAATAGAAAGAAAAAAATACGGAAATACATAGACACAATGTAAGCGTATTGAAGAATCTTTCCTCAACCCTATTGTAACCCTGGGAAAAAGAGTGGAATTAAGTTTTTAGGCAAAATTTTCCACTTCTTGATGCAGCGAAGGGTGTTGACGAAAGGAGAAGATATGTGGTTCACGTTTGATTCGCAGTCCATGCGATTCTCAAAGAGGGAATTCTTCCTCACCACAGGTATTTATAGATTTTGTATGATTTATAATGTATTTAAAAGGTTTTATAAGATCATTTATGAAACTAGCCTCATTTATAAAATTATCCTTTCCTACTAAGAAACCCTAAAATCCCAAAATTCATTCTCTTTCTCGTCAATCTCGCTCTAAAATCCGATAGAATCCTAGACTTTCAATATTCCAGATCTAGATCTGTAAAGGTACAATCTATCAAAATCTCAGTTCAATTTCTCAAAATCACACTTCAATTTATTTATTTTCAGTATCAATTGGAAATGTCATTATAACAGTGATGTTTACAGAGATAATTCTCAAGATGCATAGGAACTGTATAAAGAATATGTTATCATCTCTGTTCATGATTTTCTTGTTGATGTTCTTCTTGTTGATTCTTATGTTTATCTTTTGAATAGATGGAAACCAGTGATTCAATGGATATATTACACTTACCTCCTCGAATCTATAATCCGGGTTTTAAACTAGAAAGTAATAATGCAGCATTCAAATATGCATTTAGTCGAGATAGTTGTTGCAGCGTTAGAAGAGACACAGTTTAAGCGTATTGAAGAATCTTTCCTCAAACCTATTGTAACCCTTGGAAAAAAAGAGTGGAATTAAGTTTTCAGGCAAAATTTTCCACTTCTTGATGCAGCGGAGGGTGTTGACGAAAGGAGAAGATCTGTGATTCACGTTTGATTCGCAGCCCATGCGATTTTCAAAGAGGGAATTCTTCCTCACCACAGGTATTTATAGATTTTGTATGATTTATAATGTATT
This sequence comes from Pseudoturritis turrita, assembly GCA_900406555.1. Taxonomy (NCBI): domain Eukaryota; kingdom Viridiplantae; phylum Streptophyta; class Magnoliopsida; order Brassicales; family Brassicaceae; genus Pseudoturritis; species Pseudoturritis turrita. The sequence goes on along the minus strand of OVBL01000320.1, from coordinate 278,828 downwards.
TAAAAAGTTTTATGAGATCATTTATAAAAATAGCCTCATTGTTTAATGAAACTCGGATATTTATAAATTTTTGTAAGTTTTATAAAGTATTTAAAAGGTTTTATAAGCTCATTTATAAAATTAGCCTCATTGTTTCATGAAACACAGGTATTTCTAAGTTTTATAAGGTATTTAAAAGGTTTTATAAGCTGATTTATAAAACTGTATTTCTGAAGTTTTATAAGGTATTTAAAAGGTTTTATTAACTAATTTATAAAATTAACTCATTGTTTCATAAAACAAAGGTATTCAGTGTGAACAAATTCATAGAGAACAATAGAGGAAGGGCAAAGATCCAGTCAATGATCTTTACGTCTGGATGGAGGGAGAAAATTTTGTTCCGAGTGATCTGATTGATCATTTGTTAACGACATAAATGGAAGATTCAGAAAAGCTTTGTTTTGGCACAATAATTTTAACAGAAGGGATATTAGTTAAATCAAATCCTACATAAAAGATACCTACATCTCGATTGTCGAGCCCTTCATATTTCAATATTTATTCAAGTTAACCGTGGGGCAAGATAGCCTATGATGTTCTTGCAACAAGCGTGCGAAGGATGACTGAAGGTACCTGGGTAAAATGTGAGTATAAAGTAAAGGCCTTTGCATTGGTGATACACCTATGGGCAATGAGCGCAATTCCAATGTTAGATAAAAAGTTCGCAACCAAATCTAGCACATCTACAGCTGCATTTCCTTGGTGTTTGGAGTGGGAAAGCACTCGAACACCAAGGATTTTTCAGATTGGAGATATTGAAAGAATGGATGATGTAAGTGTTTTATAATCTTCTTTATAAACTTTTTTATAAATGGATTTTGAGTTTTTACACATGGTCTGAAATTTTTTTTTATCTTTGCAAGTTGAGGTTAAAACAGTCGTTGGAGACCCAGATGAATATAAACATTTGGTTACTCATCCGGACAAACAGTTTCTGCATAACAGAAATACGTGGCAACAAAACTTTTCAAAATTATTAAGGTTGGTGTTAATAGTTATCTCTATTAAGAAATAATTTTGTATCTTTTGAACCTGAATCTTATTGTTGTTTAATTCACATTTGTAGGCAGCATGGGATACACACAAGGCTGGACCAAACATCATGTTTTTTTTAAAGTTTTTTTAAAAACTTAATTTCCTTTCTTCCGACCCTCTTTTCATTAAGTTTGTTATTTTGTAGGCTAGAAACGAATATGGTTTGTACTGTTATTATAAAACGAATATGATTTTAATTTCTTTAAAGTATGGAATAACAATGTTTATAAAGTAAGGTTTACAAGGTTTTATAAGTTTTATAAGGAATTTAAATTTTTTAATAAATTGATTTATAAAACTAGCATAATTGTTTCATCAAACACAGGTTATTGTAAGGTTTTGTAAGTTTTATAAAGTATTTAAAAGATTTTATAAGCCGATTTACAAAACTAGCCTCATTATTTTATCAAAACAATGATTACTTGACTCAATGATAACAGTACAATGTTTACAAAGCAAGGTTTACAACGTTTTGTAAGTTTTATAAGGTATTTAAAAGGTTTTATAAGGTATTTAAAAGGTTTTATAAACTGATTTACAAAACTAGCATCATTGTTTCATGAAACACATGTATTTTTACAATGTTTTGTAAGTTTAATAAGGTATTTAAAAGGTTTTATAAATTAATCTATAAAACTAGCCTCATTGTTTTATCAAAGGCAATAATCACTAGACTGAATGATAACAGGACAATGCATATAAAGCAAGGTTTACAAGGTTTTGTAAGGTATATAATGTATTTAAAAGGTTTTATAAACTGATTTATAAAAATGTTTATAAAGCAACTTATTAAAAAGGTAAAAAACAATGTATAAAGTTTTTATAAGCTAACTTATAAAATCTATAATAAGTGTTTGAAACTTAAAATAATATGTGCAAATGAGAGTTACAAGACCACATATTCAATTTCAAGTAAAAACAAAAGAGAGAGTTAGATTGGAACCACACAACTAGTTTTGTTGTGTCTACTCTGACTACACCTACCCCATTTGTAAGATTTTGATTTAATTTGAGACTTTCCATGCTCCTAAACACAAAGTATCATCTTTTTCTTACGCCTGCCACTAGGGATGCGAGTAGATGGTGGTAGACAAACTAAAGCAGCAACATTTGCAGGAATGTCCCAAAATGTCATATCACCAAAATTATGAATACTCTCTAAATATGCTAGCATCCACCTGTAAGATGATATTAAATCATAGTTATTAAAAAAACAAGGTTTTTCACTAACGTTGTCATGTTTTGCAGCCGCAATTCCATGAGCACAAGGAAATTTGTCAATATCAAACACACAACATGTGCATTGTCTTTTTTTCCAAATTCACAACATCTTTCAACCGATCTCCTTTCACCTCAAACTCAGATTTATTCACTTTAGCCAGTTCAAGCCAGCGTGAAGAATCATTATATGATGCCTTCACTTTCTTCCACACATTTATAGTAAGAGGATGCCTATGACGAATACCCTACTCACGTCGCTCATGGAACCATCTAGTGAGAATATATCTGATTGTCTCAAAATGACACACAATAGGATACTCACGACTCTCTTTCAACATGGAGTTTTGAGACTCAGCTAGGTTTGATGTCATGATGTTGTACCGATTGGAAGGCGCGTAAGCACGTGACCATTTCCTGATATCCGCTTGCCACATGTAATCTGCAATTTTTGGATCTGCATAGGTGAGTTCCTTGAACATATGATCAAAATCATACTTTGTGTAAGCTTTAGTTGCCTCTTTCACCACTGGAATAAGCGTAGGACCCGTTTCGGGTTTTTTCCAAATGAAAAGAGCATATCCCATGATAAGCAATTGGATAATTTATTAAAAGAGTGTTCGAAATAGATGTTGCATGATCAGATGTGAAAACTAAATCCTTATCATCAGGAATAATAATCTTCAAACACTTCAAAAATCAGTCTCATGAAGCGTCATTCTCAGAATCAACTATGCCAAAAGCAATAGGATACAACTGAAAGTTACCATCTTGCGTTGAGGCACCAAGCAAAGTTCCTTTAAACTTTGCTTTCAAAAAGACACCAGCAATAGAAATCACTTTCGTCATCAACTTAAAACCTCTAACTGATGCTCCAAAAGCCAAAAATGCATACTTAAATTTATTGGTAGCATCGAGCTTAATATAAGTGACAGAACCGGGATTCTTCACATTTACCATGTGAAACCACCTCGGTAACACCTCATAACCATCAGCAGGTGTACATCTAGCAATTTCTGTTTCATGTTCTTGAGCTCTCCATGCCTTTGAATACGAGATCCCAATTCCATGATCATGTCTAAATTTTTCTATGAGTGTTTAGGTATAAGTGCAAGCTTTCCTCCTTCAAAATAGTTACTTACCATTTCACCTAATATCTTTGCATTTGCTTGACGATGATTAAGATTCCTTAAGGAGGAATCACAATTGTGCTCACTAACATACTTGCAAATCACATAACTCTCTGATGCCTTAACCCTAATTGCACGTAACCTCCAACTACATTTTTCATCAATGCAATGAAGGACATACCTTGTCAAGTCTGATTGTAAGTCTGAAACTCAAAGCTATGCTTCATTGCAAACATCTGCAACTAGGCCTGCACATTACGGGTAAAAGGTCGGGTAATAGCGGGTAAGGGTCGGGTAAGGATATTTAGGGTATCAAAAATCACTACCCAAACGGGTAATTTAAGGGTAAGGGTCAGATAAGGGTCGGGTAAAGATAATACGGGTAATTAAAATAAATATCCGAACGGATAATGTTGACAGTTAAAATCGCTATTCGAACGGATAATTATGAATAATTCGGATAATATTAGCAAACTTTTTGTTGAGTTTTGAGATAGTTTTTTAATTTGGGGATTACTTTGAAAAATGGTGGATAATTTTGAAAAATGTTCTAAGAATCCATCTCCAAAATTATCAAATGGATGATATTTATCATTTTTATATATATGATTTAAATAGATTTATATAATTTAAAATTTTAATTACCCAAATGGGTAATCGGGTAACCGGAGTAATTACCCGACCCTTATCCTTACCCGTTAAAATAAATTATCGTTACCCGAACGGATGATATCAATTATCCTTACCTGAAAGAGTCGGGTAATTTGAGCCGGGTAAGGGTAGGGTTGGATTACCCGACCCGAAATGGGCAGGCCTATCTGCAACTGTCTTCCCATTTTGTTTTTTGCCCTTGAACAACTTTCCACAATACAAAGCATCAACATTACTATCACATGAATTTGAAGAACCAGGTCGGCCCCCATCAGAAGCTGAAACTTCAGGTAGCAGTCGTTCAATAAGAATACAAGAGAATGATGACGTTTCTGATCCAAACACTTCATTATTGGTTGAGTCCAATCCCCTCTACACAACAAAAATATGCAACTTTGGAAAATTAAAACGATTTTATAGACTAATTTATAAGATAAAACCTAATAACTTATAAATTATAAGTCTTTTATAAGATTTTATAAACCAACTTATAAAAATGATTCTTAGTTATAAAAACTTTTATAAACTTTTATAAATCAACTTATAAAACCTTTTAAAATGTTATAATAACTTATAACTTACAAATTATAAAACTTTTATAAGGTTTTATAAATCAACTTATAAAACTTTTAAAACGTAACTGATAACTTATAAATTATAAGGCTTTTATAAGGTTTTACAAACCAACTTATAAAATTATTTGGATAAAATACTTAATTCCCAACATGACATGTAGGAGCAGGAGCTGTGAAACTAATTTCAGTGTTGTCTTTCTCTATCATCGGATTTGCAGGTCGTTTGTCCTTGTAAGAGAAAAATTTTTGGCTAGATAAATCTATTTATAAACAAAGTGATAAAAACTTAAAAACAAGGAGTTAAAGAACCAAACTGTAGAAGCAGGAGCAGTAACACTCGCAGCAAACTGAACATCATTACTAATTTTGATGTTGCTTGTCTCCGTCATCTGATTTGAGCTTGTTTGCCTGTAAGATAAAAGTTACTGACTTTATAAATCTAGTAAACAAACTTATAAACCGTATAAACAAGAATTTTTGATAAAAATACCTCATCGACTATCACACATAACTAAATACCTCCTCCACTCTCTACAAACTTGTTCATTAAAACTCGCAGTTGCCTATCGTTCCTAATAAATATTGCAGGAAGCTCTTTCCTAGAAGATAACGCATAACTAATCTTGATAGCATTTGGACATTCATCAATCCCAAAATCTTCTAACACAACACCAACCAAATCACTAAAACTAATATCTTCATTAATGATACTAAGAGAGCCCCCCCTTTTAACATCAAACATGAATTCCCAATGAGTGTTATCCGTCAACTTTCATACTCCACATATAGAATATAACTCAATCATTATGACATAATAAGATAATGAAAGATTTATTAGGATTTATAACATTTCAATTTGTAGACAGAAATTGTAACAAACGGATTAGTCAATAGATCTGTCCAAAAAATGATCTAATTTGAATCTAAAGATGTTGTAGAAAACAACGATGGTACAATGACCCAAATGAAGGAGAACGAATTCATAAATCTAAACAGATTTGTCGATTCTCTAGAACATGGGACCAAATTCGAGACGGAATTTACAGACCTAAGCGAGATAGATAAACAAGAATTCGTTGATTTAAGAAAATTAACAAAATCCATAAGAGTGAAGGTTATGTTACCTTAAGAATAAGTGCATGCTAAGCGGGATAGATGGAAGGTGAAGCTATAGAAGCGGAAAAAGAGAGCTAGAAGAAAGAAGAACCATCGATAGCGAGATCCCGATTTCAGCTTCACGACGGCGAGTTTGACAGTGAGATCCCGATTTCAACATCGCGACAACGAGATCTCGATTTCAGCGACAGCGAGATCAATGGTGAGATCTGATATCAGCAACGACGACGGCGAGATCCTGAATTTGACAATGTTGTAGTTTTGGGTGAATGAGTCAAGGGTATTTTCAAGTGAATGGTATAATTTTAGTGGTAGTTTTGTAAAAATTTTAGAAGGGGGGCATTTTTTGAAACGGGTATCTCAAAAGGGTTAGTTCTCAAAAAATTTCCTTTTTTCTGGCTAGAATCATTTTGAATAAAAAAAAATTATTTCATATAATTTTTATTTTTTAAAATATAAGATAAATGTAAGAATGTTAACTAGTGCAGACGTTTTCCAAAAACAAGATATATATACCCAATGAACAAAAAAAATATAAATAGTCATCAAAAGCGTATGTTGTAGACATTGTCTCTGTAACACCCCTAGAGGCAAAGGAAGAAAAGCCCAATCTCTCATTAAGGATAAAAATGACATTTACTCCAAAACCTAATCCTAGGACCATTACCCATTGGTCTATATATAGAGGAGCCCATATTTGAGAAGAGGCACAACAAAACGATTGTGAAGCTCTGCCGAATTGTCGTTGTGTGCCTCCACCGCCGCCGAGAGAGATCCGCGAGAGAAAGAGGAGAGAAAGGAAAAAAAAAGGAAGAAAGAGAGAGATCCGAGACTCACCGGAGTGACCAGAACAACTGTGAGCCTTGCCGTAAGCAGCTGGTGATGATCCGAGCCTGAAACCACCCTGAAGTCCCCTTGTTTTCTTCTCAAGGTAAGCCAAACCTTAGATCTACTTCTGTTACGTCCTGCATAACTTTCCAGCAACCGTAGAATCCAGAAAACCATGTATCTACTTTGCTTCATGCATAAGTCGGATTTCCAGAACCCTAATCTGCTTCTGCTTCCTGTGCAAGTCAAATATGGGAACCCTAGATCTGCATGCAGAAACCCTAATATGCATGAAACATATATGATCTCAGACTTCTTGCACAAGGCAAAACCCTAAATCAGAAACCCTAATTTCTGAAAACCTTAATTCTAAAAAGGGAAAGTTTTGGAAGTGGAAATTTTCCTAAAGTATAAACTTTCCAAACGAGAAAAGTTTTCCAAATTGGAAATTTTCCCGAAATGGAAACTAAAATAGAAAGTTTAGTAACTGCTTTTCGTATTTCAAGCAGATCTGTAACCGCTTTTGTTCAGTCAAATCATCAGTAGCATTTGCAACCAAAGGCAAAGGTGAGGACAAGTTTGTGGATCCCTAAGATGCATTATGTGTAGCATGTTGTATATGTATGATTGGCTTAGGAATTAAATATGATTGTTGAATGAGGCATGTTGAGTGATGAATGAAGCATGTTGATTGGTTATTAGTTATTTGCTAGACGTGTTAGTACATGACTGTTTGTTGGCCTACAGCTACGCTGCCGTTAGTACATGACTGTTTGTTGGCCTACAGCTACGCTGCCGACTGTCGGCTGTGGTTCCATTATTTGATTGCGGGTCTACAACTACACTGCCGATTGTGGGTTGTAGCTCATTAACCGGGCTGAAGAGTCCTAGAAAAGAGAAATAGTATCCCCAGAGAGGGGAAGATTGCCCATTTCCAATAAGGGAAATGGATGGTGGTAGGAACTTCTTTGATTGATTGATTGAAAGTTATTGATTGAAATGTGGATTTTTTTAGAACTGCTAGGAAGTATTGTTAGTATGTTATGATATTTGCGTGTGTCTAATACCTATATTAAGTATGCTCGTATGGGTGTTATGTGTGGTGTATCCGAAGGATCATGTGAGGATGAAAGATCCGAGTCTGGAGTCGCAACAGTGTTATTTTCTCAGAATAAATGGCATTTCTTTTACTTAAAGTTTTCAGGATATTTCTTTGATTTGATTTCGGTTTTACACGCAATTATTGATTTTATTTGTTAAGACGTTCAAGTTCCCGATTTGATTTTAATAAAGAGTTTTGGACATTAAATGAGTATTAATGAGTTATTTATAAGTTAAAAAATGGTTATAATTACGTGGCATGACACCTCAGCATGGATAGCGAGATTAGATGTTACAATCAAAAGCATACCAATATTTTAAAATTTAGTATAATCAAACTAAATTGAATATACATATAACTCAATTGTGTGCAACTTATTAACAAAATGTCTTTAGTGTTGAGTTGTTGCACATTATCTCTCGGATCTACTGTTCGACCGGACGATCGAACTAGATGTTGATCAACATAACTCTTGAATATTTTTTTTCAACTAAAGAGTTTATTAAAATAGTTTGTGTATTTCATGTATGTACTCGTTTGTATAGGAACTCAAATTACTATAATAAGGGCAAACTGATATTTGTAAAGTGAAATACATAAATAAATTGATAATACAATAATACCGATACAAGAATTAGGAAAGACGGATTTGGATTTGCAGAGGCGAGACACTCTTTCCTTAGTTCTAAAAATGTCCCGTAGTGTGACGGTTGTGTGGCGTTCCGAATCCTAGGATACAACTGCAATCAATTCTGTTTTGCACAACTCAAGAACAGAATCTAACGAACATTTTTTCTGTATTGTACTCTCACGGAGAAAAAACCAAAATAAGAGAAGAAGAAAGAGAGAATGTGTAAGAGATTGTTGTTCTTGTACATGAATGAGATTGAAGAACACCAATGCTTTATAATAAGTCATGGGTTTCCAATATGTAACTCTCTCAAAGAGCATTAGTAGAGATTTTTATTATGGTCATTAAGGATAATATTAATCTTTAAATTAATTGTCCAAAATTAAGAGTGCCATTTATTTTATTTTTTATTTTGACCAAGTTTAGATATTTTGTAGTGATCAATTACAAAACCAAAACTTGATGCAAAATTGTGGGAGTCGAAACTCGCACAACTAAATTTGGTAAGAGAATTTTAGGGATTCCACAAATTTCTAATAAAAAAAATATAAGAACAGAGATCCAAAGATGGTGTCTTTATTCAAGCTGTTTAGAAAGCTGTCTGCAGAGAAAAGTAACAAGTGTTTTGTTAGGTCAAATTGCTCTCCCTTTTTTCAAAGGTGTTCGTGTGTATTTATACAAAAATAAGTCGGCTAGGCGTCTTCCTAAACGATGAAGGAAAACTTCCTTGTTCTTCGGGATTTCCTTTCTTCCCGGTTTCTTCTAAGGCGGTGGAAATCGTGGGCTTCTTTCTTTGCCTCGTAGCCTCGGTCCACCAATGTCTTGTGGCTCGTTGCCTCGTCCCATCAAGATGTTGGGCTTGTTGCTTATTGGGTCACCGGTGGGCTGGCTCGTCGCCTGCCTCTCCTTGATGTCGGGACAGGGAGTTGGCTCGTCACCTGCTTCTCCTTGATGCCGAGCCAGGGAGTTGGTTCGTCAGTTCTTTGGCTCGTCACCGCATGCTGGTTCGCCAGCATGTTGGCTCGTCACCGTTTGTTGGTCTGCCAACATGTTGGCTCGTCACCGTTTGCTGGTTCGCCAACATGTTGGCTCGTCACCGTTTGTTGGTTTGCCAACATGTTGGCTCGTCACCGTTTGTTGGTCTGCCAACATGTTAGCTCGTCACCGTTTGCTGGTTCGCCAACATGTTGGCTCGTCACCGTTTGTTGGTTTGCCAACATGTTGGCTCATCACCGTTTGTTGGTTCGCCAACATGTTGGCTCGTCACCAAGTGTTTAGTTCGTCACCATTTCCTCCCGACGCCGAGCGAGGGGTTGCGGGTTGCCACTGTCTCTCTGTGATGTCGAGCCAAGTGTTGGCTCGTCGCTATTTTTTCTTGATGTCGAGCCAATCATTTGGCTCGTCGCTGCTTCTTCCTGATGCCGAGCCAAGCTTTTGGCTCATCGCTGCTTTTCTCTGTCGCCGAGCCAAATGTTTGGCTCGTCGCTGCGTTTCTCTGTCGCCGAGCCAAGTGTTTGGTTCATCGCTGCTTTTCTCTGTCACCGAGCCAAGTGTTTGGCTCGTCGCTGCTTTTCTCTGTCGCCGATCCAAGTGTTTGGCTCGTCGCTGCTTTTCTCTGTCGCCGAGCTTGGTGTTTGGCTCGTTGCTGCTGCTTTCTGCAACCGAGCCAAGCGTTTTGGCTTGTCCCAACATCTATACTTGGCCTTTCTAGCAGTTGATCTCAGTGGGGTGAAAACCGACCCCAATAGTTAGCCCCCCAGCTCGGTAGTATTATTGATAATAGTGACGAGGTGAAGAATCAGAATTGAGATCAACGTTCTTTGGGTTACCGAGCCAAATAGATAGTATTACCGAAGCTGCATCTTCAAACCGGATGGCATTTTACCGAGCCATCCTTGGTCAATCGTGTTATCGAGGCATGCTTTCTTGGCTCGGCATTTCGCTTGATTATTTTTGTTATCGAGCCACGCTAGCATATCATGTTGCAGAGCTGTTTTGGCTCGTAATGTTACTTCAAGCGGTGATTTTGCCGAGCCATCTTTCTTGACACGCTACCGAGCCAAACTACTCTGTTGTCTGCCTTGTCGAGCCATTTTGGCTCGGAATTTTGTCGAGATGCTGGCTTCTTTATCTGCCGAGGCGTTATGATGTTGTAGTCGGGCAGTTTTGGCTCGTCGTATTTACTTTAGGCTGCCGAGCCATCTTTAGTTCGGCATGATTGTAGAATGGTCTTGGCAGCCAAAGTTTCCATGCCATCTGGATTATCTAACTGCCGACCCATCTGTGCTGCCGAGCCACTACGATATGCTGCCGTGCCATCTTGCTGTTTGATTTGTTTTTGACTTTGGAGATAATGTTGGCTCGGCGGAGTATTCTTCTTATCATGACTATAATTTTATTGGGAACTGCAACCGTTTTCGTGTGTTTCCGAGGTCACGTGGCGTCACGCGCTATGCTTTTTTACGCCCATAAGTTCAAATCCTCGTCTCACTCCTCATAACTCATTTCTCTTCATTTTCGAAAAAAACAGGTAGCTCTCTTCTCTCTCTTCTTTTCTTTCTTTTTTATTTAGGTTGTTGGCTAGGTCTTTATTGTTTCTTCCTTTCCGCCACCGATCCCTTGAATTTTCCGATCTATCTTCAAACGTAGCTCAGCGGTTCTTTAAATTATCTGATCCATCTTCAACACCATCTGGCGACTTCTTGCATTTTCTGATCCATCATCATCTATCTTCGGTGTGCTTGAGTTTCTCTGATCCATCATCACCCGGATTGCGCCGCTGCCCTGATCTTCTATGTCCCCGAGCCGAAATTTCTCCAATTTCTACTAAGTATCAGTTTGCTTCCGAGCCAAACTCTTTCCAGCTTTTTGCCAAGTATCAAGCGTATTCTCGAGCCAAAATTTTTGATGTCTCATACCGCCGAGCTAGAAGATTCTGTTGGTTCGGAAAATTCTGCTTTGCTGCTCGGTCGCAAGATGGTTTTATCTCCTCAGGTTTCCGAGCCAGTTGAACCTAGTTCTCCGTTGGGTCAGTTGCAGATTGTCGTCCCATCTTTGGTTGATGAAGCTTTCGATGCCGAGGCAGTTTTGATACAGAGAGCTCTTGAAGAAATCAAAGCCGAGCCAACAGAATATGTTATTGACGAGGCAAAAGGGTGCGTCTGGAGAGGATTTTGCGAGCCACCAAGCTAGCACATCGATGAGGCAAAAACCTACGAGGAAAGCTCCTAAGAAACGACCTGATCCACTTGGTTCGTCTCTGTGCACTGCTGAGTCCTTGGAAGCATTAAGGCATCGATTCAACATTTCAGAGGATGTAGATCTGATTGCTCTTGCCTCAACAGACCGAGCTGAGTCTCCGCCACCTGGGCATTTCTCTCTTTATGAGAGCTTCGTTTACCAAAGTCTGCTTTGGTTCCCAATCTCCGGATTGATCATCCATTTTCTATCCAAGCATGGGTTAGCGCCGAGCCAAATTACTCCTCGGGGTATGCGTCACTTGGTGGGGATTCTGGTTTGGAGCTACGAATGTGATGTGACCATTCGCATCTCCCATCTTCGGCAGTTCCTTGAATTTCGAAAGATCAAAAATTCCAATGCCTACTATATTTCTAATAAGAAACAGAGGAAGATCATCGAAAGCTTCCGAAGAAAAGACAGTGATTGGGGCAATTATTTTGTATTCGTTCCTATTAATGATGCTACGGTAGAAGCCAAAAGAGTCCATTACGTCAAGTCGGAATGGGGAACTATTGGTGGGCGAGCCGTAGACTTTTCAGGAGATTTGCTAAATTTTATTTTGTGGCGAGCTCACAAACACTTTTTCTTCTTTGTTTTTGCAGTTCGGCAGAGTCTCCCACGTTTTCCAGAAGATAAACTTACGCTTCGGAACATGCTCGCTGCCGAAAAGTACCACTGGGAAAATCATTTTTCCCTAAGGAGAGTTGAAAAAGCCCGAGCCATCTTTGCCGGTGTTGAAGTATCTGACAGCTCGGAATCTGAATCTCCATCTCAACATCTTCCAGAAAAAACTATGGGAAAAAGACTGACGATCTGCGATAAGCAAGGTTTGAAGGAGAAGAAAGAAAAGAAAGCTGCCAGCCGAGCTGCTGATGGGCCTGAACAAGTCACCGAGCCAAATCCTAGGATGACCGGTGAGATCGACACCGGGACAGAGCGTCAAATTATTCCCGAGCCTCCAACTCTTGATGCCGAGGCCCGGGAAATTGTTTAAGCTCTTGTTCCAGTTGCTAGGCCTTCTAGCACGGCAATATCTCAGCACAAAGGAGGTAAGAAACTGACCTCTGGCAAATGTCCCATCTCCGAGCCTGACAAGGAGAAGACCAAAGAAAATCAAGAAAAGAGGAAACGCCATAAGCCTGCCGACCCAACTTCTACCGAGCTGGCGCTAACGTCATTTAGGCATGAAGGATCCGAGCCGATCTGTAATGACGGGGCAGCCTCAGCATCTCTCTTCTCGCAGGTTCGCTGTTCAGGGGACAGACTGCCTCCTCTTGATGTGCTATCTCATGGCGACCTGTACATTGATATGTCTCTCCGAGGCACCAAGGTATATTTTTAGATTGCATATTTTGCTGGGTAAAAAGACTAAATACTGACTATTTCTCCCTTTGATCAGTTCGTCGCGTCTATTAACAAAATTGTTGCTGCCTTCGAAAAAGATGTGAGAAAGGACAGATGTCGGATCGAAGATGCCCAAAAAGACGCATCTTTCTTCAAGGACAAGGTTGCCGAGCTGGAGAGTAAACATGCTGCCGAACTGGCAACTGCTTCTGCCCAGATTGAAGCTCTTGAGAAGGAAAAAGCTTTTCTCAAGGTGGAGTGGAACAAGGCGGGTGATTTGGCTATGAAGTTGGACCTTTCTAAGCAGAAAAAAGCCGCCGAAATTGAATCTCTGAAAAGACAGCTCAACGCTGCCAATGCTTTGCACGAGGCAAATGTTAAAAAAGGCCTAGAAGGCAGCGAGGCGAGAGATGTCGGGGATGTTTCAGGAACGGCTTGCCAAGATCGAGAAGAGCCTTGACGAGCTGAAGGCAGTGAAGGAGAAGGAGCTTGATCTAGTCCAGGTCGACAGCAACCTTCTGTTGCTTGAGATTCTGTAGAAAGAGGACGCGCCTGCTCTTGACTCCGACGTGACGAAGCTGACAGGGTGGAGAGCTGGTTTGGCCGGCGCGGCTAATGAGTTTGAAAGGATTGTGGCCGAGCTGAAGAAAGATCTGACGCTTTCACCTGTTTCCTCAGATTTTGTTGGTACTCTCCTAGGTACCGAACCAACGGAGAATGCGGTGACAGCAGCCGGGATCACAGACTTTGCAGGCTCAAATGTCGGCACACCCGGAGTTTCGGATCTTGCCAAGGAAATGACTGCCGAGCTGGATCCTCTCAACTGACTTTGTTCTCTTTGTTTCTCTGATTCGAAACTTTTCTATGGTATGTTGGACATGTGTGCCTGGGCGGCTTTATCCACTAAGTTTTTATGTATTACTTTTAAGTTTTTGTAATAGTTGTCGTTCGCTGGCATGACATCTTTCATCCTTGTTGGATTTGCTTGTGTTCTCGTTTGCGTATTTGTTTTGCCGCATTTTAATGTCATATGTTGCGAACCATCTTGTTTAAAAAAAGTATGGTTGTCTCTGTATTGAGTGCTTTATTGTCAGTTTAGGGCTTGCGGTGTTCCGACTTACGTTCCCGTGATTTTTTTACAATGAAACATATTTAGAATCTCATACTAACTGGTAGGTTTAGTATTATGCTTCAGAGATGTTCATGACCAGTGTACCAAGAGGTGTTTACTGGGTTTAAGAGTTTACTTCGAGTTTTAAGACTTGCGAGTTTTCGAGTTACGGGTCCCTCTCGAAGGTAAACTTGTAAGAATATCGTTCAGGATATACTTTTCAGATATTGGACCAGGATATACCCAATCAGAACTTATATAGCGCGCTACTATACCCGTGAGAGAGTGTTTGAGAACCATATTCCGTATAGAGATAGTGGTTAAAATTCGTAAAGGATGTGGTTGTCCATCTGTTGTGGCCAGCAACAAACGAGGTGATAAAATATCCGTGAAGGATGTAAAGTTTGTGACTGCGTAGGTCGAGTGACACAAGTTTGTGTTTGAAAAAATTTGAAATTGTTCTCTTTGAGAAGTGTCATGCGAAAGGTCGCATTTTTCAAGACATGGGAGTATACATGTATATACGTACCCACTCCCCCCCTCCCCCTCTTTTTTAAGGAGGGGGACAAATGAAGCCGTCTGAAGATGAGCTGCCTACGTACCTTTTTCAGGGATCAAGTCGTCCCGTAGTTCATGTGAAATATCTTAGTGGTAATACCTCTTTAGGTGCATTGCGTTCCAGATCTTGGTATCGGAACGTCAGACATGTTTGCGAGCTCGTACACTCCTGGTCGGACTGTTTTGGTGGTTTTGTAAGGTCCTTCCCAGTTTGCTCCTAGTTTGCCAGCGTTTGTTTCGGCTATGTTCTAAAAAACTTTGTGGAGAACCAGATCACCTTCTTTGAACCTGCGACTTCTAACGTTGGTGTTGTAATACTTAGCCGTCGCCTATTGGTAATTTTGAATCCGAACCAGCGCTTGGTCTCGTTGTTCGTTGACCTAGTCCAACTCGTCGAGTAACATGAGGTGATTCAGTCCCTTCTGCCCTGAAAGAAGTCTGCGGCGAACTCCAGGAAATTGAACATCAGTTGGGATGACACATTCTGTATCGTAGACAAGGGCGAAAGGTGTTTCACCGGTTGCTCGTCGCGGAGTTGTCCTATGTGACCATAACACTCCTTCAAATTCATCCGCCCAGCGTCCTTTCTTGGCGTCCAGGCGCTTCTTTAGTCCATCAAAGATGGTCTTGTTTGCTGCTTCGGCTTGTCCATTCCCTTGTGGATAACGTGGCGTAGACTTGCTAAGTCGTATCTTCCATTTTTCGAAAAAAGCTTTGAACCTTGTTGAGATAAACTGGGAGCCGTTATCGGTAACGATTTCGTATGGAACTTCATGTCGGCATAAGATATTTTTCCAAACGAAATGCTCGACTTGGGCGTCCTTTATATTGGCGTTGGAATCTGCCTCGGCTCATTTGGAGAAGTAATCCGTCAAGACTAGAAAAAATCTCTTTTGCTTAGATTTATGCAGAGGTCCGACTATGTCCATTGACCAGCACATGAAAGGGTAGGGTGCTGAAATTGACGACAGCAACTCCGTTGGTTGGTGAATCATCGGGACATGTCGCTGGTATTTTTCGCATCTAGCGGAGAATTTCTCGCAGTCCTTCACCATAGTCGGCCAATAGTAACCGTGACGCTTGATCTTGATTGCCAAAACTCTTCCGCCGGAGTGGTTGCCACATGACCCACTGTGGACCTCTTCCATGATTTTTCTTGCTTCAGCGCCTTCGACACAGGCCATTAGCGGTCCTGAGAATCTCCACTTAAAAACGTTTCCGTCTAATAGAACGTATCGAGCAGCTTGAGCTCTGAGTTTTCGAGCAGCCCACTTATCTGATGGTACCTCGCCGTCCATGATGTATACACAGATTGCCCCCATCCATTCTTTGTCGCATCCGTAATCTGTTTCTGTGAGTTGTGGGTCTTCCTCCATTTCGACTGCTTCACCTTCAGCTGGAGAATCTGTTTCGGGCTCTTCCTCAATCTCGATTGTATCATCTTCCGCCGAAGGTGACAAGTTTTTTTCTTCCTCTACAAAGGTGGCACCAGTGCCCCCGGATGTATCTTCGGCCTGGTTGGCTGTTTGGGAGCGGATGATAGGTTCACGGAGTCAGAGAGGTTGATGCTTGGATGTTTGATGAATTCCACCGGGATTATCCTTTTCAGATCTGGATCGGAGGTGGATGCGAGTGCTGCTAGCGTGTTTGCCGAAGTGTTTTTCCTGCGTGGTATCCGTGTCAATGTGAACTCTTCGAACTGTGCAGCTAGTTCTTTGACGATCTTCAGATAAGCTTCTATTCGGTCGTCTCTGGCTGTGTACTCGCCGCTGACTTGGTTGACCACCAGCTGCGAATCACAATAGGCCAGGACATGTGAAACCTTGACTCCATGAGCGAGTCTTATTTCCGCGATCAAGGCTTCGTACTCTGTTTCGTTATTGGATGCGTGAGAGCCCAAGCGGAATGATTGTTCGAGGATTTCGCCTGTTGGGGAGGGTAAACGTATTCCTACTCCGGATACTTGTTTTGATGATGATCCATCTGCGTGGAGCTTCCATATTGGACTCGAAGCTGGCTCTTCTATTCCTTCTTCTGGGAGTTCTATCAGAAAATCTGCAAGGACTTGAGATTTTGCGCAGGTTCGGCTCCGATACTCGGATGTCGTATTCGCTCAGCTCTATTACCCACTTCGCCAATCTCCCAGCCTGGCTAGGACTATGTAGGATTGATCGCAGGGGAAAAGTAGTCAAAACCACAATTGAATAAGATTGGAAGTATGGTCTCAGCTTCCGGGCGGACATTATTACAGAAAATGCCAGCTTCTCCATCTGCGGATACCGGATTTCAGTGTCGGTGAGAGTTTGCCTGACATAGAAAATAGGTTTCTGCTTGCTGCGCTCTTCCCGGATGAGTACTCCACTTACTGTTGTTGCTGAAACGGCCATGTAAAGGAATAATGGTTCGCCTTCCACTGGTTTCGTAAGTACTGGAGGACTGGCTAGGTACTCTTTTAGCTATTCAAAAGCCTGTTCGCATTTCTCTGTCCATTCAAACTTCTTGTTCCCACGTAGTGTGTCGTAGAAAGGCAAACACTTATCAGTTGACCGAGAGATGAACCGATTCAGTGCGGCGACCCGTCCTATCAGCCTCTGGACTTCGCGCTTTGTTTTCGGTGATGCCATTTGTATGAGCACATCAATCTGCTTCGGGTTGGTTTCAATTCCATGGTGAGTGACCAGATATCCAAGGAACTCTCCGGACGTCACCGCAAATCTGCACTTGGTTGGGTTGAGCTTCATGTTATGCCGATTTAGTTGCTCGAAACACTCTTCTAAATGAACTACGTGATCCTTTTCTTCCAAAGACTTAACCAGCATGTCATCTATGTAAACTTCCATCGTCTTTCCGAGTTGGTCGGCGAACATTCGGTTGACCAGCCGCTGGTAAGTTGCTCCGGCGTTTTTGAGCCCGAATGGCATCACTTTGTAGCAATATATTCTGCGGTCCGTAATGAATATTGTCTTCTCTTGATCGTCCGGGTTTATTAGGATCTGGTTGTATCCAGAGAAAGCATCCATAAACGAAAGGAGTTGGTTGCTCGTTGTGGCTTCTACTAATCGATTGATATGTGGAAGCGGGAAGCTGTCCTTTGGGCAGGCCTTGTTCAGGTCAGTGAAATCCACGCATACATGCCACTTCCCATTCTTCTTCTTAACCACTACAGGGTTAGCGAGCCAGTCTGGGTACTTTGCTTCGACTATTGATCCCACGCGTAGTAATCTTTCCACCTCGTCATTCACTGCTTGTGCTCTTTCTGGCCCAAGTTTTTGTCTTTTCTGTTTGACTGGTTTGAAGGTCGGGTCCATGTTTAGCTCGTGGCATGTCACGTTGATGCTGATACCGGGCATGTCTTCTGCTTCCCATGCGAAGGTGTTTACGTTCTTTTCAAGGAAAGAAATCAGCTCTTTCCTGATTGGGTCTTTCAGCTCGTCCCCTACCTCAACGCAGCGTTCTGGGTGATTACTGTCAATGTTTACTGAAGTGACGGGGTCGCAATTAGGTTTGCTCCTCTTCTCATGATCCTCCATGATCTGTAATTGCTATAAGAGTTTTGCCAACTCCTTATTGGGTTCCCTATCAGTCTTCATCTTCTTTCGCTTGGTCGTGGTGTCTGTGACGGGGTTCCTGAGTTTGTGCTCGGCTAGAAACAAATGCGTGATTCTTTTTGGTTTCCCCAAATTGTTTTGACTCCTCCGGGGGTCAGAAATTTGATGCAGAGATGATAGGTCAATGGTACCGCTCGCATGGAGTTTATCAAGGGGGTGCCCATAATCACATTGTAGATCGCAGGATGATCTGCAACCGAAAACTCCACTATCTTGGTTACTTCTTCAGCTCGAACGGGGATTTTTATTGTTTCAAGGGTCATGGTTGTTTCTCCTGAGAATCTGGTTAAAGGCTTCGGCGCGGCCATGATTCTAAATAGGTCTATGTTCATCCTTCTGAGAGTTTCCTGAAAAATAACATCTACGGAGCTTCCGTGTCTATCAGAATTCGGGAGATGTCGCAATCGTTTACGATCAATTCTATCACGAGGGGGTCATTATGTGGTCGGTCAATACCGATGGTTTCCCTTTCTTCGAACGAGATGACGTCATTGGGGAGTTTAGAAGGTGCTGACTAGTTAACACTTGCATCGGCTCGCCGTTGGAATGCTTTGATTGATGACACCGTGTCTGTACAGTATTGTGATCCTCCCATTATCATATTTATTCTTCTTCGAGAACCTGACTGCGTTGCTTCGTCATCTTGCCTTACTCACTTTGGAGGATCGCCGTTTTGATTTGTCTGGTTCGGCTGATCCTTCTCATCTTCTCGCTCGGAGTCTTTCAGGCTAACAGCGTTACCGAGTTCTCCGGCCACTAGCTTCACCGCAAGCTTTATTTCTAGGGTTCGGCAGTTTACAGTTGAGTGACCGTGCATATGATGACCGTGTCCACGTATTCCATGGCATTTTGCCTCGGCCTGCTCCCACTTGGTAGTTGTGGGCTCCCCCGAAATTGGGTTTCTCGTGGTGTACATATCCGTTTCCTTGAGTATTCTTCTTATGAGGCGGTTGGTTCGGAGTTTGGAAGGAACGATTCGTCATTTTGGCTACTCCATACTTCTGAGACAAAGCCTTAATCTCTTCTTCGTAGACTATGAAATTTGAGGCTCGGTGCAGCGCGTCTTGGATTGACAGTGGCGCATTCAAAGCGGTTTCTTTTCGGAATTCTGATTCGTCCCACAACGCCCTTTTTAATGCGAGCACGGCGGCCTTGTCGCTTACGCCATCGACTTTTGAAATCACTGCTTTGAATCTTCCCATGAAATTGCGTAGTGTCTCCGTAGGCCCTTGAGTTAATGTCCAGAGATCGACATCAGAGGCTCCTCGATCCATAAACATGGAGTAATATTTCAGGAAGGCGGCAGACAGCTGCTGAAAATCATTAATGGAGTTTCGCTCGAGTCTGGAAAACCATTGGAGGGCTGCGCCTTTTAGGTGCTCCACAAACAGAAGGTAGAAACCGGCGTCTCTTTCCTTTTTCCTAAAGTTGGCTCGGCCCATTGCTATGATAAATGCCGTTATGTGTTCCTTTGGGTCGGTTGTCCCTTCGTAAACTGGAACCTTAATCTTTTCTGGGTCGGAAATCTTTGCCTTGGTGATCCGGGCTGTAAACGGTGTATTGTGTGCCTCTTCTAGTACCCGGTCAATCTCCGGGACTTTACTGGTTGCTTTGTAAACCTAGGATCTGACGGCTTTCATTTCAGCAGTGGCACGGTCCAAGGAGGCTCGAATTTCGTCCAACTCTTCTCTCTGGGCTTAGCTCGCCGTTCTTGGTTTGTCAGCATATTGGGTCTGTTGGGCCCACAGGAGATTTTCTTCTTCCTCCGCCGAGTTCCTGGCTCGGTTTAGGTTGATGTCACATTCGCTGGTTCGGGCTCCCGTTATTGTTGGTGCGAATCCTTCGTTGGCGATATTCTCTGTGTCGTGGTCTCCTTCTTCATCGAGAACGATTGATGCAGCCGACCCATCGTCGGTGCATAGGTCATATCCGCCGCTGGTTCCCCTTGCTCCTCGGATCAGTCGAGGTGGCTCGGTGATATTTGATCTTGTCACCGCGGGTATTTGCTCGTTGGTTGGATGTGGTGGTGGCAGTCCTCCTGAAGTCCTTGGTGCGTCACGTGGTATTGAGAAATCCAGGGATGTTGGGTTTAAGCCAAGTCGTCTAGTAACTCCGCTTACAGGTGGATTCAGTGTCGAACCTGTGCCTCCGAGTCGTGTATTTCTGGCTCGGCTCTCTGATGCCAGCGTCTCGATTCTTTCTGTCTGCGAGCTATTCAGCTTGTCTTGCTCCTTTGCCTTGTTCAGCAATGTGGTCATTATGTTCTTCAATTATGTTAGCGTTTTCGAAGCGCCTTCTGTGTTTGTCGGCGGCGGATTGGTTCTCATTCTAGGAAGATCGATGCCAGTGTTGCTTGCATCATCGCCGCTTCGATCTCCGTCGGTAGTCATGGTTTTAGATCTCGTATTCGGTGGTTATTAGGTGTCAGAAATTTTGAGAGTCCCCTCAGACGGCGCCAAATTTTGGGAGTCGAAACTCGCACAACTAAATTTGGTAAGGAAAATTTAGGGATTCGACAAACTTCTAAGAAAAGAAACACAAGAACAGAGATCCAAAGATGGTGTCTTTATTCAAGCTGTTTAGAAAGCTGTCTGCAGAGAAAAGTAACAAGTGTTTTCCTAGGTCATATTGCTCTCCCTTTTTTCAAAGGTGTTCGTGTCTATTTATACAAAAATAAGTCGGCTAGGCCTCTTACTAAACGATAAAGAAAAACTTCCTTATTCTTCGAGATTTCCTTTCTTCCCGGTTTCTTTTAAGGCGGTGGAAATTCGTGGGCTTCTTTCTTTGCCTCGTCGCCTCGGTCCACCAATTTCTTGTGGCTCGTTGCCTCGTCCCATCAAGATGTTGGGATTGTTTTTTATTGGGTCATCGGTGGGCTGGCTCGTCGCCTGCCTCTCCTTGATGTCGAGCCAGGGAGTTCGCTCGTCACCTGCTTCTCCTTGATGCCGAGCCAGGGAGTTGGTTCGTCAGTTCTTTGGCTCGTCACCGCATGCTGGTTCGCCAACATGTTGTCTCATCACCGTTTGTTGGTCTGCCAACATGTTGGCTCGTCACCGTTTGTGGGTTCGCCAACATGTTGGCTCGTCACCGTTTGTTGGTTTGCCAACATGTTGGCTCGTCACCGTTTGCTGGTTCGCCAACATGTTGACTCGTCATCGTTTGTTGGTTTGCCAACATGTTAGCTCGTCACCGTTTGTTGGTTCGCCAACATGTTGGCTCGTCACCAAGTGTTTGGTTCGTCACCAAGTGTTTTGTTCGTCACCAAGTATTTGGTTCGTCACCATTTCCTCCCGACGCTGAGCCAGGGGTTTCGGGTTGCCACTGTCTCTCTGTGATGTCGAGCCAAGTGTTGACTCGTCGCTACTTCTTCCTAATGCCGAGCCAAGCATTTGGCTCATCGCTGCTTCTTCCTGATGCCGAGCCAAGTGTTTGGCTCGTCGCTGCTTTTTCCTATCGCCGAGCCAAGCGTTTGGCTCGTCGCTACTTTTCTCTGTCGCCGAGCCGAATGTTTGGCTAGTCGCTGCTTTTCTCTGTCGCCGAGCCAAGTGTTTGGCTCGTCGCTGCTTTTCTCTGTCGCCGAGCCAGTGTTTGGCTCGTCGCTGCTTTTCTCTGGCGCCGAGCCAAGTGTTTGGCTCGTCGCTGCTTTTCTCTGTCGCCAAGCCAGGTGTTTGGCTCGTCGTTGTTGCTTCCTGCAACCGAGCCAAGCGTTTTGGCTTGTCCCAACATCTATACTTGGCCTTTCTAGCAGTTGATCTCAGTGGGGTGAAAACCGACCCCAACAAAAATATAGATTATTGGACCGAAGGCCCATTTACCTGAACCCGCACCTAAACCAGAACCTAAGCCCGAATCCAACTTTGCTCAGCTTGGCGCGCTCGCATAGTTCAGTATGGATTCACTCTTCTTTACAATTGTCCTAACGTTTTTAACCTTGTTAGGACTTCTCCATAATATATCATATGTCCATTTCATGCATTTCAAGCAATAAACTTAGGACAAGCATTTCTCATTTAAACAAACTGCAATTTTGGCATATGAGTATACGCTGTTACACTATGTCTAAAAATTGAGTTCCAACAGTTTGCTATAATATTTTTTCTTTTAATTCTTCGTCACTTTTTTCTTGTTTAAAGCGAAAAAGATTTTTTTTTAATTCTATAAGATTTTAAAAAAAATCTATAAGAGTTTTTTTTTAAAAACTATCTCTTATGTTGAACATGAAAAACTATAAATAAATATTGTGTATCATTTAGTTTTTTCGGCTCTAATCGTTTTTGAGGTTGTATTTGAAATCTAAATCCTAATATTTAAAATTTAAAAGCATATTTTTTAGTGAGATACTCTTTCAAGTTTCTCATAGAGTTTGCAAATGAGAATCGATTCTCATTTTCTCTTTTTATTATTTTTTAATCTGAGAAACCATTGAGATACTACCAATGGAAATGGCTTAAGGTCATTAATGTGCTGCATTTTTAACGCATTCTAACATGTGTTTCATTGTGTTTTCGTGTTTTGATCGAGTCTTTTGAATCCTTATCGAGTCATTTCAGGTTAAGAGGAGTTTTGGATGAAGATTGGAGTTTTCGGAGCATAAACGGATAAATTCAGGAGCAAAAAAAAAAATATCGATCGATCCCTCCTCCAATGGATCGATCGATCTGTTTGTTGAAGCACACGCGGAAAATTTCTTTTGAAGATCATGTATCGATCGATCTAGCTCTTGGTGTGGATTGATCTGCACTTTTTCAGATTTTCAGAAGAAAAATGGATCGACCCATACACCCACAGAATGATCGATCTGTATGGTTCGATCGATCTGTGTCCAGACTAAGAAAACAAAAAAAAATTCTTATTTTCCCGTTTTGTCATGAGAGATTTCCATATCTGATCAAATCCAAATTTTGACCTATATAGACTTAGTTTTACCCATTCTTAGGCAACGCTTTATTTTTCAATCAGACTTTTGGTTTAATTTCTATCTAAGTTTTGGGAAAAGATCTATGACCCCTACAATTTGGAAAAGATTTATGAACTCTCTTATTTATTTATTTATTTCATCATGCCTTTTATTATTTCCTCTTTTGCTTGAATTTCTACTATGTATGAGTAGTTTTCCAATTGGATTTTAGGGTTTTCAAAAGGATTTCAGGGTTTGATTGATTGAGATGTTGATTTAGGGATTGATAATTTGGTTTCTTCATCTAGATTATTCTTATTGCTGAAACTTGATTAGCTACCTAGTTTATGATATTAGGTTGTTTAGCGCACCAAAAGTGTTTGTTTAAAAGTCTGAAAGAACCTAGATGAGCAAAGCATCCATAGCCAAAAAATCTGATGTTAGGGTGTTTTGTAAACATATCAAACTTGAATATAATGCATGTTTAATCTCCTAAATGTAAACGACGGTTTATAATTCTAGGTTGTTAGATATAGTAATTGATATTGCAACAGTAGGTCAATTCGATTTCCTGATTCGTGTTCAAGAACATAACTCTGAACTCTTCCCATGTTGTTATCCTAGCTTAATTTTACATCTAGCATATTTGTTGTGTGACACTTGGTCTCTGTGGATTTGATCCCTAAATACTACTGCGATTTGATGTGCACTTGCAGTAATATTTTAGGTTTAAAACTCTGTGTATCAAGTTTTTGGCGTCGTTGTCGGGGACTAATAGTATTACCTATAGATCTAAGACTAGAGTTTAGTCTAAGATTCTCTTTTACTAGTTACTAATCAGTTTTATTCTCTCATTCTTGTGTGTTTCAGGTGCATGACCAGAAAAACCAAAGGCTCTTAAGATCTGATATCACTTGACAACCAATAGTTAGCGAGACTAAAGCGAGAAAATAGAAAAGCCAGGTTGAAACATGCTGATATGGCTGACAACAATCAGCAAGTTATTCATCTTGGCGTCGTCAATGCACAACTACCTGGTGCAATTGATGACCAGCGTGTTCATGACCCAATGGGGTTGCTTCCACCGAACGTAGGCCTTCAGGGACAGCAGCACGCAGCTCAGTTTCAACAAGATTCTTGCATTGGTGAATTTCTACATGCACCTGCTAACAACCAAATGCAGCTTCAGCCTCAAGTTATTGGACATATCGATACTCCACATGCGTTTTACGCGAACTGTGCTGCCATCAGACTGCCTCCCATCAACAAACATGACTATGAGATCAAGCCACAAATCATAGCCCTTGTCAAGCAGCACTTGTTATATGGTCTAGCTTCTGAGAACCCGATGGACCATATTGAGGACTTTGAGGACATCAACAGCACTACCATGTCCAATGGGGTTCCTCCAGACTACTTGAAGTGCAAGCTCTTCCCTTTCTCCTTGAGTGATATAACACTCATGTGGCTCAAATCTCTACCATCAGGGTCGATAACAACATGGGAAGAGTGCAGAGTTATGTTCTTGAATTACTTCTACACCAAGTCAAAGACAGCTGCGCTCAGGAACAAGATAAGTGATTTTCAGCGGGGAGTGTCTAAGTCCTTTTATGAAGCTTGGGAGTTTTTCGGGGAATACATTAGGGATTGTGCACATCATGGCTACTCCGAGGAGAATCTCCTTAACATCTTATATGAAGGTGTCGATTGGAATTTTAGAATTCTCTTGATGTTGCAAGCAATGGAAACTTTACAACAAATATTGTAGAGGAGGCACACATCCTGATCGAGAATCTAGCTCCTAGTAATAGAAAATACTGCCCTGAATATGACCGAACAAGGCGTGTTAACAGCATTGACACGCAGAAGATTGATGATCTGGCAGCAAATGTTGATCTTCTTTTAAAGAGGGATCAAAGAGTAGTCAATTACTTTGAGGATACTGGAGATGTTGGGATTTATCAGGGTTTCAATGGATGTGGTTATAATGAGTAGGTTCAACCAGAACAACTTCTCTCAGGATTTTCAGCATAAGCATGTAAGCAGCAGTTCAACAACTTTCAACCAAACAATCATGCATCATTTCAAGCTCCTCTGAGCACATTTTCTAGGCTCCAAGAAAACAAGTTCGAGCTTCTAATGCAATAACTTCTAGTGAGTTAGCAGAAAACTTCTAATGAGATCAACATTAAAGTTGACAACTTGTACAATGATCTTAATGGTAAGTTTGAAGATATCTCTACTCACGTAAAGAAGCTTAACACACAGGTAGCTCATATCTCAGCAGCATGTAAGCGACTACCAGGGAACCTTCCTGGAAAAGTTGAGACAAATCCCAGAGAGCACTGCAATGTAACATCGATTTAGAGTGAGATAGGGGTTATACCAGAGCTGAAAAAGGGGAAGAAGCAAATGAAGCTGTAGAATATAAGGAGCAAAATATGGGAACTAAGGATCTCCAAAGTTTAATTATTGGCGATCCAGATAAAGAACATGTCTACACGGAACCATTACCGTACATCCCTAGAATCCCATATCCTCAAGGGTTGAAAGATCATATTGATAAAAAGAAGTTTGATGAGTTCGATAAGATGGTGAGAGAAATTTCTCATGATATCTCGTTTGAGGAAGCATTAAGAGGCAATGATGCATATCAAAAATTCTCTAGAGATAACAGAGAAAGTCTTAACAGTTGTCAAGGCACTCTTTTTTTAAGCGAGGAATACACCACCACCTATGAAGAAATTTCCTAAGATATAATACGTTGGGAAATTTGTCATTTCATGCTCCATTTCAAGAGTTGGTTTTGAAGAATCTCTCTGCGATTCTGGATCTTTCATCAATCTCATGTATATGTGTATTGCAAAGAATCTCATGATTGCTGATATGAGACCTGCTCATATATCTCTCAAGATTGCATATTCTTCCACCACGATTTTACAAGGCACTTCATGATTTACATGTTTAAGTAGGAAACTGTCTAGTTCCTACCTATTTTCAGGTGGTGGAGATGAGCAAAGATTCTGATATGCCTTTGATTATGGGAAAACCATTTATGGTCACGGTGGGTGCAGTTATAGATCTGCCTAATAAGAGAGTCTCATTCTTTAGTATTGACAAGAATGTCTTCTACAAAGCCATACCCACTAATGAAACTACCAAAGTTTCCTCTTGCGTTACCATAATCAATGGAGAAAAGCTAAAAATCGAGACAACAAGAGAGCCTGATAATAAGAGTGAGGTCAATGAAGTCATGGATGGAGACCCTCACATCATTGTCAAATAAGCCATTAAAAGGCAAATGTAAAGGGGAAGGTGAAGAGTCAAAAGATCAAGAGCGATCCTCATATGAATTTGGTACCTCAGAGATGTGTTGGAGACATGATTGAGTATAAGGTTAAATGCAAAGGAACCTCGAAGCCTTTCTCCAAGGTTAGAATTATTCTCACATCGAAGTTAAAAGAGAAAGGTGAAGAAGCTGTGAAAGATATGTTAAGCAAGGTTCTGAAGCGTAAGATGACTTATTGGAGAGCTTGTTTTGGAGCAAGTTCCATTGCTCACCCTGACTGATACATGAGACCGAAGCCAAGCTAATGGCTTAAAACAAGTGATCGGTGGGAAGCAACCCACTGGTAAGTGTACATGTCTTTAGAATTTTTGTTTCTTTTTAATTTTTGGTTTTGGTTTTGGTTTTGATTTGTTTCAGGTTAAAAGAAAATGGTGTTGTAGTATGATTGATCGATCCACGATGGGGTGTGGATCGATATGCGCATTTTTAGCAAAACCAGAATGATCCATCCTCAAAAGATCGATCGATCCCTCCTCAATGGATCGATTGATCCATGCCCAGGTAAGTTGAAACTGATTTTTCTATTTTTTTTTTGTTTATTCCGGTTCACAACCAGTTTGAATCATTAAAACTTCATTTTCTCATCAATTGGGTTGTGATTTGTTTGATTATGTTTGTGCATTTCTCTTGATTTATTTCGGAGGAGGGTGTTTGTTGTGTACTGGCGTTATTTTTTTTTTTTTTCCCTTTTGAGTCACTCGTGCTTTATTGAGTCAAAAAATTTGTAGGCAATGAGGACCTTGTCTGATGATGATCTTTTCACTGTTGCATATGCTTTGGGATTGCATGTCAAGTGGAAATTTTAGCAGGATCTTGTTGAGAACATACGATCTAGAAATCTCATGATTGGATTTCCTTCCAGAAATGACTCATCCTATGGATATTCTATTGGATCGAAAGTTAACTCTATTTATCTAGACTATTAAATAAATTTAACTTTCTCATCATGGGTTCGATATTGGGAAACGAACTAAGATATTCATGATTTTCTTTTCATCTTTTGCCACTCTTTTACTAATCTTGAATGCTCAGTCTCATCTTTAGGTTGTTACCACACCCTCACCCTTTTTTTTATCTCTATGTATTCTGATTTTCATTGTCATAAGTGCATACATGTGCAAAAAAGTCGGAGAGAAAAGAGTTAACATGCCTTTCTTGCCACTTAGGTGTGTTATTGGAATATAAGGTGGATTATACATTATTTTTATGTCTAGTATAATTAATTGAGAAGGTTGGTGGATTAAGGCATCGTTTTTATGCATGTGTGTTATCCTGGAAGGTTTAGAAAAGTATGACATGGATGTGAATATCTGATTTGATTTCTTTGGGTTATATTCACCATATGTGCGATACTTATGATTAAGAAAAGGTTCCACTCTTGTATGGATCGATCGATCCACTATTGTATAAATCAATCGATATGTGTCCAGACTACAAAAAAAAATTCTTCTTTTTGATATATCATGGTTTTTACCGGTTTTCAACCATGATATTCGTTGTTTTCTCGAGTCTTTTCTGTGTTTTTGGAGTCTTTTCAAGTTGAAATACGTTTGGATGGAATCTAAGGCATAGAGAGCAAGGAATGGAGCAAATAACCAGAAAAGAAGTCAGATCGATCGATCCAAGCCCAATTCGACCAATTCCACTTAGAAAAATGAAATTTCATATTTCCTTATTTTACTGGATTTTGCCTTTTATTTTCAACCAGAAGGTGTTTATTATATATATATTAGAGTGTTGAGCCATTGTTTAGGCTACACTTTATTTTAGAAGTTTTTACATACTCTTTCTATCCTATTCAGACTTTTTGGTTTCTGCATCTCTGAGAATATTTCTGAACCTTTTTGGATTTATTTTATTGATTATGAGTTTCTCTTCATCTCCTTCTTGTTTCTTTGCTTCCATGTCTGAGTAGTTTTATAGTTAGGTTTAGGGTTTCAAATGAATTTATGAATCATTGAATCAGACATAGATAGGGATTTATCATCTTGTCTTCACCTATCGTTGTTCTCATTGTTTAGATTAAATTGATCAATTAGTCTCTGATTTAGGGTTTAATCTATTCATCAAAAGTGTTATAGATTGCTTGATAGAAAATAGGTGAGCAAATTGTCTTTAGCCAACGAAAGTTGATGTTAAGGCAATTTGTGAACATATCAAACCTGCTCGTTAATGCTTGTTTAGAATTTTAAGATCAAACGACAGTTTAGATTCTCAGGTTGCTAGATAAAGTAATTGATACCACGACAGTGGATTGGTTAAACATTCATGTTTGAGTTTAAGACTACGCTTATTATTCCCTGAATAATTGTCTAGTTCATGATCTCTTAATTCCTGCGAATTATCCTTGACCTAACGCTTGTTTTAATTGATTTTACATCGTTTTTAATATTGCTATTTCGTTTCGCATCACAACAACAACCATATTGTCATCTTAGCTTAGTTTCATTCATATAGATTCGTAGTGTGATACTTGGTTCTCGTGGATTCGATCCATAAATACTACATCGTTTGTTGTGCACTTGGAGTGATATTTTAGGGTTAAAACTCTGTGTATCAAGTTTTTGGCGCCGTTGCCGGGGACCAATTGCGTTACCTTCGAATTTTTGTTTGGAGTTTAAACTAAGATTTACTAACTTTCTCTCTTGTGTGTTTCAGGTCTATGCAAAGAAGAAGCAAAAGATCTGACAACATTTTCAACTTCAGCAACCAAGAACTTGCAAGGTTAGAGAGAGAGAACAGGAAGAAAAAGTCGAATCAAGTCACAATGGGTTATCAAATCGACAACGATGTACTTGCTACTGCAGATGAACTTCAGAGGCTACAGCAGCATATGCAAGAGTTGCTGCAACAGCAACAACAACAGCAGCGACTGCCTGCAATTGGGGATGCGGACACTCCCCATACTTTTTACCAGAATAGAGCTGCTATATGTCCACCAGCCATCGCAAGGCAGGACTACGAGATCAAGCCTCAGATGATCGGATTGGTGAAGCAGCACGTGTTCCATGGTCTACCAGCTGAAAATCTGATGGACCACATAGAGAATTTCGAAGAGATTTGCAGCACTACCAAGTCGAATGGGGTACCCGCTGATTACATCATGTGCAAGCTCTTCGATTTTTCTCTGGCAGACAAGGCATCGAGATTGCTCAAATCTCTACCTCCTGGATCCTTGACTACTTGGGATGAATGCAGAACCGCTTTTTTGGATCACTTCTACACTAAATCCAAGACGGTTTCGCTGAGGAACAAGATCACTACCTTCCAACAACATTCAGAAGAGTCTTTCTGTGAAGCTTGGGAGAGGTTCAAGGAGTATCGCAGAGAATGCCCAGATCATGGATACTCGGATGGGCAGATTCTTAGCATCTTCTATGATGGGGTCGAGTGGGATTACAAGAATGCTCTCAACACTGCTAGCAATGGAGATTTCATTACTCAGAGTAAGAATGGAGCCTACCAACTGATCGAGAAATTGGCTGTAAGTTCCAACAACCAATGTGCTGAGTATGACAGGTCTAAGCGTGTCAATAGTGTGAGTCTCAGAAGATCGACGAGTTGAATGAGAAGTTGAATCTACTTTTGAAAGCGAGTCAGGGTCAGAGGAGCGTGCAGTTTTGCGAAAGTGGAGCGGATCCAATTTTCTGCCAGGATTTCGTTGAAGAAGGGACTAATGAGCTGCACGAAGTGAGTTATGTGAATGGACAAGGTTTCGTGCAAAACAGGAGTTTCAACCAGAATTACAAAAACCACCCAAATCTATCCTACCGAAGCACAAATGTCGAGAATCCTCAAGATCAGGTCTACCCACAACAGGTGAACGCTCAAGGTCAACAATTTCAAGGAAAGCAGTTCGTGCAAAACGCGGGCGTCACTGGTTCTCAGGGGTTTACAGGACAGACAGACGTGTAAAATCAGGGTTTTCAGAATAACTTTTCTCAGGGTTTTCAGGAGAACTAGTTCGTGCAAAATCAGGGTCAGAACGGATTTCTGGGTGGATTTTAGCAGAAACAGCCCTTCAACAGTTTCCAAACGACAGCACCAGCTCTATTCCAAGCTCCTGCGAGCTCTGCGGATGACTCTCAAGATGAACTCAATGTTCTTATGCAACAGCTCTTGCTCAACCAGCAGAAAACTACTAGCGACATCAATGTCAAGGTGGACAGCATGTACAATGATCTTAATGGTAAGATTGAATCTCTCTCTACTCACGTGAAGAAGCTTGACACTCAGGTAGCTCAGATCTCAGCATCAGCCAAGCGACCACCAGGGACTCTTCCAGGAAAAGTTGAGACAAATCCCAGAGAGCACTGCAGTGCAATATCAGTTCAGAATAAGATGGAGATTGAACCAACACCGCTTAAATCGGAAGAAGTAGAGGAAGCTACAGAGTTATTACTGTACATCCCTAGAATTCCATACCCTCAAGGACTGAAGAATCGTATTGACAAAGGGAGGCTAGTTGAATTCAATATGATGGTGAGAAATTTTCCCCATGATATCTCATTTGAAGATGCACTTAGAGGCAATCCTACATATCGAAAGTTTGCTAGAGATACCAAAGAAAGCCTTACAATTGTCAAGGCCCTCTTTGTTGAAGCAAGGAATACACCACCTCCTATGAAGATATTGCCTAAACTGGAAGACCCTAGAAAGATTGTGGTTTCATGCTCTATTTCGGGAGTTGAATTTGAAGAATCTCTCTGTGATTCCAGGTCTTCTATAAACCTCATGTCTAAGGTTATTGCAGAGAAGTTCGGAATTGATGACTTACATGTTCAAATAGGAAACTGTTTTGTTCCTACTGATTTTCAGGTGATGGAGATAAGCGAAGATCCTGATATGCCTCTGATTCTTGGGAGATCGTTTATGGCGACAGTGGGAGCAGTTGTGGATTTGCCTAATAGAAGAGTCTCATTCTCCAATATTGACAAAAAAAAAGGTCTTCTACAAAGCCATACCTACTAATGAAGCAACAAAAATTGCATCTTGTGTGATCATTATCAGTGGAAAGAAGTTGCTAATCAAGACAACGAAAGAGCTTGTAACTAAGAGTGAGGTCAAGAAACTCCTGGATGGAGACCCTCACATCGTTAACAAGGAAGCCCGTCAAAAGAATAAGGCCAATGAGAAGGTAAAGAGCCAAAGAATCAAGGGAGATTCTCATATGATTTTGGTACCTATGAGGTGTGTTGGCGACACGATTGAGTATAAGGTGAAGTCCAAAGGAACTTTGAAGCCTTTCTCCAAGGTTAGAGCTATTCTCACTCCAGAGTTTAAAGAGAAGGGTGCATAAGCTGTGAATGAAATGTTGAGCAAGGTTCTAGAGTTTAAGATGACTGATCGGGGAACTTTTTTTGGAGCAAGTTCACATGCTCATCTTCCTGACTGATACATGAGACCGAAGTCAAGCTAATGACTCAAAACAAGCGCTTGGTGGGAGGCAACCCACCAGTAAATGTACATACTTTGTTTTTCAGTTATTTTCTAACTTTTGATTTTGGTTATAAGTGTTTCAGGTTTTTTTTCAAAAAAAAAACAAAAAAACTTTGCAAAAACGGGGCAGATCGATTGATCTCTCCTCGGATCGATCGATCCGAGTGGTCGTAAGCTTTTAGATCAACCTCCCAGCATCAGATCGATCGATCCGAGTGGCCGTAAGCTTTTAGATCGACCTCCCAGCATCAGATCGATCGATCTACATGTGGATCGATCGATCCCGACGTCGATCGATCGATCCGTGCAAAGTACGTGCAAATCAATCGATCTTCGTGGACACCAAACCACCGTAAGTTTTCAGATCGATCGATCCAAGGGTGGATCGACCGATCCGGGCCTAGGTTCGTTTTCTTCAAAAAAAAAAAAATTAAATAAAAAAAAATTATTTTCTTTTATTTTCATCTTTTGAGTCTATTTTATCTTTCTCTTGATTTATTTTCACACCGAGACGGTGTGAGATAAGTCAAGGGGAGGGTGTTTATCGTTTACTAACGTTATTTTCTTTCTTTTGTTTTCTCTTTGAGTCAGTCCAAGATGTTTTATTGAGTCAAAATTTTGTTGGGAATGATGACTTTTCTCTTGGTTTATTGTCTAACTATTTCATCTATATGACCATTTCTGCAGAATCAGTTCAGATCTGACTAATGAAAAATCCAAAAGCTGACCAGTTACCTAGAGACGTCCATATTTCCAGCAGAATCCACTAAGCCCGAGCTAATTTCTGAGCTCTTCCTTTTACCTCATCGATGTGACTGGTGTTCATAGGGCTTGACTCCTCGTTCATTACTTGACAATTGCATCATGTGTGGAAAGTAATGGTACTCTTCTTCTTTATTCTAAGATAAATTAAAGCAGAAAAGATGAAAGGATTTTCTTTCGAGTAAAGGGCTAGGAAAATTTCCAGCGATCTTATTATTTTACTTCGAAAGGAATGATCACACAAAAGTTGGAAGCGATGCTAGAAAAATTTCTCGTGATACCATTATTCGCTTACACCTTTGATATTAAAAAAAAAAGAGGATGAGAACAGAATAAGTATGGGGAGAGAAAGAGTATCAAAGGTTGTATGGATGGTTTGTCATGTCATTGTACGGGAATGAGTCTAGAAGGTTCTTGGCATTGAGATCATCGATTAGACCCAACGATGAAGGCTTATGGAAAATGTTGCAAAATTGTGGGTTGAATCTGGGAGGCTGCGAATGTCTACGGAGAAGTACATGGTGGTTCGATTTGGATTGATCTTGCAATATGTGGATTATGAGATGAATGGTCATTACAACATTCTAAAGAGAAGGTGAGTTTCCGCGTTTTCAATCTTCTTTCACAAACTAAGTCATTTGTTTTCCTTGAGGGCAAGCAAAGGCTAAGTCTGGGGGGAGTTGATAAAGAGAAAGGAATGGAGCAAAAGACCAGAAAAGAGGTTAGATCGATCGATCCAAGCCCAATTCGACCAATTCCACTTAGAAAAAGAAAATTTCAGATTTCCTTGTTTTACTGGGTTTTGCCTTTTATTCCCAATCAGAAGGTGTTTATTATATATATATTAGAGTTTGGAGTCATTGTTTAGGCTACACTTTATTTTAGAAGTTTTTACATACTCTTTCTATTCTATTCAGACTTTTTGGTTTCTGCAATTTGTAAGCTTTTGGGAGACGAAGCTCTGACTCTACATCTCTGAGAAGATTTCTGAACTCTTTTGGATTTATTTTATTGATTATGGGTTTTTCTTCATCTCCTTCTTGTTTCTTTGCTTCCATGTCTGAGTAGTTTCATAGTTAGGTTTAGGGTTTCAAAAAAAATTATGAATCATTGAATCAGACATAGATAGAGATTTATCATCTTGTCTTCACCTATCGTTGTTCTCATTGCTTAGATTAAATTGATCACTTAGTCTCTGATTTAGGGTTTAATCTATTCATCAAAAGTGTTATAGATTGCTTGATAGAACATAGGTGAGCAAATTGTCCTTAGCCAATGAAGGCTGATGTTAAGGCAATTTGTGAATATATCAAACCTGCTTGTTAATGCTTGTTTAGAATTTTAAGATCAAATGACAGTTTAGATTCTTAGGTTGCTAGATAAAGTAATTGATACCACGACAGTGGATTGGTTAAACATTCATGTTTGAGCTTAAGACTGCGCTTATTATTCCCTGAATAATTGTCTGGTTCATGATCTCTTAATTCCTGCAAATTATCCTTGATCTAACGCTTGTTTTAATTGATTTTACATCGTTTTTAATATTACTATTCGTTTCGCATCACAACAACAACCATATTATCATCTTAGCTTAGTTTTATTCATATAGATTTGTAGTGTGATACTTGGGTCTCGTGGATTCGATCCCTAAATACTACTTCGTTTTTGCTGTGCACTTGAAGTGATATTTTAGGGTTAAAACTCTGTGTATCAATTTTTCCGTTTTGTCCTGAGAGATTTCCATATCTGATCCAAACCATATTTTGACCTATATAGACTTATTTTTAGCCATTGAAGGCAGCGCTTTATTTTTCATTCAGACTTTTGGTTTATTTTCTCTATAATGGGAGAAGATCTTTGTACCATATAGACAATTTGGAGAAGATTTATGAACTCTCTTATTTATTTTATTGATTTCATCATGTTTTCATTATTTCATATTTTGATTTCATTTCTACGATGTCTAAGTAGTTTTTCAATTGGATTTTAGGATTTTCAAAGTGATTTTAGGGATTGATTGAGCTGTTGATTTAGGGATTGATAACTTGGTTTCTTCATCTAGATTGTTCTTATTGCTAAAACTTGATTAGCTACCTAGTTTCTGATCTTAGGTTTTTTAACGCACCAAAAGTGGTTGTTTAAAAGCATGAAAGAACCTAGATGAGAAAAGCATCCCTAGCCAACGAAAGCTGATGTTAAGGTATTTTGTGAACATATCGAACTTGAATATAATACATGTTTAATCTCCTAAATTCGAACGATAGTGTATAATTTTAGGTTGTTAGATATAGTAATCGATACTGCGATAGTAGGTCAATTCGATTTCGTGATTTGAGTTCATGAACGATTCTTAATGTTTTTTCTGATGGTTTATTTATTTCTTCATGCATGAATCCTTGCGAATTCCATGATGCTCAATGTTTTTAATTCATAGTTTACATCGATTTTCTTAATACTTTCTTTGCAACAAAACAAACAACCCATATTTTTATCTTAGCTTGTTTCTATATCTACCAGATTTGTTGTGTGGCATTTAGTATATGTGGATTCGATCTCTAAATACTATCGCAATTTGTAATGCACTTGCAATGATATTTTAGAATTAAAACTTTGTGTATCAGTCATCAATTCATAACATTTCATCGACATTGTTATATATCGTATATTAAAGAGGTCGATGAATGTGATGTCGAGAGGTAAGTAACGTGTAGAAATAACTATGAATAGGTTGATGAAGATACAAAGATATATTTGGAAGATTTTGCAACCACCATTGAAGACACTATAACTAGAGGATCCATTGCATGTTTGAATCATTTTATTAAATGCGAAAAGGAGGATAAAAGACACCACACGTGTGAAAAAGGAGGTTCCGCACGTGATGGATGGTTGTGCATACGTGTGAGTAGAAGATGGGATTCACGTGAGAGATTCACCCGACCAAAAACTATAAATTTTCGAAAAACAAATTTTGTTTTTCAAAAATATAAATAATTCGAAAAGAGAAATTAAGATACTGGTAGGAGTGAAGAAGGTTGGGCTATCAACTGTCAATCCCATTTGCAGTTGGAACAAATATATAAAGATTAAAAACTGAAATCATAAAAGTATATTTGGAGAATTTTAATGTAACTTCTTTCTTCGTTTTCCGTTTTAATTTTCTGCCATTTTAAGGACATGAGCTTAGAAAATTAAATTTTAGGTAGCTACAAAATATAACTGATTTTGGATTGTAACCAGACTAAAAAATTTCATAAAATTTCTTGGCTGCCCACGAATCACGATTCAAAAATATAAACATCAAAATGTATAACATGATTGGGGTCGCTTAAATTTCGTAGATATATATATATATCAAGGGGACAAAAAAATAGCAGAATTTTCCAATTATATAAAGTAGAGAAAACTAATCCTTTTTTAAATGATAATTTACTAAACTATCGTTAACAAAATTAATATTATTGACTATTGAGGAACACTTGAGTTAATTTAGATTTAAGTAAAAAAATTAAACCAAATTATGGGTGCTACAAAATTATTGATTTGGCATCTGATTCTGACATGATAGATTCCAACATAAGTCTATATATATATATATATATATATATATATATATATATATATATATATATATATATATATATATACAAGTAGGCTATACACTTTTGCTTTCGAGCCTTCCATTAATTATTTATCCCATTGTAGATTTATAACCTACGTTGCATATATCCAACGAAGATGTCTCAAACCGTTTGTGCAATGGATACGCACGTCAAATCGATTTTGAAAATCTGTATTTTTTTTAATATATGATATATCTAGGGTAATGATGATAAATCGATAAAAGTAACAACACAAATCTATTTAAAAAAATTATTAGATTCTCGTGAAAATAAAGTTACAAAATATATAGACTTATATGGAGATGCAAGCAACCTAAGTTTCTTAAACTAAAATAAATATAAATAGAAATAATACATTCACAATGAATGTAATCTTTCTAAACTAAGATATTGACAACACTACAAGAATACATTACAATTTTCGATTGCCATACTCGTAACAAATTTGTAGCAAATGGAATTTTGCGATCAAGTTGCAACAAAAATCGATTACTCGCAAATCAATTTTCGTCGCAAATCGATCGCAGATTTTGTGACAAACATTAAATAGTCGCAATCTCGTCGCAAAAATATTACGATGAATTTGCGACGTGTCTTTGTTATCGCAACTCTTCGTAACGAATTTTTGCGACCAAATAGCTACGAAATAATGAGTAGCAATATGTAGAGTATTTGCGATGAATTTGTGACCAATGAAAAAAGTACTTCGTCGCAATTTAGTCTCAAGTGTGTACATATTTACGACTAAATTGCGACGAATTAATATTTTATGATCGTCGCAAATTAGTCGCAACCCTTTGAAATTTTTTTTTTAAAAATCGGTAAATAAATAATAATTTAAAAATATTATTATAATAAAAAATAAATTTTATAAAATAAATTAAAATTAAAAACCGAATAATTTGCATAAAATGTATGATAAGAAAAAAAAGACAACAAACAAAGCCAATAAAAAAAACGAAAATAACCGAATCTACAACATATCAAACTAAACCTAACCATTCTAATACATGGAAAAATTAAACTAAATAAAAGCATTAAAAAAATTAAACATATCCGAATTAAAAGGTGAGTGAGAGAGAGAGTGTGTGTTAGAGAGATGGAGAAGATATGAGCAAATGAGGCTAAAATCTCGTTTGCTATATATATAATTTTTGCTACGTAGCAATTTCGCTGTAAATCCGTAGCAAACTACGCACCAAAAATTCACCCAATCAAATTTACCGCCAAAATTAATAGTAGCAAATTCGTCGCAAATCCGCGATAAAATTAATTACGCGGTAAAAAAATATTTAATCAATTCGAATTTACAGAATAAACAATAATTAATTATGTCGTTTTTGTCGTCTCCTCTCGGCCTGGACTTTTTCGATGAGTTGTTGGCTTTCGTCCTTGTCTCTTTGAGACATCTTCGTCCAGTCGGGTACTCGCCGGGTTATGTTGGTTTTATTCTCCTCCTGTCTCGTTTCTGTGGGTGGTTTATGTGGATCACCGTTTTTCTGCTTAAAGATTCACCCTCTCTTTCTCACCAAAGCTCTGTTTGCCCTTAATTGGATCGATCCGTTTTTCAAAAGGTAGTGATTGGTGTCTCCGATGGACGGCTCAATTAAATCTACTCCTCTCGAATCCACAATATGATCTGGTCAAGATCTATGTTGTTTTTGCTTCTTTCCTCACGCATTTAGGCCGGCTCAGTTTTGACACTCTAGCATCGATGTAGTAAGTCGGTTTCCGCATCGCCAATTATAGGAAGAACACAAAGTTCAGATAAAGATTCGAATTCGAAGGTTAACGGTGATGTTAGTTTTTTCTATGTTTGTGTTAAGGTTCGATGAGTTGATAATTGAGGTGAATTAGCGGTAATCAGTTTTTTTTTTGTCTAGGTGTTTAACCATATTGTTTTTGTCAAAAAAATTTAGGGTAAAATTCCGAGATTTTAATTTTGTCCGCTGAGTTTCCGGAGATTTTTGGACCCATCGAATTTTGTAACAACCTTTGGAAAGTTCAATAAATATCTTTTAGATCAATAACGGGAAAAAAAGTATACGCCAATTGAAAAAATAGTCACGTAAAATAAGTAGTATGAAATGACATACTTGACCCTATCAACAAGTACATTTGCAAAAATCCGAAGAATAACTGAGAGGGCATTATGGAAATATTATTATGATTATTTCTTTTTTTCACACAGGAATATTATTTAAGCACAAAAATATGTGGAAGTATTTATGGTGGTGGTTTGGGTCATTGAGATATGACCTTTGGACTCGCCTTATCTTTGTAATCTTTTTAGTTTGCTTTTTTATTTTTGTATTAATTTTCCAAATTAACTCCTTTAATATGTTGATATCAGCCGACATTTCCGTGATAAAAAGTTAAATATATTTTTTTTGCCTTTATAAATAAATATCCTGACAAAAAAAAAATTGACAGGGACAGTTTCGTAATTTCTGGATGTATATAAACTTTGTCTTTCTTCTTCATCGTTATTGACATGGAAACCTTTGCGTATTTAAAAAAAAAAAAGTTATAAAACCATTTCATTTTAAAAGAAAATAAAAAATGATAATCAATTTTATTTTTTTAAATAACAACAACAATAATAAAGAAGATTGGTGGGTTAAAAAGGGAGGCGAGGAAGAAAGAACAGCGACCTCTTCTTCTCTCCTTCTCTCCTTCTCTCTCTTCCTTTCTCTTTGGGAGAGATTTTTATAAGTTTTCTATAATCTGTGATGGTTTCCAGAATAAACTCTCACTAACAGAGAAAATAAAAAGAGCCCAAGAAAGAGAAAGCTAGAGAGAGAAGAA
This sequence comes from Pseudoturritis turrita, assembly GCA_900406555.1. Taxonomy (NCBI): domain Eukaryota; kingdom Viridiplantae; phylum Streptophyta; class Magnoliopsida; order Brassicales; family Brassicaceae; genus Pseudoturritis; species Pseudoturritis turrita. The sequence goes on along the minus strand of OVBL01000320.1, from coordinate 239,764 downwards.
GAAGAGAGAAAACGATAGCTTAAGCTCATCAATCTTCTTTCTTTAATTCTCTCTGCAACTCCAAGGTATTACTTTGCTCTCTCTCTCTCTCTCTCTCTCTCTCTCATCACACATATATATATATTATATGTAGATGATGACCGAAGCTGAAAGTGAGAACCTTAAAAGAGAAACAAGAAAGAGATGGAGAAAGAAAGAAAACTGTATAATACCTAGTTGACTCCTCTCTCTCTCTCTCTCTCTCTCTTTCTTTTCCTTAAAATTTTTGTCTTTTTTTTTTGTTATATAAGATTATCTGTGTTGTGTGTGTGTGTGTGTCTGAATCCTTACAGGATCCAATAGCTTTGGAGAGAGAGATATATATAATGAATAACAAGAATCAAGATTTGATCATATGGGTGTAGCTACTACAACTCCTTCTCATCATCCCAAGACTGATCTTCACAACAATTCTGATTCTATGTCCCAAGATTATCATCATCACCAAGGAATCTTTTCCTTCTCCAATGGATTCCACAGATCATCATCGACTTCTCATCAGGAAGAAGTTGAGGAATCCGCCGTCTCCGGAGCTCCGATTCCGGTTTATGAAACCGCCGGAATGTTATCTGAAATGTTTAGTTTCCCCGGTGGTGGCTCCGGCGAGGTTCCTGTCTCCGGACAGATTCTTGATCATTCTACTAAACAATTGCTAGAACAGCAACAAAACCGTCACAACAACAACTCAACTCTTCATATGTTACTACCAAATCATCATCATCATCAAGGTTATGCTTTCACCGACGAAAACACTATGCAACAACAACAACAACACTTCACATGGCCATCTTCCTCCGATCATCAAAGTCAAGGAGATATGATCGGGACCGTCCACGTGGAAGGTGGAAAGGGTTTATCTTTATCTCTTTCATCTTCATTAGAAGCAGCAGCAGCAGCTAAAGCTGAGGAATATAGAAGCATTTATTGTGCAGCCGTTGATGGAACTTCTTCTTCATCTAACGCATCGGCTCATCATCAATTCAATCAATTCAAGAATCTTCTTATTGATAACTCTTCTCACCATCAAGTTGTAGGACATTTTGGGTCATCATCATCATCTCCCATGGTGGCTTCTTCTTCCATTGGAGGGATCTATACGTTGAGGAATTCCAAGTATACGAAACCGGCACAAGAATTGTTGGAAGAGTTTTGTAGTGTTGGAAGAGGACATTTCAAGAAGAACAAACTTAGTGGTAGTGGTAGGAACAATTCAAACCCTAATACTAGCGGTTGCGGCGGCGGTGGAGGAGGCGGATCGTCTTCGTCGGCCGGAGCAGCCAATGATAATCCTCCTTTGTCTCCGGCTGATCGGATTGAACATCAAAGAAGAAAGGTCAAGCTACTCTCTATGCTTGAAGAGGTAACAAAATTTCCATTAAATTTTTGATAAAAAAAAATGAATTGGTCGAATGATTGAATTGATCAAATAACCAATTTCATATCATATAGATTTGATTTTTCTTCATGATTTTTTTCTTTCTCATATTATTTTAAATCAACCGATATTTCATAATTAAACTCTAGATATATATATATATATATATATATATACATATTTTTTTTTTAAAATGTATAGAGAAAGACCGACTGGTACAAGAGCACGACACATGCTCTAGTTGGTAAAGCCTGATTACGCAATCCTACCATCACTTATATAATTTTTCTAACTAATATCATTATGCTGCTGTTATAGTCTAATTTGATATATATTAATGCTTATTTTGTGTGACGCGTTTGGTGGCATCGCTTAATCAAATTAACATAAGAAATTAAATTATGATTAATTAAGTGATTTAGTCTTCTACCAGAAATTTAATTTAGAGTTTCCTTCTCCATATAAGCTACCTTCACTACGTAACCAAAGCTAGTCCTTGCAAGTTACTTCATTGTTAATCTAAAAATTATTTTTATTTTGTAGTTGACATTATCTTATATATAGATTCCTTTTAGTTAATGTTCTAATTAGATACCATAAATTACTAGTAGGAAAACGAAATACATTGGAGTATATATGTATATTCCCTATTCCCTGATTTGTCTATATTCTGAGGAAACTTGCTCGATTTATTATCTTATCTAAATATAATAAATCTCATGAGGTTTGTATTTTATCTTAGCAAATGAGCTAATAATAACAAAAAAAAAAACTAACCGATTTACATTTTTATTTTTATTTTTTTGCAATTTAATGTTTAGGTGGACCGACGGTACAACCACTACTGCGAACAAATGCAGATGGTAGTGAACTCATTCGACCAAGTAATGGGCTACGGCGCAGCGATTCCGTACACAACGTTGGCCCAAAAGGCAATGTCTAGGCATTTCCGCTGTTTGAAAGACGCGGTAGCGATTCAGTTAAAACGCAGCTGTGAGCTTCTAGGGGACAAAGAAGCCGCAGGGGCTACGTCCTCGGGGTTAACCAAAGGCGAAACGCCGCGATTGCGTTTGCTAGAGCAGAGTTTGCGTCAGCAACGTGCGTTTCATCATATGGGTATGATGGAACAAGAGGCGTGGAGACCCCAACGTGGTTTGCCTGAACGCTCTGTTAATATCCTAAGAGCTTGGCTTTTCGAACATTTTCTTAATCCGTAAGTCCATTTTCTCATACTCTTAATTATTCCTCGATACAACTCTAACCTTCTTGACTATATATATATAATATAGATTTTAGTTTTGCGGGAAGAATTGAATCTCAAATTTTTTAGAAGTTGCTGATTTTTTTTATTTTTATTATAGAAGTTGCTGATTCTTTCTAGTAAAAAACACGAATTAAAAATTTTAAGTGCCTTGATTCAATTTATAATTAACTTCAAATATTTTATTTTTTTCCACCAATAAAAACGATCAGTTAAAAGTCCAAATTAACAAAAAAATAACAATGCATTGACCTTGAGATATTCGAGGAAACTGCGTTTATGCACATATATTGTGTATATATGTTTATGTTTATATACATGTAAGTATGTTTTGCATGGCAAAGGGATTAAATAATGAATATAATAAAAGAAAGTTTGCAGAGTGAATCACAAACTTTTATGCTTTGGGATCATAATAGCATCCTAAGGGTTTCTCTGTCTCTGTCTAACCCTTTTCTTTATAGTTTCCTCTTTAATTTGCTTTAATTTTTTTTCCACATACTATTATTAAAAGAAGTAACAATGCCATTAACATAATTACAAAAAATTGGCCTCAGATTTGTCAGTGGTGCAGTGTCATTGGTCTTTTGTCTCTTAAGAAAGACATAAATTAAAAAGAGAAAACAGATAAAATAAAAGCTGTTAAAAGCAATTTCCTTTCTTATTATTCATCAGTACTTTCTTTATTTAATGTCTGCCGAATTTTACTATTTTGTTGTTAGTGAAGTAAAGTAGAGAAGAGTTGTACAGTTTTTTCTTGTACCTCTTCGGTTAAATATTTTACTTTATAATGAAAAATAACAAAAATAAAATCAAATGCTTCTATTCTGTAATCAGCTTTTTCTTTTGTCTCTTAGATTCTCACGCCCTTGTAAGAAGAAAGTCTGTACCTTTTCTTGCATCTACTTGATTGTGTTTTTCCTCTCTCTCTATCTCTCTCTTTACATACAAAATTTATTCAAAAAATAATTATTATTTTTGGGTTTAGGTTTAGGGTTGTTCTATATAAAGATTGTGAAGTCATTTTCTGGTCTCTCTCTCAGGTACCCAAGCGATGCTGATAAGCACCTCTTGGCTCGACAGACTGGTTTATCCAGAAATCAGGTCAGGCTTTATCTCTTTATATATATAATATGTTTTCATATACTGATCACATATACAAGAACCCTTTTAATTACTCATTTACATACATATATGTACTTAGTTTACAATTTTACTATAAATATCAATCATTTCATCATGCAAAACCTGACATGAGTGGCTTCATGTCTATTCTCTTGCATGGATTTTGAATATGAAATCATTTTTTCTTGGGGTTTGTTTCTCCATTAAATACATTATATATAAACGTATACACACAAGTATACAAAACGTAGGAGAGAGAACAAGAAGAGAGTGAGAGAGTGAGAGACATAAATACTCAAATCAGGACCATATGTCTTCAAGTACATGAAAGTTTGAAGCTTTAATTTCAATTATAACTATCAGACCTCAAATTCTATATACGTAAATGATTTACACCACAAATCTAGTATACCTGGCTAATATATATCCATAATACTCCATCCCTTCTATAAAAAATGTCATTATGAAAAGTTTCACACATATTAAAAATATTTTAAATATATAAATATGCTCATATTCAACAGATATACCACTAATTCAATAGTGATGGCTAAAATTTATTAGTTTTGAGTACTGCGTAAATGAGAAAGTAACTATGAAACGTATTTGTATACTATTAGAATAACATTTTTTTGTTAAACAACGTTTTTTTAATGCGTAAATTAGAAAATTAGTTTTAAATATGTTAAAGATGTTAAACAACATTTAAAAAAAAAAACAGAAAATAACTATGAAACAACAATTTTTGTGATACGTAAGAAGTTAGTCTTTCACATATCCATAATGATTTAAACACAAACTTTATATTTAAAGATATTTTTATCAAAAACTTGGTGAAAGTAATTAATAATTTCGATTAATTTGTGGCTATTTTGTTTGGTTTTGTTTTTCAGGTGTCGAATTGGTTCATAAATGCTAGGGTTCGTCTATGGAAGCCAATGGTGGAAGAAATGTATCAACAAGAAGCAAAAGAAAGAGAAAGAGAAGAAGAAAACGGAAATGAAAAAGAAGATTATCAACAAATTAGAAGACAGCAACAAACAAACAACAAGGACACGAAACCCAACAACAATGAAAGCAACTTCACTGTCGTCATAACCACACAAACTCCAACAACAACAACGACGATGACGTCGACACCTCACGAAAACGACTCTTCATTCCTCCCTTCTTCCTCCTCCGCCGCCGCTTCTCACGGCGTCTCAGACGCTTTCTCCGTCGCCACGTGTCAGCAAGACGTCAGTGACTTCCACGTCGACGATGGTGTGAACGTCATAAGATTCGGGGCCAAACAGGCTGGTGACGTGTCACTTACGCTTGGTCTACGCCACGCTGGCAATTTGCCTGATAATAAGAATCCTTCTTTCTCCGTTAGAGACTTTGGAGATTTTTAGACTTTGCCTAGTGCCTACCTTCTTCGTTTCTCCATTTATTATTATAGTGGGAGTTTTTTTTTTTTGGTTTATTCGATATATGTTTTAGTCTTCACATACTTTAAAAAATTTCCTTTTTTTTAAGTTACTTTTTTCTGTCGTAAGAAGAAGAGAGAGATATATATATACATATAAATTGATATCCCTAACTGCTAAAGTTCTATCATTTTGTTGATATTATGGTTTTATATGGTATGGAGATGGAGAGGTGCGGTGTAGCGTGGAAAAAAATAAATTTACATGTAATTTTGATATTATTTGTGTGCACCCTATTTATCGGTTTCAATCCCGCACCTCATCATTCAAAAACTATAGCTCATCATTCAAAAACTATAGTTTTTGATGAACGGGCAGAATGGGTTTAGAGCGGACAAAATAGTATCAAAATTTCATTCCGCACTCATTCCGTCTCACACCATCTCTATCTTGAACTTATAATTTATACACATATTTAAAAAAACAAAAATTTATTTTCTAAATTGACATCTTCATTAAATTTTTATATTTTTTTCTAGATTATGGCTATTTACATATTTTGAAATTGAAATTTTGTGTAGCATTCCTTTTGATATAACCTTTTTTAACATCTCTTCCATTTGATTTAAATTTAAATAATAAACGACAAAGTAGAAGGAAAGCGCCAATGTCAATTAAGTGACATCACTTTGCTTGTATAATCAAATTAACTACCTCAACTAATCCCTACTTACTACAATTATGTGCTACTTAATTTAGTAATGGCAACAAAATATGTTTGGGACACTAGATCGACTTAATAACAATTGTACTATTATTTTCAATTTATATTTAAATAGTTGGACGTGAATTATATTCTCGTTTTTTAAATCCTTGTTTGATTAATATATTTTGAAGTGTTTTTTTTTCTCTAACAACACAATTTCCCTAAAACTCCAAAGGTTTGGTTACATGTCATATTGGGCATCTCTCAATCGAGACGGTGACATTATAATTCCACAAAAGAACATTAAGCTCATTGACATGGTGCTACTCATTACTTTTGTTGTCAATAGAGACTCATTACTTAATTTGTTTATAAAGGGTTTCCTTAAAAGTCACTTCAGTTATTTTTTTAGACAAGGGCGTCTACGTTTCACCTAATTCCATATAGATCATGAATTTCTATTCTAAGTATATATATACTCCATTTGAAAATTAGTACGATCTTTTAACATGTGCGAATGGAACAATCAAACATAACCTATATTTAAATATATAAAAAATTTAAGAAAATTTAAGCTTTATATAACTAAGGCATATATATTTTTTAAACTATTTATCATATTAAATATATATTTAATAAAAAAATGAACAATGTCTACTAATAGTTTGAAACGTCTCTACCAAGAACGACCGTAAAATTGGGAAGATATATTTTATACGATTATTTGATATTTCACTTTTTAATATAATAGATTATTTACAATCTAATCACTTATTCCATTCACACTATATATGGTTTATGATTTGTACTTTTAGATGTCAATATACCGCTACCATTTGGTTAATAAAAGATTACGATTGATATCATATATGGTTTATGATTTGTACTTTTAGATGTCAATATACCGCTACCATTTGGTTAGTAAAAGATTACGAAAGAACTATAAATTTTTATTTGATTATTTATATTATTAATGCATGGAACTTTTTTGAATCATTTTTCAATAATTCTAGGGCTAAATGTATGTTTCAGGCATTAATTTTTAATACACATACGAGTGACGATATAATATAAGTGAAAAGACCTACGATGAGCAATAAAATTAGTCAACAAATTTTAAGAGTTCTTAGACGAAGTTACATACATGTCATCATATAAAAAATCGATGGGTTGAAAATTCTATTATTCTATAGATTGATTACTTGGTAAAGAATCACATTACATATACCTACATGTATATATGTGTTTTAATTATTGTTTGATAATTAATGATCTAGGATTGATGAGAATTGAATTCTCCACCTATATGATAGTGGTATGATTAAATGATAGATAAGAAGATATTAAAAAAAAAAAAAGAGATTAGTCAAGTGTTTTTTTTTTTTTGGTAAAAGAATTGAGGGGTCACTTTCACAAAAAAATTTATTGAATTTTTTTTGAAAAATGCCACTTTTCAAAAATGCCACATTTCTAAAATCTTTTCAAAAATACCATTAATATTATATCATTTACTCAAAATATCATTTATATTTGGATTAATTATGTTACGTTAGGGTTTAGTTTTTAGGGTTTAGGGTTTGTTAGGGTCAAAACATTGTTTAAAGTTTAGAAATTTTAAGGTTTAAGATTTAAATAATCTTTAATTTGTGGCATTTTTGAAAATAGACAACTCATTGTAACATTTTTGCAAAATAGTATTTCAAAAGTGGTATTTTTGAAATTTCTCCGAGTTTATTTCCTTCTTCATTTGGAGGTTGTAATAATCTACCGCGAATGTGAAGTTTCATGTGGTCCATAGTTTAGAATCTTTATATGTATCAATTTTTGTGTGAAATTTTGAAAAATGCTACTTTTAAAATGCTATTTTTTTAAAATGTCATTTTCAAAAATACCACTAAAATTATATCATTTATCTAAAATCACTTTTAAGTTTGGGTTAACTATTTTAGGTTTAGGATTTAGTTTTTAGGGTTTAGTGATTGTTATGAGTCAAAATCCTTTTTAGGGTTTATGGTTTATGATTTTTAAACCCTAAACCCTATATCCTAAATCTTAATTCCTATAAAACCCTAATTTCAATAAATAAGGTAATTTAGTTAATTTACATTTAATTAGTGGTATTTTTGAAAATAGATAATTTATAGGGTACATATTTAAAAATAGACACACCAAAAATGACATTTTAAAATTGTCATATTTTTTATATAGTCCACCATGATTTCCCAGCCCACTTTTTTGGGATTTATGCCTCATTTTTCATGAGCCTGTTGAGGCTAGCGAATAATGATTTTTTCACAAACAATTACAATTATGTACACTAAAAATATAACGATTTTGTGAGAGTATCTTCGTCTTAAACTATTTTTATATTCACTCTATTTTATTTTAAGTGATATTTAAGATTTTTGTATACATACTAAAAAATCAATTTTAAAAAATTAAAATATTATTTATTATCAATTTCAAAACAACTCAACCAATAATAAAATAATATGTAGAATTCAAACTTAAAAAAAAAATCAATTAAATTTGCATAAAATTTTGAAAATATCATTAATAATAAAACAAAATAAATTTTTTTTTACGATATTCTTAAAAGTTCACGAATAAAACAGAGGGAGCAATATTTTGTGTATAAATAAAGTGCATCCTGACCTTATAAACTCCTTAAAATGCATCTGATATTAATTTACTAAGTACATTTATTTCAATCGTAGTGGTCCATTTTTTAACCATTCTTGTCTGACCACTGTCCTTTAGCTACCACACTCTTATAAAAAGAATTTTAATTCGAAATTTTCATATATTTATATAATTCATTATTTTCTTTGGCTGGTATACAAAATGTCAAAAAATCAAAATATCAATTTCTTTTGTCTTTTGTTAGAAGAAAAAAATGGCTAAAATGCAGATCAGAACGTGACAAGAAAATCCATATGCATTAGTGTTAGATTCTTGATTTAAATTTGGAGGGCCTGCCTTTTAATAATCCATATGCAAGTGTGTGTATATATATATATATGTGTGTGTTATGTATTATGTGCACATCAATGTGTCATAGTTTTGCATGGGTTTAGCACGCATGATGGATTTTATGTCATGCATACATAAAATTTCAACAGTTTACTATAAAATACTAATCTCTCGAATTTGTAATCTTTTCATGCGAATTATACAAGTGGTTAACTGTAAACACGTACTATTTTCGCAATGCCAAGAAAGCTACTACCTAATTTGTTAAATAAAGCAATTTGTTTGGTTCTTTAATTTCTTTTATACAATAAAATAAAAGTATATATTTGGTTTGATATCTGAATGAAAAATTTATTTATATATTGAAATTTATTATTCCTTCCGTTTCATTAATTATAAGTATTATTTAAAAATTGCTCATATTAATTAAAAATTATTTAAATTTTATGTTTTATCATTTAGTAATACACAATATAATTGTATATCATTAACTAAATAAATTAATATATAATACATGAGAGATAAAATTGAAAATTTATCAAAAATTTGTATTGAAAATTTAAATGATATTTGTTGGGGATAAAATAATCCCCTTTGAGTTAAGCGAATCATATGATGCTATGTATCACACGACACGGTGAGATCCTTAATGTCTTTGGTGGAGTATATCCTTCAATAAAAGCCCTAAAGAAGTTTGGATCTGAGTTTACAATGGCCCAAACTGACAGGTAAGGAGGACCAAACCCATGTCACACCCCGAGTAGCGTATCCCACCACCCGGAGTAATTGGGACCCGAAGCTAAGCATTCAGGAGAAATAACGCTAAGCATCGTCACCCGGAGACGAAATATGGAGCTCGAGTTCTCGTATCAAGAACTCGGGCTAGGTATGAAATATCTTTTTAAGAGCACCAAGTTCAAATTCTTTCGTGCCTTAATGTTTGAATCCTTAGTCAAAGGGTAAAAACACTTTCACCTTATGCGTGTTAGGATAAAAGCAGGTGGTCCATACTTGGAGAAAAATTAAAGCACAAAGCAACTGGTTCCGAGGGAGCATCTCGGCGCCCTATCCGCCGTGTCAGATGCTGCCAATGGTATGAATGGTCAGGTGCAGCGTAGCAGAGCCGTATAGTCGGCCAAATGGCACGAGAAGACAAGGAAAGTAGGTGAAAAGCACTTGAGTGCATCGTACTAAGTCAGACCCTAAAGTCCAAATCCGATCTACCTAAGGACGCGGAGCCGGTATATCCAAACCCGGGCAGGTAACGATCTATAAATACTACTCTATTTCCTTCATAAAACCGATCCTAACTTTTGGCTAAATATACTTACACTGTGTCCATTTCTCTCAAGATTAAAGTCCATTCCTCTGAGTTTTAGTCTCTTTCTGGGTGTTTATGACCACTTTCCTGGATCTTTGCCCGGATCTCTCTTCTTCTTCGGCCATCATTCGTTTGGAACTACTCAAATACTTTGTTCTTCTTCCTCTGTCTCACCACTAAATTTCTCTCACCACCTCACAGATACTTCGCGGACCATATTTCGTTCGGTCCGAAGTCACTCGTTTCCTTTTTTCCATTTTCCGACTATTCTTTCTCTTGCTCTCCACGACTTTTCGTGGTCTTTTCTCTTCTTCTCTCATTTTCCCTCTTTTCTGACTTGAGCGTCGGAGAGCTGACAAAAAATACCTCTCAATCGTGTTTTCCGAGGATCTTCACGTGTTTGTTGGTTGCGCAGGAGCGGGTCTCCCAGTGGTTGTTTAAGATGACTAAAAATCCCTGAAACAATTTGGCACTAGAAGGAGGGGGATAGACGCTTCACCCAAAATCAACAAACGTTATTAGATCTGAACGAAAAAACTAGAAGCACAACCATGAACGGTGCGTGGGGGCAACGCACGCCGGCACAACCAAAGTCGGGCCAAGAATAGGAGGATCTCTATCCAGGAATAACGGGACTAAAATGGCCGATGCCGGTGAATTTCTGACAAATCTTGTCGGAGAATCGCCAACTTTGGGAGCAATTCAGAGAAGTAATGGGGGCATTGAACACAGTAGCCGAACATCACAAATGTCCAGAATATCCGGAAAGAAGTGGAGGGAGCTACAGAAGGAGCGTCCAGGCAACCAACCGCACGAGCGACACCCCCACACACGAAGTGGATCATTTCGATTTAATGAGTCCCACCAACCCGAGAAACCAAGGGCTTGGACCTGCTCTTGGAAATGCCAGGCACGCCAGCGAGGAATACTATGATCCTTACCACCCTTCGTACCGATACAAGCTTGAAGACTTGAGACAAAACCGGTTCGATATAGACAATTGGACTAAGGTCGCTCCTTGTCTAAATCTAGGATAAGGTGGAAGCGAGGGTGGATTGATGCGAACCACAATAGGTGTGAAAGCCTACTGATACTTCAAGGTTTTCTCAAGACTCGGACTTAGCTCACGAGACAAAGAGAAGAACAACTAGGTTTAGAACCAAAGGAAAACGTTTTCTTTATTGATAAAAAGGTGAAAATTCGGACTACAAGTGCAAGGCATTATATAGCCAGGTTCTCAAGCATAAAAAAGGAAAAACACAATAAACCTGCAAGAAAGAAAAAGGAAAACACAATAAACCAAAAAAGGAAATAGCCGTTAGGCTTTAAACACAAAATAAGCTAAAAATGGTAACATGATCTCTTTTAGTCTTCAACTTGGATAGGTCTTCTCTTGAGCTCCTCCAGCTGATTCGTGGGCTTGCTAGGCTTCTCCTAATCCCAAAGAAACTGTGGTAAGATGAGTTTCACGTTTGGGCTTGAATAGGACCCATTTGGTGTTATCGACTATTAAAGGATCCACCAGACACGTCTTCAATGCGGGGCCTTTTATGGGTGATTGGTAAGGCTGCTTGACATGATCTTGAGTGTTCTGAAAAGTAGACTCATAGAGCTTTTGATCCATAGGTGGATCATCTCCTGGAACGTTGTGGTCAGGTTGTGACACTTGGTTGAACAGATCCATCAAATGTGAGCTCTCGGATGGCATTAGTTGCAATCCTTCAAACTGATCAAGCATGATCAGTCCTTCACGATCCAGCTGGTCCAAGAACATGTTGAACTTCTTTTCCAGGCTCTTACTCCTGGTCCTTGTCATTGGTCCGCTTGGTACAAATGGAGCTTGAATGACTTGACTTGGTGATTCGATGTCCTCATCACTCCCTCCCTCTTCAAGAGGTTTTGTCCCCAAAATGTTATCATCTGTATCAAAACGAGCCAAGTCAGAAACATTGAACGTAGGAGATACTTGAAACTTACCGGGAAGCTCCAGCTTGTAGGCGTTGTCATTGATCTTCTCCAAGATTTTGAATGGGCCATCTCCTCGGGGTGAAAGCTTTGAACTCCGTTGGTGCGGAAATCTCTCCGGTCTCATATGCAACCATACCCATTCTCCAACTTCAAATGTGACTTGCTTTCTACCCTTGTTGGCAGCCTTAGCACGTTGTACATTGGTCTTTTCTAGGTGCTCCTTAACCTTCAAGTGAAGCTTCTTAACCTGCTCGGCTTTTCTTTCACCATCTAAGTTCAAGAACTCAGCTTGTGGCAAAGGTGTAAGATCCAAGGGAGTGTTTGGATTGAATCCATAGACGACCTGAAAGGGAGACATATGAGTAGCACTATGAACAGCCCTATTGTAAGCAAACTCAACAAAAGGTAAAGCTTCAAGCCAAGTTTTGAGATTTCTCCCTATGGTGGCTCGGAGAAGAGTTCCGAGCGTTCGGTTGACCACTTCAGTCTGGCCATCAGTTTGTGGATGGCAGGTGGTGGAGAATAGCAGCTTGGTGCCTAATTTCTTCCAAAGGGTCCTCCAAAAGTGGCTGAGGAACTTTGTGTCCCTATCCGAAACAATCGTCCTTGGTAATCCATGTAGTTTAACCACTTCTTTAAAGAAGAGATCCGCGGTTTGAGTTGCATCATTGGTCTTGGCACAAGGGATGAAGTGTGCCATCTTAGAGAACCTATCTACCACAACAAAGATGGAGTCCTTGTGCCTGATCTTTGGTAAACCTAGCACAAAGTCCATAGATATGTCAACCCAAGGTAAGGTAGGAACGGGTAAAGGCAGATACAAACCGTGGGGTTGGACCCGAGACTTCGCTTTCTTGCAAGTGATACATCTTGCACAGAAAGTCTCCACTGTTTTCTTAAGGTGTGGCCAAAAGAAATGCTCTTTAAGCATTGAGAGAGTCTTGTCCACGCCAAAATGTCCCATTAGTCCGCCTCCATGTGCTTCTCGGACTATAAGCTCTCTTAGTGAACATTGTGGAATGCATAGACGTTTGTCTTTAAAAAGGTAGCCATTATGTATATAGAATGATGCATAACCTCCTTTCCCAAGGTTCTTATAGCTTTCTGCAAAATCAGGGTCAGATTCATACAAAGGTATAATCATTTCAAAGCCAAGAACCTTAGCATCCATGGTGGTGATAAGCGTATGTCTCCGAGATAATGCATCAGCCACCACATTGTCTTTGCCCTTCTTGTACTTGATGACATATGGGAAAGTTTCTATGAACTCTAGCCACTTAGCATGCCTCTTCTTGAGGTTAGTTTGCCCCCTTAGATGCTTCAAGGTCTCATGGTCCGTGTGTATGACACATTCTTTTGCGAGTAGATAGTGTTGCCAAATCTCCATGGCTCGGACTAAGGCGTACAGTTCCTTGTCATAAGTGGGGTAGTTGAGGGTGGCTCCACTGAGTTTCTCACTAAAGTAAGCAATGGGTCTGCCTCCTTGAGTAAGAACAGCCCCGATCCCTAAGCCTGATGCATCACATTCAATTTCAAACGTTTTAGTAAAATCGGGTAAAACTAAAATAGGAGCATTAGACAACCGATCCTTTAGGCCTCTGAAAGCCTCTTCTTGAGCTTCTCCCCATTTGAATCCCACGTCTTTCTTGATGATGGCAGTGAGGGGTGCGGCAAGGGTGCTAAAATCCTTAACAAACCGTCGGTAGAAGCTAGCCAACCCATGGAAGCTCCGGACTTGACTAATGTTTGTTGGTGTAGGCCATTCTTGGATGGCTTTAACCTTCTCTTGGTCCACTCTAAGGCCCTGTGAACTCACTATAAAGCCTAAAAACACAAGCTCATTAGTGCAAAAAGTACACTTCTTCAAGTTGGCATAAAGGCCTTCTCGTTGAAGCGTTTTAAGGACTTGCTCCAAGTGAGCTATATGATCAATAAATGTGCGGCTATAAATGAGTATATCATCAAAGTATACTACTACAAACCTACTGATGTAAGGCCTTAGAACTTGGTTCATTAGCCTCATGAAAGTGCTTGGTGCATTGGTGAGTCCAAACGGCATAACTAGCCACTCATAAAGACCTTGCTTGGTTTTGAATGCCGTTTTCCATTCATCACCTTCTTTCATTCTCACTTGATGGTAGCCACTCCTGAGATCAATTTTAGAAAACACATTAGACCCAGATAGCTCATCAAGCATGTCATCTAACCTTGGTATCGGATGTCGGTATTTGATCGTTATGTTGTTTATGGCTCGACAATCCACACACATCCTCCAAGTTCCATCTTTCTTCGGCACTAAGAGGACGGGTACAGCACATGGACTAAGGCTTTCACGCACATAGCCTTTATCCAATAGTTCCTTCACTTGTTTCTCTAACTCCTTAGCCTCCTCCGGATTTACTCGGTAAGCAGTTCGGTTAGGCAAGGGTGCACCTGGTACAAAATCAATTTGATGCTCAATTCCTCTTATGGGAGGTAGGCCAGGTGGTATCTCTTCTGGAAAGGTCTCAGCAAACCGGTTTAAAAGTTCCATAACTTCTGCGGGAAGTTGTTGCTCCAACGCGCTAGAACCTGCACTCAAAGCTTCCTTAAAGATCATTAGCAATACCGGTTCTTTGCAAGTGATTGCCTTAGTGATAAAACTAGGCTTGATCAGTAAGTTGCTCTTGGAGGAAGTGTCCTTCTCCTTAAGCATTCTCATTTGAATATCATGCACTTGCGATGGCGTAAGAGGTGTCAAGTTGTACTTCTTCTTGTCATGGACAAAAGAGTACATGTTGCTACGCCCATGGTGAATGGTATCCTTATCAAACTGCCAAGGTCTACCAAGAAGAAGGTGGCCAGCTTGCATAGGAACCACATCACACAAGACTTGATCCGAGTACTTTCCCACATTGAATGGTACTAGCACTTGATCCGTGATCCTCAACTCAGCCTTGTCATTAAGCCATCTTAGTTTGTATGGATGAGGATGTTTAGTCCTCTCAAGACTGAGTTTAGTGACCATATAATCACTCGCAACATTAGCACATGAGCCTCCATCAATAATGAGATTACATACCTTGTTTTGGATGGTACATCTAGTATGAAAGTGTTCTCTCTTTGAACCGTCTCATCCGGATGAACCGTGAGGTTCAAGGCACGTCTTATAACAAGAGACTCTCCATATTCTGGTTCACAATCAACTTCATCAGAGTCTACTCCTATCATCTCAATGTCGCCTTCATCTTGAGACTCGTATTCACCCGCATCCGTGAGAATCATCACTCTTTGGTTTGGACATTCTCTAGCCATGTGCCCCCTGCCCTTACACTTAAAACAAGTAATGTCACGTGTTCTTGAAGTGTTTGGGTTAGAAGACTTACCTTGAGTAGGCTCAAATGCTTTAGACTTGAATCGTGAATCGATAGCCACCGCCTTGCCTTTATCCGCGTCCTTAGGTTGAAAGGACTGGTAGTTTTGTGGCTTAGAACGATTTTGATCCCATGGTTGAGTGCTCTTAGCCTTGCTGGTGACCGAAGACTTCTTTTTGATGTGTTGCTCGGCTTGAATGGCGTGATGCAAAATGTCCTTCAAGTCGTGGTACGGAAGTCTATCAACCTTACGGCTAAGTCTCTCATTCAAACCATCTAGGAACTGAGCCATGATAGTCTCAGCATCCTCATCAAGCTCTAGACGGTTCCTTAGGTGTTCAAACTCCTCAAAGTACTCCTCCACACTCCTAGTTCCTTGGGTAAGTTTCCGAAATTTCTTCTGGAGGTCGCGGTGATAGTAAGCTGGGACATATCTCTTCTTCATGAGTTGCTTCATCTCTCTCCAAGTGTAGATTTGAGGTGAGTGACTCCTCCTTCTATCAGAAACCTCACGATCCCACCAAGAAAGGGCGTGATCTGTGAGTTGAGCTATGGCTAAAGCTAGCCTCTTTTGCTCGTTGTAATCGTAATAAGCAAAGATGTGCTCCATTCTCTGCTCCCATTCCAAGTATGCTTCAGGATCAACACGGCCAGCAAAGGTGGGGGCCTTAAGCTTCATATCCATGGTGTTGCGTCTTGGAAAGTCATCTTCGATCTCCTCTGGATTATTGTTCCTCTGGTCTCTTCTTCTCCTCTGATGTTGCTGCTGCTCCTCCTCGGGCATATGATCAGCCTCTATGTAGTCCTCTTGGTCATGACCCCGTTGGTTGCGCCTTGCTTGATCATTAGCTCGCGGTTGCTCAACTTGGTCGAGCCTTTGCTCCATAGTTCGGAGTTGTTGTTGAATCATGTTCAACATTTGCATCATGATGGTATTAGGATCTGCCTGCTCTCCCTGATTTTCTACCATGGTACCTCACAAGAAAAGATCACAAAGTATCAAATTCGTTTAAAGATGGCAACGTATAAACAAGGAATAAGCAATGATCATCAACGAGTTTCTACACAACCAAATCTGATAAAACTTAAACCAAGGTTCTAGAATAGTTTAATACACCCAGCGAACGCTTTAAAACCAAGGGAAAAATCGAAATGGATCAAACCTTTTGTAATGTTATTCGATCTAATCCTATAAAAACAAGTCTGATTTTTTTTTTTTTTTGTGGGGGTTTTATGAGAAATTAATTCACGAAACTGAAACAAATGCAAAAGAAATCAAACAAAAGTCAAAGAAAAAGAAAATTGAAGTACACAACCTGGTTGTTCAGGAACTTCAGCTCTGATACCAAAAATGATACAAGCTTGAAGACTTGAGACAAAACCGGTTCGATATAGACAATTGGACTAAGGTCGCTCCTTGTCTAAATCTAGGATAAGGTGGAAGCGAGGGTGGATTGATGCGAACCACAATAGGTGTGAAAGCCTACTGATACTTCAAGGTTTTCTCAAGACTCGGACTTAGCTCACGAGACAAAGAGAAGAACAACTAGGTTTAGAACCAAAGGAAAACGTTTTCTTTATTGATAAAAAGGTGAAAATTCGGACTACAAGTGCAAGGCATTATATAGCCAGGTTCTCAAGCATAAAAAAGGAAAAACACAATAAACCTGCAAGAAAGAAAAAGGAAAACACAATAAACCAAAAAAGGAAATAGCCGTTAGGCTTTAAACACAAAATAAGCTAAAAATGGTAACATGATCTCTTTTAGTCTTCAACTTGGATAGGTCTTCTCTTGAGCTCCTCCAGCTGATTCGTGGGCTTGCTAGGCTTCTCCTAATCCCAAAGAAACTGTGGTAAGATGAGTTTCACGTTTGGGCTTGAATAGGACCCATTTGGTGTTATCGACTATTAAAGGATCCACCAGACACGTCTTCAATGCGGGGCCTTTTATGGGTGATTGGTAAGGCTGCTTGACATGATCTTGAGTGTTCTGAAAAGTAGACTCATAGAGCTTTTGATCCATAGGTGGATCATCTCCTGGAACGTTGTGGTCAGGTTGTGACACTTGGTTGAACAGATCCATCAAATGTGAGCTCTCGGATGGCATTAGTTGCAATCCTTCAAACTGATCAAGCATGATCAGTCCTTCACGATCCAGCTGGTCCAAGAACATGTTGAACTTCTTTTCCAGGCTCTTACTCCTGGTCCTTGTCATTGGTCCGCTTGGTACAAATGGAGCTTGAATGACTTGACTTGGTGATTCGATGTCCTCATCACCTCTGGTCCTGAGAAGTGCCTTACGATGAAGAAAGAGGAAAAGTAGGCCGAAAAAATGGAGAAGTCAACGCTAAGCGGAAGATGAAGGTCGAGATCATGGTGGGTGGAAAAAACATGAAAGAGAAGCAACGGTGGACCACCAGGAAAGAGGAAAGGGTCCCATGCAAAGACCTGTATACAGGAGAAAGAGATTCCCTAAAAACTAGGGAACAAATGGAGAAATTTGAGCGAAGAAGCAGTGTCAACATCACGGCTGTAGCTGGAAACCAAATTCGTAGATGTGATGATGCCTTGTATCAAAAGGGAAACCTCGGAGATGGAGGGAAATAAGAGAAGAAGTATCATCAACATGTTCCTCTACCCGGGCTGGGGGGGGGGGGCAACCCTGGATGACCAGATGACCGGGTCCTTGGTGTAGAGTGCCAAGGCTTGCGAAGGAGTCGGAACTACGCCTTGGGTGACAAAGGCCAAAGAAATAAAAGAGTCGACGGAGGCATAAAAGATCGAGGCAAGGCGAAGAAAAATGGATCGTATCCATAAGAAAGCATATACAAAAGGAGTCTCTAGGAACAGAAGACTTCAAAACCGGCGGTCGCCTCAACAGCAAAAAATAATATATATACATATATATACATATATATATATATAGAGCTCGATAAACGTGCCCTCTTACTCCTTCGGGAGCTCCCAGTGGATGGAGAAGGGATCTGGCCCTCATCACTAGAGTCGCCAGAATCGAGAAAGTTGCCACCCAGTGCCTGGCAAAGAATCCTCGCCTCAGTCCAAGCCAAGTCTCTCCCAAATTTAAGCGTCGGGCATCTGAGACAGGCAGAGGGAGTAATGCCTGGGATCAGAGCACCGGGGTAGGATATGTCTAGGAACGAAGGGGCAGGCTCCCTCAAGTGAAGACTAAGCCAGAATAAGGCCAAGGTGGTAGCCGATTCTAAGTAAGAAGAAGGAAAAGAGCGTTAGGCCCAAACCAAGTAAAACAAAAATAACGACGGTAGAGGCGGCAGAGCAGAGAAGAAAACGCACCAGAACGGACGAAGGATCTCGTGGGAGAAGCACTGAGAGAGCTTCGATCAACCAGTTCGTCTCGCATGAGGAAGGTAGGATCTCGAAATATGGCAAGGAGCCGGTGAAAGTCTCCTGAGAACTCCACTAAGGGAAACCCATTCCTAGGGAGAGTGCCAACAGAATGTAGAAAAGGGGGTTAAGACAGTTACACCTACAAGGAGACGTCATCCACGACGTAACTCGTTACCTTCTGGAAGCCAGCGAGAGAGGAGGTCCGCCGGACCACTGTGAAGGAGGAAGAGGAAGTGGTCATCACCAGAAGGCGGCCTGAAGTGAGAAGGAAGAGAAATCGGCGAAGGTTTTCCCCGGCCTTCGCGATGAACCAGCATAAATTTCCGAGATCCCCTCGCCAATGGAACAGCCCTGAAAGCCCCAACGATCATCTCCGCGGAAACATTGACGCCGGAGAGGTCATATAGGACCTGGAACAAATGAATTAGGCCCTATGCAACGAAATCCAACTGACCGGGAGCCAGGCGGACTAATCGGCAGTAGTCCATATTCAACCATGAGATGCGACTGCAAAACCCATCGCGGAAATGGGAATGATAAAATGTGGTGTAACCAGGCAGAGGAAACGTAGATATGCGTCCTGATTCGGATGGATAAGGGGTTCCCGAGACACATGGGGGACACGCGCCCCAAGGATGGTCAGAATCCCTTCGCCCGATGGCCGAGAAGGAGTTTGAGAAGATGCCGACGGAACCATAAGAGATGAGGAAGAAGGACTCGCCATATACGAAAGAACAAATCAAAGAGAAAAGGTGAGAGAAGAAAGATAGGAACTTCAAAAAACCTCCGAGTTAAGAAAAGACAAAAAGCCAGGAGAGACGAGAGCGAAATATCTGGAGGAAATAAGTGAAAGAAAATGCGGAAGCAGATCGGAGAGGATATGAGGTTTGCTCTACATCGATGTATATATACACGAAGGAGAAAGTGAAGAGGACAGTCGGAGGCGTGTAGAAGACGAGAAATATATATCGTACACATGGCAAGATCCGGCGTTAACACATGTGAAGCGAGGGGATAACAATGATGATATCCCCGCTACGCAGTATCAGAGATGAAGAGGCGTGTTTAGACGCCCAAGAATTTAATGAAAAGCGAAATCGTGTCGTTTCATTGCTTACACGCCTACTAATCAAAAGAAGCGATTGGCCCAAGCCCAAGCGACCCGATAGCCTACGACACACGATCTCCACTTCGCATACATGTAAGTACAAATCAAAATAGCAATAAAATAAGTATAAAAAATATATATATATATATATATATATATTTCTTATTACTCCTCTTCTTTATTATCCGTATATATCCGCTATGGAAAGAAGCCTAGAATCTCAGTAAAATAATCCCACAAAATTGGAGAATTACAATTTTTGGGAAAGCTTCCCAATCTCCCGAAAATGCCCTGGTTGGGATACCGCCCCGATGCAATTAGCCTTTCGCCTTTAGGGAGTAGGGTTGGTCTCCCTGCACTACCCTCTAGAATGCTGGATCCGTCTAGTATTCTCCAAGGGGGCATGTCGTTTGACTCATGCCCTTGGTCTCCGCGGGAAGTTCTCATTCTTTCCGCCAGGTCTCTGGACTCAGGTTATCGCAACCTCCGTGGGAGTTCTCATGTTCCCGCCAGGTCTCTGATATATCATGGTTTTTACCGATTTTCAACCATGATATTCGTCATTTTATCGAGTCTTTTCTATGTTTTTAGAATCTTTTCAGGTTGAAACACGTTTGGATGGAGTCTAAGGCATAAAGAGCAAGGAATGTAAGCCAAGGAGCAGAAAGTGGGCGAGATCAATCGATCTACACATGGATCGATCGATCCAACCTCGAGCCATTCCACCGTAGCATTTTGGATCGACCATTCAAGGCCAGATCGATCCCTCCTGACCAGATCGATTGATCCACACTTGGATCGATCGATTCAGAAGTCTGTAACAATTCAGATCGACCAGACGAGGAGGAGATTGATCATTCCAAGCTCAGATCGATCGATCCACATCTGGATCGATCCATCCAGGCCAAAACCGACCAGAAAAAGGAAATTTCATATTTCTTTATTTTATTGGGTTTTGTCTTTTATTTTTGACCCGAATGTGTTTTACCTATTTATTCTAGTTTTTAGCCATTGTGGAGGCAACACTTTTATTTCCTATTCAGACTTTGGCTTTGGCAATTTGAAAGCTTTGGAGAGACGAATCTATGACTCTACATCTCTTGAGAAGATTTTTGAAGTCCTTTGGATTTCTATTCTATTGATCATGAGTTTTTCTTCATCTCCTTGTTGTTTCTCTGCATCCATGTCTGAGTAGTTTCATAGTTAGGTTTAGGATTTCAAGGAAATTTATGAATCATTGAATCAGATATAGATAGGGATTTATCATCTTGTCTTCACCTATCGTTGTGTTTATTGCTTAGATTGAATTGATCACTTAGTCTCAGATTTAGAGTTTAATATATTCATCAAAAGTGCTATAGATTTTCTGATAGAACATAGGTGTGCAAATTGTTCTTAGCCAACGAAAGCTGATGCTAAGGCAATTCGTGAACGAATCAAACCTGCTCGGTAATGCTTGTTTAGAATTCTAAGTTCAAACGACAGTTTAGAATCTTAGGTTGCTAGATAAAGTGATTGATACCACGATAGTAGATTGGTTATATATTCATATTTGAGTTCAAGACTACGCTTATCTGTTCCATGAATAATTATCTGGTTCATGATCTCTGAATTCCTGCGAATCGCTCTTGATCTAACGCTTCGTTTAATTGATATTTACATCTCTTTAATTGCTATTTTCATTTCATATTTCAAACAACCACCATATTTCTATCTTAGCTTAATTTCATTCTTAAAGATTCGTAGTTTGATACTTGGTCCTTGTGGATTTGATCCCTACATTACTACAACACTTGATGTGCACTCAGTAGTTTATATAGGGTTAAAACTCTGTGTATCAAGTTTTTGGCGCCGTTGCCGAGACCAATTGTGTTACCTTCAAATCTGAGATTGAAATTTAGTCTAAGACACTAACTTTTTATTTTATTCTTTTGTATAGTTTTTTGTTTTATAGTTGATGGCCATGGATTACAATGATAGACCACAAGAGGAAGAAGACAAATTCAAAGAATACATTCAAGATGAGCCTTATGTGGAGCCACCATTTGATGAGAGTGTACTTACAGCAGAACAGAAAGTGAAGTTGGAAGAGCTTTACAAAGAAAATCCAACATTGACGAGAAGTGACCTAGCAGATATGATCCGCTTGAACCTCATCTCACACCAGGCATCACTCGAAGGAAGGGAGCTCACGTCTTATGAGATAATGGTAGCTCATGCACTTAAAGAGGTAATATATTGGGTTCCACCATGCCAACTAGAAGGTACATGCAACTTAATCTTTGAAGTTCATGATTATGAAGATAATCACATGCCTTGCATTGAAGATGTAGCTTCTAGTTTGCAGACTCCCATGCTCATTCAAGAATGTTATGATTTAATATGTGAGACTCAAAGACTAGATACTCTAAGAGTATAAAAACTTGCTAGGGGTTATCATGAAATATGTTTTGATATCAATTATCTGTGTGTTTTAAGTGTTCATGATTTCGAGTCTAAGTTTTCAATGCTAGAGGAATCTAGATCGTTTCTTGAAAAATCTTACCAAGGGGATGTGCTTGATATAGATAATCTCTTGAATGAGATAGAGGACCCTGAGTTTGAGATAGATTCTAGGAATGAGAATATTGTGTTATACATGATTGATGGGGATGAAGTTAACTATTTTGTGATAAACTCGTTTAAACCTAAAGTTGATTTGATCTTTCCATTAAATGCATTTGATTCTCATGAGCATCTAACCAAGGAAGATTCCAATATATATGCTACATCTGTAGTAAAGTCCCTTGATGAGAATTTTATCTCTTTACTAGGGCTGGGATTTCGGTTAAACCAAACTGAACCGATATGTTAATTCGGTTTTTTCGGTTAGTTTGGTTATTAAAAATTCTACATAAAATAACCGAACAAAATTTCGGTTTGGTTCGGTTCGGTTTTCGGTTAGTTTGGGTATTTTTATTTTTTTTATCGAAATTAACCGAAATTTTTAAAATTTTGTTTAAATTTGGGTAAAATAGGTAAAATCGGATAATTTCGATTAATTTTGGGTATATATCGGGTAATTCGGTTCAGTTCGGTTCAGAATTTTAAAAATATATTTGAATTTTGGTCTAAATTTTGGTATAAGTCGGGTTTAAAAAAATCTGAAAACCAATCGGTTCGACCGAACTGAACCAAACCGAGAACCGAATCAATTTTAATTTTGTGCCGATCGGTTCAGCTGAGCTAACCGAACCAGAATCGAAAACCGAAAATCTAGGTTCGGTTCGGTTCGGTTAGCTCGGTTCGGTTATAAATCCCAAGGCTACTATTTACCATAGATGTGACATCTTGCACATTTTGTTACTTTCCCTTATAGGAGATGGACCAAAGGTCCATTGGTCCAATCGATCGATCCACGTGGGCACCAACCACCGTAAGTTTTTAGATCGATCCACAAGATGTGGATCGATCGATCAGGGCCCATGTACGTTTAAGAAAAAAAAAATCTCATCATTAATTTATTTTGCTTTTGTTTTCCCCCTCTTTTGATTTATTTTCACACTGAGACGGTGCAAAGTGAGTCTGGGGAGGGTGTTTATCGTTTATTAACATTATTTTCTTTCTTTTGTTTTTCTTGAGTCAGTTTGTCTGTTTATTGAGTCAAATCTATTGGAATCTATGATCTTTCTCTTGGTTTATTGTGTGACTATTTCATCTGAGTGACCATTGTTGCAGAATCAGTTCAGATCCGACTAATGAAAAATCCAAAGGTTAATTAGAGACATCCATATTTCCAGTAGAATCCACTAAGTCCGAGCTAATTTCTGAACTCTTTCTTTTACCTCATCGATATGACTAGTGTTCATAGGGCTTGACTCCTTGTTCATACTTGACAAATGCATCATGTGTGAAAAGTGATGGTACTCCTCTCCCTTATTCTAAGTTAAATAAAAACAGAAAAGATGAAATGATTTTCTTTTGAGCAAAGGGCTAGAAAACTTTCCAGCGATCCCATTATTTTACTTCAAAAGAAATGATCACACAAAGGTTAGAAGCGAGGCTAGAAAAATTTACTGTGATACCATTATTCGCTTACACCTTTGATATAATAAAAAGGAAAAAAAGAAAAAAAAATTGAAGAAGAGAGGATGAGAACAGAATAAGTCTGGGGGGAGAGAAAGAGTACCAAGGGTTGTATGGTTGATTTGTCATAGTATTGTACGTAAATGAGTCTAGAAGGTTCTTGGCATATGATGAGACCCAGCGATGAAGGTTTATGGACAATGTTACTAAATTGTGGGTTGAATATAGGAGGCTGCGAATGTCTGCGGAGAAGTACATGGTGGTTCGATTGGGATTGGTCTTGCAGTATGTGGATTATGAGTTGAGAAGTCAGTACAATGCTCTAAATAGAAGGTGGGTTTCCGCGTTTTCAAACTTCTTTCACAAACTTACTTTTTGTTTTGCTTGAGGGCAAGCAAAGGCTAAGTATGGGGGAGTTGGTATATCATGGTTTTTACCGGTTTTCAACCATGATATTCGTCGTTTTATCGAGTCTTTTCTATATTTTTAGAGTCTTTTCAGGTTGAAACACGTTTAGATGGAGTCTAAGGCATAAAGACAAGGAATGGAAGCAAATGAGCAGAAAGTGGGCGAGATCGATCGATCTACACATGGATCGATCGATCCAACCTCGAGCCATTCCACCGTAGCATTTTGGATCGACCATTCAAGGCCAGATCGATCCCTCATGACCAGATCGATCGATCCACACTTGGATCGATCGATCCAGAAGTCCGTAACAATTCAGATCGACCAGGCGAGGAGGAAATTTTAGATTTCCTTATTTTACTGGGTTTTGCCTTTTATTTTCGACCCGAACGTGTTTTTATCTATTTATTCTAGTTTTTAGCCATTGTGGAGGCAACACTTTTATTTTCTATTCAGACTTTTGGCTTTGGCAATTTGTAAGCTTTGGTGAGACGAATCTCTGACTCTACATCTCTTAAGAAGATTTTTGAACCCTTTTGGATTTCTATTCTATTGATCATCTCCTTGTTGTTTCTATGTATCCATATCTGAGTAGTTTTATAGTTAGATTTAGGGTTTCAAAGAAATTTATGAATCATTGAATCAGATATAGATATGGATTTATCATCTTGTCTTCACCTATCGTTGTGTTTATTGCTTAGATTGAATTGATCACTTAGTCTCTGATTTAGAGTTTAATATATTCATCAAAAGTGCTATAGATTTTCTGATATAGCATATGTGAGCGAATTTTCCTTAGCCAACGAAAGCTGCTGCTAAGATAATTCGTGAACGAATCAAACCTGCTCGTTAATGCTTGTTTAGAATCTTAAGTTCAAACGACAGTTTAGAATCTTAGGTTGCTAGATAAATTGATTGATACCACGATAGTGGATTGGTTATATATTCATATTTGAGTTCAAGACTGCGCTTATCTGTTCCCTGAATAATTATCTGGTTTATGATCTCTGAATTCCTGCGAATCGCTCTTGACCAAAAGCTTTGTTTACATGATATTTACATCGCTTTAATTGCTATTTTCGTTTCATATTACAAACAACCACTATATTTCTATCTTAGCTTAGTTTCATTATTAAAGATTCGTAGTGTGATACTTGGTCCTTGTGGATTCGATCCCTACATTACTACAACACTTGTTGTGCACTTGCAGTAGTTTATATAGGGTTAAAACTCTGTGTATCAGTCTCCGGATTCAGATTATCACATCCTCCGAGGGGGATCTCGAGCCATCTCAGGTCTCCAGATTCAGGAAAATGCATTCAAGGATCTCATGCCCATAGGTCTCCGGACTCAGGCAAATCCCTTCATAGGGATCTCGTGCCCATAGGTTTTCGGACACGGGTTCCGGCCCAGAGGTCATGGACGCATTGCTCACGGCTACGTCCCTGACCAACAACAGAATGAAAATCTTGAGCGCGTGATCGATCGACTGTGTTCGAGATTAGAATCCCGGATAAACTTGTGAACCCGAGAGAAATCTCATGTTCGACTGTCGCCTGAACCGTCAATTCAGGTTCGAATAGCGTGCTTTTATCACAATTTGACAACGGTAGGAAGATCTTAGGCACATGATGAATAACAACTGTGTCTAAGATTGGAATCCCGGAAAAACCATGGGGAAAGAGAGGAATTTCACTCGTCACCCGAATTGTCAATTCGGGTTGAATAACGGATTATACTCCACAAACAGGAGGAAAGTCTTAAATATGCTGTCATACGACTACGTTTAAAGATAAAATCCCGGAGGAACACTTATACTTGAAGAAAGAAGAAAGAGCAATTTTTATCCGCCGTCCGAGCCTCCGACTCAGGCTTAAACAACGGAGGGGGCAATTGTTGGGGATAAAATAATTAATCCCTTTTGAGTTAAGCAAATCATCTGATGCCACGTATCACACGGTACGGTGGGATCTTTAAAGTCTTTGGTGGAGTATATCCTTTACTAAAAGCCCTAGAGAAGTTTGGACATGAGTCTACAATGACCCAAAGTGACAGGTAAGGAGGACCAAGCCCATGTCACATCCCGGGTTGCGTATCCTGCCATCCGGAGTAACTGAGACCCAGAGCTAAGCATTCAGGAGAACCAGCTCTAAGCATCGTCACCTAGAGACGAAGCATGGAGCCCGAGTTCTCGTATCAAGAACTCGGGCTAGGTATGAAATATCTTTTTAAGAGCATCAAGTTCAAATTCTTTCGTGCCTTAATGTTTGAATCCTTAGTCAAAGGGTAAAAACACTTTCACCTTATGCGTGCTTGGGTAAAAGCAGGTGGTCCATACTTGGAGAACGATTAAAGCACAAAGAAACTGGTTTCGAGGGAGCATCCCGGTGCCCTATCCGCCGTGTCAGACACTGCCAACGGTACGAAGGGCCAGGTGCAGTGTAGCAGAGCCGTATGGTCGGCCAAATGGCATGAGAAGACAATGAAAATAGGTGAAAAGCACTTGAGTGCATCGTACTAAGTCAGACCCTAAAGTCCAAATCCGACCCACCTAAGGACGCGGAGCCCGGTATCCAAATCTGGACAGGTAACGATCTATAAATACTACTCTATTTCCTTCAAAAACAGATCCCAACTTTTGGCTAAAAATACTTACACTGTGTCCATTTCTCTTGAGACTAAAGCCCATTCCTCTGAGTTTTAGTCTCTTTCTGGTTGTTTAGGACCACTTTCCGGATCTTTGCCCGGATCTGCCATCTTTTGGTTGGAACTACTCAAATACTTTATTCTTCTTCCTCTGTCTCACCACTAAATTTCTCTCACCACCTCACAGATATTTCGCGGACCATCTTTCGTTCGGCCCGAAGTCATTCATTTCTTTTCTTTCCGTTTTCCGACTATTCTTTCTTTTGTTCTCCATGACTCTCCGTGGTCTTTTCTCTTCTTCTCTTATTTGCCCTCTTTTCTGACTTGGCCGTCGGAAAACATCCCCAATCATGTTTTCCGAGGGCCTTCACGTATTTGTTGATTGCGCAGGAACAGATTCCTCTAGTGATTGTTTAAGAAGACTAAAAATCCTAAACAACATTTATCATAAAACAAAATTTAATTAGACGATATTAAATATGAAACGGTGAGAATAACTTTGAGTATGATGAAAGTCAATAATTTGGTTAGTTAATAAATCATTTATGTACTTAGGTTTTCTTCATCTATGCGTATATAAATATTTTAAATATGCTTTTACCTTTCAACAATAGCAATCAAAATAATCAACGTTCTTTAATTATTTTTACACCGTATTTGCTGATATAATTATCAAAAATAAATCAAGAATCATTTTTCATGACATACAAATTAATACATAAATCTACACATAAATAGTTTAATCTCTACCAGATAAAATCATAAGACAGATAATTCTCTAAATCGACGAAAAGCTTAACCTGTGAATTGCATTTGTAATTTTGAGAATTAAACCACATTGTTATTTTTTGTTTCAATTACGGTTTAAAGAAGGGTTTTCTGCAAAAAATAGGGTTTACCTTTACCCTTCAAGTCCATTAAATACATGCCAATCTCTGAAATAAGAGTCAATCCGCAATATAACCCTTGTTTATATCGATGACGTGGCACAAATGAATGTCGTTTGTAATTTAGACGGAATGTAAAATGATGCGTTTTAATTGTGCAAAAATAACAACACTACTCTCAACGCCTTGTTGTTTTTAGAAGATAAAAACAACATATAGTTTTTATCTTGTTTGGATTACTGAATTTGTGGATTTTATTTTTTGTAATTTCTTTGGGATTTGATTGATGAAACCATGTTAGGATGAGATGGTATTATGAGTTGATCCTTCGGTACCCATATTGATTTCTCTCCACATCTCTTTTTTTTATTGGGGGAATCTCCATATCTCTCTTTCTCTATTTGCGGAGCCGCCATGGATTTTCGATCAAAACTACTTGCAATAATTTCTACACGGTAGCAAATTTGATTATGGGGCTAGATAGAGCAAAGCGTGGCCATCGATTTGTGTGGTTTTAGTGTCAAATGTGTGCAGTATGATGAAGATCCATAAGCGTTGGGTCTATGACGGTTCGAGACATACAAGATTGTCATGGTGAAGCATCTCCTTTAATCGACTCTTATGGGTAAAATTTGTGGTTATTTATGCTTAAATCGGACGTTTATGTCGATTTTTTGCCACTTTTGATTGTGAGTTCAGCGAAAATTTGATATTACATGTTGTTTAATGGGGAATTTGCTAAATTAAGACAAATTAACACACCTATTGTCCCAATAAACTTTTCTTAACATAACTTTGTCTCATTAAGATTTTATTAAGAGAAAATCCGGTTTTGCCCTTAAATATTGTTAAAAAATATTTTTTGTTAAATATAAAAATTATTTAAAGTAATTTTTAAAAAAAAATAGAAAAAATGGTAAAATAAAAACTAAAACTAAAACAAGGGTTTCGTGTCTTTCTTCTTCTTCTCTCCTTTTTTCTCTGCATCTGCCGCCGACGAGACCATACTCTCCGGCGTCTCTTCGTCGACGGCGTTTGAAATCTCGGCGTCGTCTTCTTCATCCTTCCTCCTCCTCGTTTTCTCCGCCGAAATCCTCCTCCTCGTTTTCTCTGCATCTGCCGCCGACGATACCATATTCTTCGGTGTCTCTTCGTCGACGGCGGTTGAAATCTCGGCGTCGTCTTCTTCCTCCTCCGAATTTCCTCTTCATCCTTCCTCCTCCTCCGACTTTTCTCTTCATCCTTCCTCCTCCTCGTTTTCTCCGCCGAAATTCTCCTCCGCTGAAATCCTCCTCCGCCACTCTTACGCCACCAAGTCCAACCAATACCGAATCGTCAAAACTCCTCGTAAGTACCTACGCTCTAATATGTGTAGTAGTGATTCGTCAAAGATTTTTCAAAACTTGAGATCTAAGAGTTTGTTGATTTTGGGTTTCTTAAAGGTGGGAAATTGACTTACCAATCTACCAAGAAGAGAGCTAGAGGACCCATATAAGAGAACATTCAAATTGGATAGTTGTCTCTTAGCTTACGGGAACGGTGAGCTTCCAGCTCATGGAAGAACAAAAAAAGTGTGGGATGTGGAGGTTGACCGTATCTACGTTCCAGTGTATGTCAACGGTAACCACTGGATCTCGTTGTGCATCAATTTTGTCCAAAGAACAATAGATGTCTTTGATTGTTTAGGCAAGAAACGTATCAAGGAAGTGGAAGCATTCGCAGTCCTCATCCCTCGTATTGTGAAAGCAGTTCAATCACCTGCCAACAAGAAACATTTGAATATAGGTCAATATTCAGTCGCCTATATGCCGATGAAGAGTGGACTAAATAAGAGTAGTTGTGATTGCGGAGTGTATGCGTTGAAATTTATTGAGTGTCACCTGCTTGGACTAGACTTTTCTCTGCTGGACGATGACAATATTAAAGAGGGTCGATTTAAGATTGCAATTGACCTATTCAAAGCGGCACATGATCCTTTGTTGATTGATCGAATGTCAAAGTATATACCTCCTCCTACGCATGTTGACTCGGATGTTGTAGATGTTGATTGAGATCGACTATTGTTTTCTTATTCAGTATTCACGTTTTAGATGAAAAATGTTTTTAATTTTCGTTTGAGATTGCCATTGAGAAATCAAAACCTTTACGATGAGTCACGTGACAAACCAAAACATCAGTATGACAAACCGTAAACTTATACATCAAATTTCTGGTTTAGTAATTAAACCATTCAGTTCAATTAAAAATCTCCTTCCGGTTTAGTAAATAATTTCGCTTGGTTTGTCATACTGAGGTTTTGGAGGAAACACGGAATTTCGGGTGCAATTGGACTTATGAAGATGTGGGATCATGATGAAGCTTTAAAAACCTGGTGTTATTTGAAAGGCTTCCCTTGATTGGATTGTGATAAAATTTGGAGACAAGATGGCCACTTGAGTTAGATTTCATTTGGAGGTGGTTTGAAGTCATTTCGATCAACGGTTAGAAAGTTATGCCATTTTTAACGAAGATATGTCAATCTGGCGAGTAGAAGAAGCATGTGCAGGAGATGAGATCAGAAGGAGAAAGATCGATCCATCCAAATCTAGATTGATCTATCCAAACAAATCTGGTTTGCAGGAATTTTCCAGACCAGTCCAGATTGATCCATCCAAATCTGGATCGATCCATCCAGACAAATCTGGCGCGCATGAATTTTCCAGACCAGTCCAGATTGATCCATCCAAATCTGGATCGATCCATCCAGACAAATCTGGCGCGCATGAATTTTCCAGACCAGTCCAGATTGATCCATCCAAACCTGGATCGATCCATCCAGACAGATCTGGCGCACAAGAATTTTCCAGATTGAGCCAGATCGATCCATCCAATTCTTGATCGATCCATCTGCTTCCCAGACGAAAAAAGCAAATTCTGACTTTCATTTTTAGCCCCAGAATCATCCAAACTCCACCAAATCCGACCCTAGACCTATAGATTGCTTGATAGAACTTAGGCGAGCAAATTGTCCTTAACCAACGAAAGCTGATGTTAAAGCAATTTGTGAACATATCAAACCCGTTCGTTAATGCTTGTTTAGAATTTTTAAGATCAAACGACAGTTTAGATTCTTAGGTTGCTAGATAAAGTAGTTGATACCACGAAAGTGGATTGATTATACATTCTTGTTTGAGTTGAGACTGCGTTCTATCGTTCCCTGAATAATTGTCTGGTTCATGATCTCTGAATTCCTGCAAAACGCCCTAGACTTAACGCTTGCTTTTAATAGATTTTCACACCCGTTAAATTACTATTTTCATTTGTTATTGCTATCAACATTATTTCTACCATCTTAGCTTAATTTCATTCGAAAGAATTCGTAGTGTTTCACTTGGTTCCCGTGGATTCGATCCCTAATTACTACTTCGTTTGCTGTGCACTTGCAGTGATATTTAGGGTTAAAACTCATTGTATCAATGTGAAACTGTAACATGTAGATGGAAAAATATCAGGTCTATCAAATTAAAGCAATAGAAAAAAACCAAAAGAAAATGCTTCCATGTCTATATTGCTCTATCACATGTCGTTCTGTTGTGACCTTCAACACCACAACGACTGCACTTGTGCCTCTTAGACCCTTGTGGTCCTAATGTCGTACCTGAATCCCGGAAATTGACAACGAGCCCATTTTCTCACATCAGCCTCTATTAGATATTTTCCAATGTCTGGACTAATATTACAAATATCAGTGAACCTCTTCTCAAAATCAGCAACCCTATATGCTTTTGAAGCCTTTGCAACCAAGCCAACCACACCCTTTCCGTGAAAATATGTCACCACATTATTCAACAAATGGTGAATGCAAATTCCATGTCTTGCTTGCTTCACCAAGAAGAATAGTGAAGAACGAAGAAAGAAGAAAGAAGAAAGAAGAAAGAAGAAAGGAAGAGGAAGAAACGAAGAAGAAGAAAAATATCTTCAAAATCGTTGGTTTTGGAAACTAGATTTGGTAGAATATTCACTAACTATAGATCCTAGATTTAAGAAAGAAGATAGAAAATACGGTAGAATTTATATTCTGGACTTGGTAGAAGATAGAAAATACGGTAGAATTTATATTCCGGACTCAGTAGAAGATAGAGAGAATGGTAAAATTTATATTCTGGACGCGGCAGAAGATAGAAAGAATGGTAGCATGCGTATTCAGGATTTGGTAGTGTTTAGAGAAAATAGTAGAAAACATATTCTACCAAATAGTAGAACACAGAGCAGGTGTTAGAACTCAAATTCTACATTTGGTAGATATAGATCAAAAATCAGAACAAACATTCTACAGACTCGTAGAAGCATCGTAGAACTAGAACGCGAATTCTGGAAGACGTAGAACGAACTTAAAAAAAAAATTTTAACTTTGATTTTTCCAAAAATGATATTTCAATTTATTCACATAGATTATTCTTTCCATTTTTATAATTTTCTGATTTTTTAAAAATTTCAAAACCATTTATTTTTAATTATTTACATTTGATTAAGGGTAGTATAGGCAAAAAATGACAAAAATCGAAAAAGGTGTATTGGGACAATAGGTGTGTTAATTTGTTCTAATTTAGCAAATTCTCCTTGTTTAATTAAGGAACTAAGATTAGGAAGTTGCAATTTCTCAGAATACATTGATTTGATTTTTTAGCTGTTGGATATGGATGTTTCAATTTCACAGGCTCGATCGGCAGGAAAAAAAGAAGAAGAACATGAAGATGGGGAGAAAGAATGAGGAGGAAGATGAAGATGTCGTGGCCAGAGTTTTCTTTTGTATTTACTTTTTTTTATTTTTTATTTTAGCATTTTAGTAATATAAAATAACTAAATTTTTCAAAACAACATGTAGTTCATAAAATCCATCGTAATTAAAACGATGCGTTTTGATTTCTGTCACCGATATAATGTCTATTAACATTAAGGGTTATATTGCGGATTAACTCTTATTTCAAAGCTTAATCTACATTTAATTGATCTGGAGGGTAAAGTCGTAAACCCTAACCATTTGGAGGATTTTTTTTGCAAAAAAACTCTTTAAAGAATGCTTCTACAATAATTAAGAAGTTATAATCGTTTGTTTATTTTTATTTTTGTTAATTGTGTCAATTGGAGTTTTTTTCAAACTTTTGCGCAGAAGCATGGACAAATCCAAGAAAAACTATATAGGAGGTCAAGTGAAACGGTAAAATTGTGAAATTAATTGTTTTAGTGTACATTTAATTGGAATTAATGTAATAATTAGCATTTTTAATGTAATTGTGTTTGAAACGCCAAACGCATCCATAAATTTATATTTCATCTATTTCAAAATATAAAATGTTTTAGAAATTTTTTTTTTAAAATATAAAATATTTTAACATTTTTATGAAAAATTTAAATTGATTGGATATTGTATACCCAATTATACAGTGCAGTCTCTTTCATTATTGGTTGAATTATTTTAATATATATATTAAATGATACTTTTTGAAGAAAAGTAAATTTATTAATCTTAGTGTTAGTAAATTTATTAATCTTAGTGTTTTTAGGTAAAATATCTTATATTTTGAAACATAGAGAATATATATCTTTTACTTTATAATATATTATTATTATTAAATTTTTTTTGACCATGGTAAAAATTATATATAGGTCCACGTTGTAGAGAGGTTGATTCAAACTTCCGTACTAAAAAAATTTGCATAATGACAACACATTCTTGAAATTATGAGAATCCAACTCAAAACTAATTGACTAAGAATGGAGAGGCCCATGAACTTTATATACTATTCCACAAATCTTTCAGCTTCCGATGTGGAACAATGATAATATTCTAATACCCAACCTCTAACATTTAGGACTGGACATTTGAAGTGTGAAGTTTGTGGGACTGGACATTTACATATATCTCTACAATTAAAAAATTGGAACAATAAATTCTGATACCACTTTAAAAATTATAGATTTTTAACTCAAATCAATTAAAAATTTTGGATTTCCGATTCAAAATCAAATTGCTATGAATTGAGAGGTCCATAAACAATAGATACTACTCTACAAATCTCAATTTTCGATGTATAGAACAATTACAATTTTCTAGTAAAATCATTTGCGCTAACGGTTCCATGCCGGTATTTGGTTCTTAAAGATATTTTTTGGGTTTAGAAACTTTTTATCGTGCTAGAATTGTAATGCTTGAATTGAATGGAGGAGGAGAAGAAGAAACCAACTTGTGTGGGGCCTATGATTTTCTCCGGTCTAAGAATGAGAAGAGAGGTGGGGCCCATTATAATTGTGTTGGGCTTGGGCCCATGGCATCACGGAATATAGCGATCGTCGAATCCGATGACTACCCATCACACAACCATGCTTTTATGACCAAATAGGTCCCCTCACTAAAACCAATTATTAAAATTTGTTTAAATATTCGACCACACATACTGTACATAAATTACATATGAACAAATATGCCTTAGTCTTGAACTTTGTCTATTTTTAGGAATTTTATTCGGTATAACGAGCACATGATTAAGTTATGAATCGTATAAGACAAGGTCTGCTATGAATGATTAATAATTTTTTTTCGATGTAGCTATATTTCAGGGGTTTTTTTCTTCCAACAAATGGAATGAATCAGAGGAGTTTATTTCAGTCACTTATTTCAATTGATACATGATTATTTTGAATGTTAATTATTGAAAAATTAATTGATTTTTACTTAATATTGTTCATTTTAATAACCAGCTAATACTACTTTTTGCATTAAATTAATTCATCCTTTGTTTGGCCATGAGCTATTGAAAATTTGAAGCTATAAAATATGTTTTTTTAAATAATACTTTTTTCATTTTATAATATAAGATGTTTTAGAATTTTTTTGTTTCAAAATATAAGATATTTTCACATTTGTATTGCAATCTTTAATTTAATTAGATATTGTATGATCAATAGTATTATGTGATCTCTTTTATAATTGACTGAATTATTTTTATTTCATATATTAAATAATAATTTTTAGAAAAAAATAATTTTTTATTCTTCGCGCTTTGTAAGGTTTGATATCGAACTGACTTGTCTTTATTGATTGACATTCATCGATATATATATACAAGAGAATAACGCTACAGATACACATGACTCCCTAGAATGTAGGAACCTAGTCCATATTGTATTTAGGAATGTAATCATTATCATAATATATGTACTTATCCACAATACCCCCTTCAAGTTGGAGCGTGTAAGTTGAGAACGCCCAACTTGGGCAACAATCCATAGAACTTGTCACGCCCCAATGACTTTGTTAAAACATCTGCTGGCTGGATATCTGTACGAATGTGCTCAGTGATAATTAAACCAGCTTGTAGCGCATCTCTTATACTGTGACAATCGGACTCAATATGCTTAGTGCGTTCGTGGAATACCGGATTCGCAGCAATGTGAATGGCCGCTTTGCTATCACAGAACAGTCGGACTGGATCAGGATGGGACACACCGAGGTCACTTAATAGGAACCTAAGCCACTTGATTTCACGAGTAGCAGCTGAGATAGCCCGATATTCGGCCTCTGCTGATGAGTGAGAAACTGTGTCTTGCTTCTTAGTCTTCTAGGAAATAGGAGATTCACCAAGAAATGCAATGTAAGCACTTAGTGAACGCCTTGTCAACAGACATGTCGTCCAATCGGAATCACAATATACGTTCAACCGAAGATCAGAACTGGAAGTAAGAAGGATGCCTTGGCCAGGAGATCCTTTGAGGTACCTAACAACACGAAGACCAGAGTCCCACTGGAACTCCGTAGGTGATTGCATGAACTGCGATAAAATGTGGACAGAGTAACTAAGCTCCGGTCTTGTAATGGCAAGATAGATGAGACGTCTAACAAGACGTCGATACTTGGCAGGATCCGTTAGAAGTGTCGACTCGGTTACAGCCAATTGGTGATTAGGTTCAAGTGGTGTGGAAGCCGGTTTAGATCCGAGAAGACCAGCCTCCGTGACTATGTCGAGAGCATACTTGCGCTGGGAGAGATAGAAACCTTCTTTGCTACGACTTACTTCAATACCAAGAAAATACTTCAATTTACCTAGGTCTTTCATTGAGAAGCAACGACCCAAATACTCTTTAAATTCCACCATCGTCTGAGTATTGTTGCAACATATAACCAGATCATCCACATAAATAAGAATTCGCAGCTGAACACCATCGCGAATGTACGTAAACAAAGAGCAGTCAGAATAAGATTGCTTAAAACCGAACCCAAGAAGTGCATCTGAGAGCTTTTTGAACCAACACCGAGGGGCCTGTTTAAGACCATAAAGAGACTTCTTTAGCATGCATACTTTATTAGGATGAGTATGACGAAAGCCTGGAGGGAGTTTCATGTAAACTTCTTCCTCGAGATCACCATGAAGAAATGCATTGTTGACGTCCATCTGATGAACGTCCCAGTTTTCAACTACTGCAATACGCAACAACATACGAACCGTTGTCATCTTGACTATCGGAGAAAATGTCTCGGAATAGTCTTCTCCTGCTACTTGGTTATTGCCTTGAACCACAAAGCGAGCTTTATAGCGTTCTAAAGTATCATCCGCATTATACTTGATACGATATATCCATTGACTTCCAATTGCCTCTTTTCCAGGAGGAAGATCAACAATGTTCCACGTATCTTTTTCTTCAAGAGATTCTATTTCTGTCCCCATTGCATCATTCCAAAATTTTAATTGACAAGCCTCTTTGTAATGGCGTGATTCAACACCTGCTGAGATAGAGGCAAGGAAAACCTTGTGGCTTGGTGAGAAATTAGCATCCGAAACAAAATCGGTTAAGGGATAGAGAGTGTTACCAGGGACCGTAGTAGAGGAGTCTAATGTGGACTCGGGTGGAGCTTGATTAGGGTCTATGTCACAAACAGCATTATAGGTCACATAATCTCGCAACTTTACGGATGGAACACGTTCTCGGTCACTCCGACGAACTGGTTCAACAAAATTATCATGTGGAACGGATGTTCCCGAAGCTGGAAGAGCGGGCACAGTTGGAGTAGGATTAACTGGAGTAGGCTCGACTGAAGTAGGTTGGACCGGAGAGACAACGTCACTCCCCCTTACCGCTGACATGGGAGTAATTAACCAGTCTTCATCCACAACTTGGGGAGAAGACAAACTTGTTGAAGACGGATAAGAAGATGTTGCAAAGGAAAACACATCTTCTCTAAATACAACGTCACGAGAAACAAAAAAACTCATTTGTTTCCATATCGTATACTTTCCAACCTTTCTTTGCCAATGAATATCCAACAAATACACAAGGTCTACTACGAGGACCAAATTTATCCTTATCCCTTGCGGATTTGTGAACATGACAGGCAGAACCAAACACTTTGAGTTGGTCATAAGCAGGTGCAACACCGTATAAAATTTTATAAGGAGACCTTCTTTGATGAATAGAGGTGGGTGTTCGATTAATAACATAAGCAGCTGTTAGAATAGCTTCACCCCAAACTTGATAGGCATACTTGCTTGAAACATTAAAGCTCTTGCTATATTGAGTAGATGACGATGCTTCCTCTCAACTCGACCGTTTTGTTGTGGTGTAGCAACACATGAGGTTTGGTGAACAATTCCTTGTTCACGAAAGTACGATGAAAGGCACATAAATTTGGTACCGTTGTCACTACGAATCACCTTAACTTGTTTCACAAATTATCGTTCTGCATATGTGATAAAATTCTGCAACTGTTGACTGACATCCGATTTTGCGAGTAAAAGAAAAGTCCATACTGCTCGAGAAAAATCATCCACTATTGTTAAAAAATACACTGCACCACAAGATGATGGAACTCTATATGGACCCCATACATTGCAGTGAATAAGAGAAAAATATTCTGTTGATTTATTAAAACTATCAGGAAACACCTCTCTTGTCTGCTTAGCTCTAAAACACACGTCACAATGACTAGAACTAGCAGATTTCGAGCTCCCAGAAAACAACGGTAATTGAGAAAGAACAGAAAATGCTAGATGGCCTGGACGCTGATGCCATAAAGTTGGATCAGACTTGACACTCACTCGATGGACCTTTGGCGAGACAACATTCGTAAGATAATAGATCCCATCACGCTCTTCACCGGTTCCAATCAGAGTCCTCGGAAAAACGGTCCTGCAAAACACATAATGTATCAGTGAAAGTCGCAAAACAATTTGTTTGTTTGAGAATTTTTGACACCGAGATCAAGGTACAATTCAAAGCTGGAACATAAAGGACTTTTGTTAATCGGACTTTGTCAGACAGGGTAAACGTGCCCACACTAACAGCAAACATTTTGCTTCCATCAGCAAAACCAACTGAACAAGGTGGAATTCCTTCGATGTTAGTCAAGAAACCAAGAGTTCCTGTCATATGATGGGATGCTCCGGTATCGAGAATAACATCACCCAAATCTTTCTTACCAGAGAGTTTATCGAAGTTGGATCCAGCACTTGTCTTTTCTTGGATCAATTGAGAAATTGCTTTCCATTGATATGTTGTAAACTTAGGGAACGAAGATGAATTAGAGGATGTTGCGTGCGCTGCATTGACCTGACCACGGCCTCGACCAGACGCAAATCCTGAGCCTCGTTCTCCCCTGTTATGCCCTCGATTAGCACTGGTACCTTGCGCATTGCATTCCGACCACCACTCCGGGAAGCCTATAATTTGCCAGCAATCTCTCCTTTCATGCCTGTTCTTCCACAGTGAGAACAGAGCATAGTACCATTCCTAATCCGTAAACTGTTGTTATCGGGTCAACTATTAAGAGAGAGATCAGGACGATTGTTGATAACATTGGTTGTATCCCATTTCTGTGAGGACGAATCAGTACTGTCACGACGCACCACAAGACCAACAGCGTCATGGTTACTCTCACGACTTCGAGAAGATGCCAATTTTTGCTCTTCTCGGACAATTTTCTGATACACATCTCCTAGTGCAGGCAACGGATCTCTGTCAATGATCGTTGTACACAAACCACCAAAACGGGCTTCATCAAGGCCCATGACAAACTGGTGAACCTTTTCTTCATCTCTGTCTTTGGAGATTTCAAGAGCAGCTCCACAGGAACATGCTGGAAGAGGTCGATAAACTTGAAATTCTTCCCAGAGCTTAGATAGTCTCCCGTAGTACGCAAGAACGGTTTGCCCATCTTGCCTACATGCTGCGAGTTGAGACTTGATCTCATGAATACGAACTTTGTTTCCCACCGAGAAACGTTGCTTCAAATCAGTCCACAACTGATGAGCATCCGACACAAACGTGACTGTAAATTTCACCGCGGGTTCGATTGAAGATCGAATCCAACCAACCATCATGGAGTTGACAATAAGCCAATTTTCTATATCATTGCTATCACTTTCTGGTTGCTTTATCGTGCCATTGATAAAACCATTTTTGCGTTTAGCTTGCAACGCATTCAACATCTCCTTGGACCATTCATTATAGTTATCACCAGTCAACAGAACCGATGTGATAACAGCGCCAGGATTGTCTGATGCGAACAAGGAATATGGTGAAAGAATCGATGCTTCAACAACTTTTTCTGCTACCTTTGATTGAGTAATAGAGGAATCACCATCAGCCATGATTTAGAGAGAAAACAAAACAGACTGCGGAAACGATTTTGTAAGAGTTTCTCCGATTATATTTTTCGGATCAGCTCTGATACCATGTAAGGTTTGATATCGAACTGACATGCCTTTATTGATTTACATTCATCGATATATATATACAAGATAATAACGCTACAGATACACATGACTCTCTAGAATTTAGGAACCTAGTCCATATCGTATTTAGGAATGTAATCTTTATCATAATATATGTACTTATCCACAATACATTTTTAATCAAAATATTTTATATTTTTAAAACGGAAAAAATATATATATTATTTTAATTTATATTTAAGTGGTGACGCAGTGACAACTTTATTACGCAACAATGAAGAACATGTTATGAGCACCATAAATACCTACAAAATAAATATGGTATATGTATGCATCAAATATAAATAATAAGTATACAATAAATGTATTGGGGTTAGAGAATAGAATGATTGGAGAACAGTGAAGGTGCACTATCGTTGGAATAATTAATTTTAGAGGATAGGCCGTATCTTTTTGTTGTCTTATCTCCATGTGACGTGAAATGTGGCCTCATAAATAATATATGATGCATATAACATAACTTTACATAAGTAGTATTGGCCGAATGGATAAAAATCGTTCCAACTAAATAACAGTTTTTTATAAACGATATAGATTATGCCGATTTGAACCCAAGTAATGACACATTAATGATACAAATATAAATCACTAAATTATATATCATGATAACATATTATTTCAAATAAATAAATCAACTACATAAATAAATATTTATCTTTTATCTTTTTCCAAATTCTTCTACTTAGGAGTGTTAAAACTAATATTTTACGGATTTGATTAAGCTGATCCGCTAAAAAATATGGTTCTATAAACATTAACCCTAATCTATCATGTTTTATGTCTGTTGGGTATTGGGGATAAGTTTACAATTATGATCTTTTAAATGTAAACATTTTGTTATTGTAT
The DNA here is from genome assembly GCA_900406555.1 of Pseudoturritis turrita. Classification (NCBI taxonomy): domain Eukaryota; kingdom Viridiplantae; phylum Streptophyta; class Magnoliopsida; order Brassicales; family Brassicaceae; genus Pseudoturritis; species Pseudoturritis turrita. The sequence goes on along the minus strand of OVBL01000320.1, from coordinate 199,143 downwards.
ATATAATAATAAAATAGAAATATGATAGATTATAATTAGTTGTCATTTTTTATAGTGAACTGATTTTAAAATCAATATTTATTAATAAATTGAATATAAAATTGTAAACATCTATTTAAAGTTAAAAAAACTATATTTTTATAACCAGAGTATCATATTCACGAAACTCATGCGAATTTATTTTGTTTGAAACTGTCATCCGTTGTGAGCTATTCCACAAGATCCACCAGTGTTTATATATAAAATTATAGTTTTAATCCATCCCATGGCAAAACACACCGAAACAGTTTATGTTGGACCTACTGATTCATGGCCAAATTTGTGCCTAAAATAACGGAGGTCAGAAACGACCTAAAAAATACATTACTTCATATAAAACATATCTACAATACAAACGACAAATGTTAATCCCAAATTTTAACTCCAAACCTAATTTAATCTAATGGTCCAAGTTAAGCTTTCTTAAAGTTGATAAGTACTTGGTTATTTAATTTTTTTGGTTTAAAATCTGAAGTAAATTAGAGAAAAAACTACAAACTCTAATAAAGTGACACATAACTATAATTGGACAATGATAAGTCTCTCGAAGTCTCTAGGCAGAGCCGGCCCTGGTAATTACAGGGCTACAAACAAATATTAAAAAATTGGCCCATTTAAACTGATTTGTTATATAAAAAAATTGTGAAAAAAATCTACATAAGAGCTTTGAACCCGTGACCTCTACCTCCCTCAACAAAGTCATAACCACCATAAATACTGAGTATACTTGTGAAAAATAGGGCCGCTAAAATTGATATTAGATTAGAGGTCGGAAGCTAATGCTTGATTAGCTTCCCTTCAGGGCCCGCTCTATCTCTAGGATTCCTCTTTCGCTAAAGTGCGATCAAATCTCCGAACCGTTATTTCGATCACAATTTTGGCTAATCACCTTCTCAAATCTTCTTATATTGTACTTCTAAGCCATTATCTACACATACATGGATAAAAAGCTGTGAAGAGCGATGCATCAATTGAGTCTTGGGGTAGAGCAATCGCCGTAGCAACCCAGACCGAAAACAAGAAATCAAATGGTGAGGAGTAGACGACTTAGTTTGGTGGTCAAGGGCCTTAATCCTCATCATCAGCTGCCCAAGTATATGAAGAACACTCTGCCAATTGCTTGGAAGATGGAAACCCGAGTTCAAGCACAAATGAATGATGATGATTCAATCCAGTTCTTCTTTAATATGGAACATCATCTGATAACAGTCCTTGAAGGAGGTCCATGGACTTTCAAGGAATGAATGGTGGTGGTGGATAAGTGGACTAATCGACACAAATCTGATTATCTCTGAACTGTCTCCTTCTGGGTACGGATTTTTAATCTCCCTAATGAACGTAGAAATGTTCAAACCATAAAAGACATTGAAGATTCACTAGGGGCAGCTGTGGATATCAATATAAGAGAACTAAATAGGGATGCACCGGCTGAAGTTTGGGTTAGAGTTAAGATAGACATAAATACAAAGCACATTTTTAATCGTTATGTTGAGTTGGAAGAAGGAGAAGAGCCAGTTTTAATCAGATTTGAATATGACAAGCTTAAGAAGTTTTGTAGAAGAAGTGGTTTCCTGACTCATGACAACACAACTTGTTAAGAAATCATTATTCATCCCATGCTTCCTATTTTGTAATATCCACTACCAGTTAATCAACCTGAAAGAGAAAGGCCATAATAGTGAGAATGATGAAATGAAGGACCTACTGGACAACCAAATGTATGTGAATTCATATCAGAATAAAACTGGTGATATGAAGCATATGCAGAATAAAGGAGCTACAGATCAGAATGCTCATAATGAACTTGCTCAAATCGAAGCTGCAACTGAGCCAAATATAGGTGAATCAGGTCAATACCAACAGTACTATGAAGCTCCAATTGAAGCAAGACCCCTTCACTTAACCATTAGAGAAGTGGGTTCATCTTCAGACAGAGGCTCGAAGAGGAAAGCTCAAGCTCATGATATTGTTGATCAAGTCCATCTAGTAAACAAAAAGTTGAAGGTCAATGGAGTGGAGAGGGTAGGGGAACCACCACAATAGCCATGAGAATATTACACTTGAATTGTGAGGGGCTGAGGAATCCTCTGACAATTCCCTACTTGAAAGATATTAGAAAGCAGCATAATCCTGATATTTTGTTCATCGTAGAAACTAAGAATAACTATAACTATGTGCATAGTTTAGGAAAGAATCTGAATTATGCCCATCATTTTGTCATATCTCTTAATGGAATTAGCGGAGGTCTATATATTTTTTGGAATGATGAGTTAGTTTGTAGTTTTGTTAGGCAACATACTCTACACCTCACAAATATGTACATTACTGAAGGCCAATCTACATACTGCCTAACCTATGTATATGGGAACCCGAAGAGAAGATTAAGATGCCGACAATAGCAAGCCATGATCAACCAATCTGAGGCAGGCCAATTCATGAACAAACCAAGGGTAGTACTAGGAGATTACAATGATCTCAAGAGTAATGAAAAGAAGATTGGAGGACCAAAAATGTCAGAATCATCTTTTCTACACTTCCATTGTATGCTAAACATACTAGGACTTCACGAAGTTAAAATGGTTGATGGATTTACATGGGTTGGAAAGAGATACAAACATGAAATCAAAACTAAAATAGACAGGACTGTGGCAAATGCTGAATGGTGGGTCATGTTCCCCAAATCTCATGTTAACATTTTGAATTGGTTATGATCAAATCACAGGTCACTGGTACTATACAGAGAAGATAAGAAATGGAGAGGCAAAAAACTATTTTAGATATGACAACATATGGAAGTTCAATTCGGAGATCAAAGATGAGATTAAAAAACTTGGAGATTATAGTGTGAAGCTTTATTGCCTGAATATTTTAATGAAGCCTTGAAAAAGTGGAGAAACAACCTAGTAAGATGGAAGTTGACTCAGAACATCAACTCTCAGAAGAAAATTCAGGAGCTTAAAGACCTCATCCACCGAACGTATGATTCTTAGAGCCTGGATTACAATTATATAAATATGCTTAAACCTAACTTGAATCATGAGAATAGGCTTGAAGAAGAATTATGGAGAATAAAAAGTAGAGTGCAATGGCTTCAATCAAGAGACAAGAATACAAGGTATTTCCACGAAAAGATTAAGCAAAGAAGAAGCTTCAATAGAATTACCTCAATTACTGATGGAGAGGGTGAACATGGTTTAAAGATAAAGATATTCAAATGTCATAACATCTTATTTTGCTGATCTTTATTCTTCTGAGTGTAGTGGAGATACAGAGCCCACCCTTCATTCAATTACTCCAAAAGTCACTCCAGAAATAAACCATCAATTAACTAAGCCAGTTATAAGTATGAGATCTACAAGGCTATGCAACAAATAAATGTGGATAAGTCACTAGGTCCGAATGGTCTAAATGTGGGCTTCTACAAGCAGAACTGGGATGTAATTATCAAATGTGTGGTCAATTATGTTAAACATTTGCCACCTATGGAAAATTAGAGCCATAAATAAACCATACACATATTTTCCTTATCCCAAAAGTAGAATCCCCATCATAAGTTATGGACTACATGCCAATTAGTCTTTGTAATGTAGCTTATAAGATTATTTCAAACATCCTAATAGATACATTGAAGCCATGGTTAAAACTCATCATTTTAGAAAATCAGTCAGCCTTTATTCCAGGAAGGCTCATTACAGATAACATATTGATAGCTCATGAACTTTTGCATTCTGAACAAACCAAGAAACAAAAGCTATCATATATGGCTCTTAAATTGGATATAGTCAAACCATTTGATAAGGTTGAATGGCATTTTGTTGAAGGAACGATGAAAAAATTTGCAGATCAATGGTGTAGGTGGATCATGGCCTATATAACATTAATGACTTATTTAGTTCTCATTAATGGATCTCCAGTAGGCAATATAACCCCAACAAGAGGAATACGCCAAGGTGACCCCACATCACCTTACTTGTATCTAATTTTTTCAGAGGGCCTCTCAGCTTTGATTCAAATACTCATCATAAAATAATTTATGGCTTCAAAGCTAGTAAAAGTGAACCCTCAATCTCTCATATGTTCTTTGTTGATGACTCATTTATCTTTTGTCAAGCTAAGGAGCAAGAGTGTAAAAGCTTGTTGGAGGTTCTCAACACTTATGGGAGAGTTTTTTAGGGCAAAATTTTAATTTCCTCAGCTATCACATTCAGTAAAAGAACAAGTGCTGAAAGAAAAAATATCATAACCCAACTTACTGGAATATCCAAGATAGGTGGCTTCGGAAGATACTTGGGATTACCAGAAGTTATTGGAAGAAACAAAACTGATGCCTTCTCATTCATCAAACAAATAGTTATGCAGAAGCTGGAAAGTTGGTACGCTAAACTGTTATCTCCCGAACATAATAAAGTGATGAACAAAGTAGTAGCTACAGCCCTGCTAACCTATTGTTTGTCATGTTTTTTTGTTGTCCATAGAGATTGCCAACAAGATAACAAGTGCAATACGCAGATTTTGGTGGTAATCCTGCAAAGATAAGCACAAAATCCCTTGGGTTGCATAGAAGAGAATAACTAGCTCAAAATCAGTAGAAGGACTGAGTTTTAAAGATATTCGAGACTTTAATGTGGCCTTATTAGCGAAGCATAGCTGGAGAATCCTGAAATCACCAAATTCATTCATGGCTAGGGTCTACAAGACTAAGTACTTCCCTAAATCCAATATACTTGATGCAAAAAAAAAAGAGGAAGCCACTCTAACTATGCATAGAAAAGCATTTTCCTAGGTAACCAACTTCTGTCCCAAAATATAAAGTGGATAATTGGACATTGCAGTAAAACAAGAGCATGAAAAGATAATTGGTTGCCTGGTCTCTCACTAAAGTCGGCAATGTGCGTTCATGATGAACCTAATATTGATCTAAATTTTTCAGAATTACTTTTTCAAGAACTTCAAGGTGGGGTACAAATAAACTGAGCCAGATGGTCAATCCAGAGGATATCCCTAAGATCCAGCTCATAAAGCCAAATCTCACTAGAGCAGAAGATCAAGTCTCGTGGGCACATACAAAAGATGGCAATTACAGTGTGAAATTAGGTTACCACCTAATCCATTCCTCAGAACAAATGATGCAACAAAAGATTGACCCCAAAATTTTAAAGTATATTTGGGAAATTGAAGTTCCACGAAATATTAAACATTTCTGGTGGAGGCTTCTTAACAAAGCACCCATGTTACAGATTTACTACAGAAAAGAAAGATGAAAGTTGACAATACTGCCAACTATGTGGAGAAGACTCAAAGAACATCAACCATCTATTCTTTCAATGTAGAGTCTTCCAAGGAGATCTGGAAACTTTCACCAGTGCATCATATACCAGGTGATCATATCATTAACAATGCACTAAATAAGAATGTTGATGAATTGATAAACCATAATAAAGACATTGTGACTCATTACCCGCTATATCCATTTATTGGATGAAGAATATGGAAGATGATGAATAATTTGCTCTTTCAAGGGAAGAGATGGGCAAAGCAAGGCTCTGGTTGACTATTATCAATGGAAAAAGGCTTTAAGCCATAATAAGACTTAAAATGAGCAAATTCGTATCAAGCTCATAAGTAGAATCCAAAAGACAATAGTCCAACAATAATGCTAGAGGTTATAAGTGCAACTAACACATTGTGTTGTTTTGTAGATGGTTCATGGAGCTCTCAAGATCAAAAGGCAGGCATAAAGTGGACGCTTCTTGATCAGAAAAATAAGATCGTGAAAGGCTCCACCTCTATAGAACCAACAACAAGCCCACTAGAAATCGAGACTTATGCTCTCCGAGAAGCAGTACTATTGCATGTGAGAAGACATGTATATAAGAACATCACTTTCTGTGGAAATTCAAAAATTGTATATGCAAAGTAGAAGGGTTCAAGCAATGGACACATATTGCAAGAATATTCTATATTTGACAACTCTTACAAATGGATACATGTTCAAAAATATTAAAGAGAGGGCAATCAGGCGATTGATGAATTAGCAAAAGCTGCAAGAATAAAAACATTGAATTATGTAAATCTCTTGGTTTCCAACTATGAAACTACAAACTTTGTAAGCTTTAGTTTTAATGATGTTTCCTTGCCGAAAAAATGACACACAAGTATTAAAATGGCCCTAAAACTACAATTTTTTTTTATAAACTCGTAATTTAAAAAAAAAAAAAGACTATAGATCAATGTTTACACTTTTGTCATGATTCTAACTGACACTTCAATTTTTATGATTTTATCTATATTTTTTGGTGTTTTTAATTACTATTTAGGTTTATATGGTAAATATTTTTAAAAAATGAAGTTCATATCGTAAGTTATGAAGTCTATTGTATTCTTGTTAATTTTGATGAGCATTTTTCCACAAAATAAAATCTCTAGAGCTAAATTCTTCCGATTTTTTTTTTTCAAATAATCGGGATCATCCTAAACTTAAATCCAGCTTAATTCATAAAATCCATGTAAATTCAAATATTCTTACCATTTAAAATATATACGAAAGGCTAAACGGAGCAGTGAAATAATTATACGTTTGCGAGAATCATTTTATGGCTTAGACCAACAGGTAAGGGCTGCAGGGCCGATCAGGGATCGGAAGCATATGGAACTAAAATTTGGTAAGATTTCCTTGGTACTAATAGATTTGATAGTTAGTGGGTTTAAACCCAAACAATAAATTACTTTTTTATTTTAATTTTGATGAAAAGGAAAATTTACTTAGACGGATCCTTCAAACATCACGGTGTATTCTAAGGGTTTGACTAGTTTAAATGCAGTGAGTACGGATGTGGCTACAAAAGTTTGCGGAAGCGGGCGGTAATGGTTTTTAGTGTTATTGAATAATTTAAATGACTGGTACAATACTTGAAAACGGGTACGTTTACGGGATGTTTATGACTGGTTTACAGTGGATGCGATAGTGAATTTACATAAAACTACCAAAATACAAAAAAAATATATATAAAAATAAAAAGACAATTCTCAAAAATACCACAAAAATAAGTTTTTTGTTCCAAATATACCATCACTTAGTTTTTTTTCCAAAAATACCACTAAAAGTTTTCTTTTTCCAAAAATACCACAAAATTAAAACTAAACTTTAAACCCTCAAAATTAAACCCTAAACCCTAAAAACTAAACTTTAAAAACTAAACCCTAAAAACTAAACCCTAAATCCACAATACTAAACCCAAATCCAAAATTTAAATTATGATCTCTTAAAATTCATTTTTAGTGTTTGTGATATTTTTGGAAAAACAAAACTTTTAGTGGTATTTTTGGAAAAAAACTAAGTGATGGTATGTTTGGAACCAAAACATATTTTAGTGGTATTTTAAGTAATTCCTCAAAATAAAAAATATGTTATTAAAAAAATTAAAATTATATATTTTAAATATATCATAGAATAATTTTTTTTTTCAAAATTTTGAAATATTTTTAGATATACAATAATTTTTTTTTATAATTACAAGTTTATTTTATTTCAATTAAAAAATATTAAAAATATATAATTTTATATGATAATATTCGATATAAGAAAGTAAATTTTTTTAAATAATTTTTTTTTATTTTTGTAAATTTTAGTTTAGTATTTAAGATATATATTTTTTAAAAAATTATTTTTTTCAACCACTCGCAAACGCTCGTGGAAATGAGCTTTTGATTTAGAGCAGTTCAAACGATATGAAGCGGTATGAAAAAATTTCCGTGATACTACTAACCGCAATCACCCATAAACATAGTGTTCGTGGATAGTAGCGGAAAACCAATCAACCCCTAGCTTGATTGGACAAAAAGCTTTAAATTTGTGGTATATATTTTGAAAGCGAATGTATAAATATATCCATCTAACTAGTGCACCAAATGGATTTTGACATAGTAACGTCGTGTGTTTCTCTTTTGAGATTGGGCTGGACCCCTAATTTGATTTTCACTTGAGTCTCACAAAATTTCAACGGGAAGACATACTGTCTTCGGTCCAAAACTCCTTCCATGTTTTTTTCAGTTTATCATAAATAAATAAAAACTATTAAGTACTTTACAAATAAAGAAAAAAATACTAGTGGCAATATTGGAATTGGTTTTCTTTTGCCCTGTACTCAAAAATCAGTTGAGACAGAAAATTATTCTTTAAATTGAAATATCTAAAGTCTCATTACGGATACCGAAAAATTATCATCCAGAACTTCTATGGTTTATAAAAAAATAAAAAGATATCGCAATAACAAAACCTAATTCGAAAACAAAAAGAAACAAACCTAATTGGGCTTTTGAGACTACTCTCATCCTCTAGCTCGTTATCCACTGTTACAAACGATAACCGTAAAATACCAGATTTGAATCTGGTCGGTTCTTGATACGATTTGAATCAAAGTTTTTAGATCTCCAAAACTAGAGTAAAGTTTGAAGATCCCAAATTTGAAGGAACACATGGAAAAACCCAGAAATATATTTAGGGTTTGCTCTCTTTTAATGGCGTTTTTGTTTGCTTATTCTGCATCTGTCCAGCTTAATGATCCTGGTATTCAAAATCCAAAAAAAAAAAAAAAATCATTTTTTTCTTCTTCTATTCTCTCTCTCTATACAGATTATGTAAATTTTACCATTTGTGTTTTTTGCAGATTGGTACTTTTGGTTTCCTCTGTACACACTCGCTTGTGCTGCTAATCTGATTAACTGCAGAAGAATATCTAAATCGACAAGAATCAAACAAATGATTGGAACAACTCTTAGCTTGGGTCTGTTCTTGTTTTTTAAAGCTGTTGCAGAGGATGTAATAACAGAGAAAGTCGGAGTCTTGTCTTTAGATCTCACTCAAAGAGTGGTTAGAGAGAAGATTGGAAGTGGCTTAGTGATAGCTTCCATGGTTCTGCAACAACGAGCTTATTCTTCCAAAACCCAAATTGACTTTGGTAAGAAGAAGAAGAAGAAAACATTAGATCAAAGAGTTTCAAATTTCAAAACTTTGATTCGGTTTCTTAATGATCTCAGGGATGACTGCAACTGTAATCTTTGGCTATGGACTTCCCTTTTGGTTCTTCACAATTGAGAAAGGAGAAATCAAGATTTGATCTTTTTTTTTTTTTTGGCTGTTACATTTCCATATAATCAAATGATTATGAATACGGAATAAAAACTTGCAGAACTAAATAGTCTAAAGATTCAATGGGGAAAAAAGAGGTTAAAGCTTTGAAGGAAATTATTGAAACAAATCTGCAAAGAATGTAACCTAGAATCAAAATCTAACAGAAACGACCTCTGCAATTTGTAGCTTTACAATGGCATGTACGCTCATTTTCCTGTCCCGATGCTACTGGTCTGCGTCCATAGTCCCGCGTGATCTCTTCTCCCGCAGCTATCTGTTTCACACACAATGAAAAGATCGATTCGGTCTATCACTTTGAAACTTCTTTCAAGCAAGAGAGAAGAAAAGCCTTACATCGATACTGGCATATAGACCAATATGAGCGAGAGGGGACTCCATGCTCTCTACAATAACTTGGTGCGTAATGAGATTCGGCGAGCAGCTTGAGATTTTGAAAAATGGAAATGATCAGTCTACATAATGCAAAAGTTTTGGTAGATTAAGACAGTTTCGTTTTCAAAACTCACCTGTGATTGATGAACCGAGAGATATTGCCATGACTAGTAGCATCAATAGCATAATCGGGTTCTCCTTCGATCAATCTACCAATGTCGTTTATATTAGCATCAACATCGTGTATGTAGCTGCAATCTTCTTTTCCATACCTGTGAAATCAATAGGAGGATTAACTTCTGTTCAACCTCTACCGAATTTTCCAAGCGAAAAGGATAAAAGCTATGTACTGGTTTCGCCTCTTGTTTGCTTCTTGCTGATCCAGAACCTCTCCAATGTATTCACAAACAAATGTGCCACGAAGTATATGTTCACAAGCTCGTAATCCCCATCCCTGTGGGTTTAACCAGTCATGGATGTTGGAATTGAAGCAAGACAAATGGATAAAAAAGATGATGGCTTTACAAGGATCATACTTTGCTTTCAGTTCTAAAGACTTCTAGTTTCACGTGAATTCCATTCTGCAAAACCCGATTCTGACATGTTCTAGAGCATCCGCAAAATTCATTGCATTCATAAACAGGATAACCCTCCTGCAACATTTTCAGAATTGACAACAACAATCACGGGTTAACCAGAAGAAAAAAGGATCAGCGACTATGTTGTCAAGTAGTAACAAGATCTAAATTTACCACAATGTCTTCACTTGAATAGAGAGAGACAACTAAAATTACCTCCAAGATGATCCGTTCTTTGTCGTCATATGGGAATCTACACCTCATGGATTTTCCGTATATGTCTTTAGCATCCTCAAAATCGTTACCGAAAAGGTACACGTGATCACAAGTTACAGGTGAGCACACTGAGCCGCGACAACCACACCCAAGTTGCAGGTTCTGCATCATAAACAGTGGACACAAAACACGGTTACAACACTGAGTCCCAATTCTGTTTCAAGGATACGACGAGCTAGAACAAGTAAAGATACCTCCTTTGCAAGATCCATTGACGGATTAAGCATTGATTTAGTAACATAAGTAAAACTTTCCCAAGGCCTTTCATACTGCTTTTCGGAATTCAAAAGATCCTCATCCACGACACAAGATATGGGAACTGGTTCCTTACCAAAGCTTACGTCATTGCACAAAACAGCGGTCTTTCCAAACGGTCTCTTACAGAAATGATGAGCCTCCATGATACAATGGCACTCATCTACTGCCAACTCATTATTAGAATGTTCTTCGGTGTCCATAGATATCCGAAATCGATCATTCTCTTGTCTCGGGATCAACGGACATAGAAGACTTGGGTCTTTAAACGGCTTACATCCGTTAGAGCATATGTATCCTTCCCAATGCCACTGCACTTGTACACCATGCTCACCACAGAGTCTTGCTGCCTTGAGATATATCCGCTCAGGCAAAATCCCGAATTTAGCCTCCAACGAGGTCTCAAGGCTCAGCCTACAGCAAGCTGATCGAGCAGCAGACAGGATATCGAGGTTATTAGGGCGATGTTTAACTTTCTGAATCTTTGAGAACAATATGTTCGAAACCACAGAGCAATGAGCATCCGTTGATCTATCAAAGTTTCTACCATCACTCAGAGGCGGCGATAATCCAGTTTTTCCTTCCGTACCGAGTGATTTAGAACCTTGCATCCTCCTCTTCATATTTACACCAGCCCGGTTTCTAATCCTATATGAAACTGCTCCAAGACTTTTCTTGAATTTATTCGGTCGGCTAAGCCTACCAGACTTCATCCTGTAGGTATTAAACCTTAACCCTTTCTTCGGACCACGAGAGCCAACTAGATTCGGCCCCATGTGTTCTGCCTGATGGTGACGGCCAAGGTCAGGTAATAAATTGAATTTCAGCCCACAGAACTTGCAAACATATTTATGTACGCCGCTTGTACTCTCTTTGTTTTGGCTCACAACAATTTGTGAATCGCCTGCTTCAGGTTTTTTAGAAGATTCATTATTAGTCAATTTGCACTCGGAAGCAACAGTTATTGGTTCATACTCAGAAGGATGCACAGCTTGCGCATGTACCAGCAACTGTTCTTTATCTCCAAAATGGCTGCCACAAGGAATACACTGAAGAAGCATGCACTTTTCCGCAAACTGCACGTGATGTCTCTCCTCCACATGAGTTTCCAAAAGGTTTCTGTTCACAAAAGAATCTAAACAAATAGCACAAGCAAATCCACCAAATGACCATTTCTCTTCGTCTCTGGTTTCTTTTCCTTTATCATCATCATCACAAGTATTGGTGATGGCAAGCTGTCGATTAGGAGATTCTGATAATGATGCATCGTCTTCATCAGTACCAGTACTGAAACCCCATATCCTAGATAATCTCTCTTTTTCATGGGATACCAACTTCAGCAAGAAATCCCCAACTCCAGCGTCAGCGTCTCTAGAAGCTTCTGATATCGCCCACTGAAGCTGTACTTCCATTGGGACCGAGTTTCTTAAAGATAAGACACTTTTGAAGAGCTTGTAGAAAACATCACAGGCTTGATGTAGAGGCAGTTTTTCCTTGCGTGACGAACAACTCCTTAGAAGATCTACAAACACTTCTTTGGATATTATCCGACTCTTTCCATTCCTCGCACGCTTGAGCCAGTTAGGAAGGTGTTGTTCACAGTATAACGAGTGCTTAGTCGAGAATTCATGGCAAGAAACATAGCTGTTTTCTGAGCAAGAACCTACACACAAGTTATCATCTTTGCTACAATGTTCAAGCATCTCCGTGAAGCTCGTGGTTCCATTGGGCACACTTCTCTCGAAAGATGGACCCTCTGTTTCTCCAAAAGGCACTAAATCTTGATATTGAGTTGTTTCTAAGTTTGACATAATTTCTGCTACCTTTCTTTTCACCAAATGAGATGAAGAATTAACAGGTTTCTCCATTCCAGATTGAGGACGGTGTTTCTTGCAGAACAACAATCCAGGTAGAGATCGGTGCTTGCATTTGGTACCAAGAACAGTAACACCTCCGCACATTGGTGTTTCAGGCACAGTAGAGCCCTCGTTCTTTGTAGATTTGGTGGTGAAACGAGAAGCTAAATGCACACAACAATAAACATCACCTTCATTCGCCCACCTCACACATTGTCTTCCTTTTGATTCAATAAAAGCTATGCATTGCTGACTTTTATTTCCCGAACCATATGGTTTCTTCACAAATGATTCGTTTATGTTTTGGACTTGAGGGTTAGACACGTCATTAGCCTCTTTTGTTTTCATGAGCTGTGAACCTCCTGCTTCAACAACAATACCATCCCATAGATCCAAACCATTCTCTGGTGTATTCATTATCGCATTTTCTTTTTTCATCACCTCAGGAGTATTTGTGTTGGCTCGAGACCGAAAAAATTCTGAGTCAATTGCAGTAAATCCTTGTGGCGAAGCATCAGGTTCCATCTGTGATGCATGCGTTGTCTCTGCACGTCGAATCTCAAGTTTTGGTCTTTTACGGCTCGTCTGGACATCCGAGTTAAAGACGCTTTTACTATTCTGCTGTGCTGTTTCTCCAACAGTACGACGAGATATCGAGAACCATTTTGTAACATCATGCTTCCACGTTTTCCATTCTGACAAAACCATTAGTTGCATCTGAGAATCAGAAACTGATTTGACTTCGTTCCATTGGATAGAATTGTCAAATTCCTAAACACAACAGATAAAGTGGACTTTCGGTAAGAAAAAAAAGTCTGAACAATATATGTCAATGGTACTATCGGCCTCTGGTAAAACCATTACCTCTTTCAGCAATTCGATACTCTCGGCATTCACTGCATCATTACATTTTTGTACCCATGAAGGAAACGAGTTTTCAAGCCAGATTGGATCTATGTATCGTTGCAAAATCATCTGAACAACATGCAGAAAGCCGAGACATGATTACAGGAGAATTGAACAAAAAAAAAACACTCTAAACTTAAAGAGTAAAGAGAGCTTACACTATGAAGCTTCACAAGCATTCTTCCAAGATCTTGATAACTTGTGCTTCTAGAAGCCTCCATTGCAAATTCTTTCCAGATTATTATATCCTTAGCTGCCTCAACTACAACCTGCAACAACAAAAGAGTTTAAATCAAATGCAGTCCGACGCTTCTGATATCCAACACTTACTTCCAGCTTATACCTCCGAGTGGAATTGGTCAACTATGTTGAGCATCCCAACTGTAAGCTTACGCATTATGTGGCGCCGAGCAGCTGTCAAATCTTTAACCATTTTAAGTCCAACTTTGTGTGATTTATATGCAATAGGCTCAGGGAACTCATGGATGGATCGAACAAGCTGCATATCCGCCCACGAATAGTTCTTTGTATGTGGGAAAAAAATCACAAAATACTTTTTTCTATCATGAGTTGGTTTCCCTCTCAAAGTCGTCAGCGGGCAATCCGCTCTTGCACATCTGATTCCAGCCTGCCATTTCCCTCTCCACTATAAGACAAAGACGCAAAACAATAACCATATCAACATCTTCTAATTGAATTTACGATTCCAAATTCTTCGATAGAGATAAGAGTTATTACCTTCACCCACAAAGCTATAGGTTCATCTTGTTGCAGCCATTTGGGCTCAGACGGAGATGACTCTCCTTTGCCGTTATTACCAAGAGGTTCAGTTTCTTCCATATCCAAAACTAGTTTGGTGCTATGCTTTTCCGCATTTAAATCGTCCGGCTCAGACTTTAATACCAATTCGCTACCTGTTGCCTCCTCAACATCCAAGTCAAGTAGAAATTCATCCATTATAATACCACCAGGAGTTTCGACTTGTTCGGAGCGTTGTGAACTCGAACAAGATATAACTTCCATAACCACCACTTAGATATTTCACTTACTTTAAACCCAGGATTTGATAAAATCACACATTCTGCTTAAGAAGAGGGGGAAAAAACCAAACATATTTAAGAAGAGCAAATCTAAAAATCAATGTAGAAATAAACCAACATAGAAAACTCTGATCTATTATTTTCCTTATTGATATGAACAAAAATTTCGACATAACCATTAGAAAATTTCTTAAAAGGCAAGAATTTTTCAGACCAACGAAAGCAATTATTATTACATGAATATTGATTCTTCAGAATGGAAATGATAGTGACGATACTAATCAGAATGTCCCAAAATTGGTAATCTACAAATTCACCACGAGGATCAGATCTTATGAAGTAACCTCTGATTATAGATGAACAATTGACTAAACCTCTAAATTCCACAAGAAAAATTCACACCAAAAATTAATCTAAACCCAATATTGGATAATAGAGCTAGATATAAAAGTGGGTCCATAGATCAAAGAAAACAGAAGAGAAACAATACCAAACTGAAGATCAATACATGACCAATCAAACCCAGGTGCCCAAAAATGTTAAAATGCACAATCAAAATCAAAGATCGTATTTTTTTAACTTTGGGGTATTTGGGTTTTGTTCTCTAATAAAGGGTCAGGTAACACAATAACTTGTTAGGACATACATGGAAAACAGACATGGCGGAATCAAAGGCTAGGTCACGGAAGAGGAACCAAACCAAACGAACGATAATGGAAAAAAAAAAAAAATTATAAAGTGGAAACACACATCATGTATGTGACATAAGAGTTAAAAGAGAAAAGCAAATGTTTTTTACCCTAAAGATTGGATATTTGGACATGGAAGGTCACACCTTTTTGATCTGTGGAGGCAAATTAGAGAATAGAAGATGTTGAATCTAACGAATTTGAGATTTATAAACTTTTTTTTTAATATTCTTATCTTCTGGATTATGAAGATTTTTGGGTCGAGGGCATCGGTATTTGGGCATGTACCATGGCCAGAATGTCGAAAAAGAAAAGATAATTTCTATGCTAGGGATAATTATTATTGTGTGGTTTATAAATCGAATTATAAATATATAGGAAGGGAAAAAATAACGTATATATATTTGTATGTGTGTATGTATATATTACCTTATATTAATATAAAGAAGACCGAGTTAAATGGGGGTGGTTTTGTTATGGTTATGAACTTATGATAGCTATAAAATATGATAGTACAACTAAAATATCCCTGTTAGTGTTTTATTTCTTCAAAATTTTATCACTAATGGTATATGATATGGTCTTTCTTTCATCTTTTCCATAATTTGTTTTTTTTTTGTCAACGCCATTCCTTTTATAGTCTAAATAATAAATTTTCTTTAAATTTTAGAAGAAGGCACTGTTCAATGTAAAAAAAAAAGAAGGGTGCGTTGGTGTAATTCTCTTTTTAGTCAAAATAAATCATTTATATACTAAAGCACAAGTCACTCCAATAATAAAAATGTGGCACTTTATCGAACAAAATTATTTTTAGAAAAAAATGATTTCAACAAAAAAAAAAGACATCTCTCTCAAACAGTTTATGAAAAATAAATACAAGAACTACTTTTCCACTTTTATGTTAGATTACTGGCTCCACTTTCCTACTAGAGCAAAAAAAACCCCTTCACTCTTTAAAAAAAAACACTATATATTTTGTACAATTCTAAAGATTTACACAAATCATCATCGTTTATATTTTTGCATTAATACATTTTCCTGTAACAAATTATTTTCTTCTAAATCTTTATCAACTTCCACAATTAGTTTATTTTATTGGTATTACAGAGGTGTAAACGAGAACCTTGATTCTCGACATTAGAAAGAGATTCGTCAAATTTCTGGATAAATTTATTGTCACGAGATCAAAATATCCAAAGAGGAATTTGATCTACGTTTGATTGCAAAAGAGTAATTTCGAAGAGTACGCAAAGAAAACCAAAAAAAACTCCTCAGAGGCCATTAAAACGAGTATTGGTTTTCTCTACGGACTCTTCAAGTAAACCACATCCGTTCACTCATATCAACTTCATATTAAAAAAATTTACTCTTCTTGCACACATTAAGAATTTCATATTGATGTTTTTTTTTGCATTGCTTCTTGTTTTGATTAAGAAACGTTAACATTTTTTCCTTTGAATTTTGTCTCTTGGGTTATTTTTTGAGTTTCGATTCGTGGATGAAGTTAGATACTTTTCCATGATTTTTTTTAACTCTCCAAGAATAAAGTAATTGATGCACTTGCAACCTAAGTGATATGTTGTTTTGATGTCAGGAAAAATTTAGGGAAGAAGCAATGAGCAGGTGACCACATCACCAAAATTCACACAAGTTTAGGAATAAACGGCGTTTCGACTCGACTAATCCGCAGTGGTAATTTTATCTGAGTTTCCTCTTTACAACTTCAACTAACATAGCATAAGAGATCGTAGGCTAATAACTATATATATTAGCATTCTCCACTTATTATATATTTTAGTGACATTTGATTAATAAAACTAAACTGATTTTAAATGAATATCTTCGAACATTAATCTTTCACGTAAAGATTTTTTAGTACTAATTGTCATCTTCTACATAATTTATTTACTGTAAGTCAATTTAAACTATTGATCCATTGTTGATTCTCCTTTTAAACTTATACTCTGACCTTATTATAACTAATAAGAAAAAAAGAAAAAATGATTCAAGTATTTTACCCGTGGCCTAGCACGGGGCATAATTCTAGTATGTTTATATTACTAAAACAATAGTTATGAAACTAGTTATTCATATCTTGTATTTTTTTCACGAAATTTTGATGTCCAAATCAATAATTTTAAACAACGGTGAATAATCGAAAGACTCAAAAAATTAAAATATTCACTGCTTGAGTTTAAGTTAGGCTGAGATATGGTTTTGGATGTAAATAGTAACTGCGGAATCTTGCTGAATGCGGAATCTAGCAGAATTTATTAATAATTTGTTGTGGAATCTGACAGAATAACTAATAATTCAAATGGTAACTGCGAAATATAGTTGAATCTGGCGGAATATAACATATTACTTGAGTAATGAAATAACTAAAATTTAATCCGTTAAATAAATTTATTTTAAATTATTTTAACAAACTAGTATTATGATCCGTGCTACGCACGGATTAGGAGATTGGATTGTGATTGAGACATGATGTATCAAAAGCAAGCAAAATGTTTTAATCAATTTTGTGAATTTTCCTGATTTTGAACTATATGAGCTCATAATTGTTAATTGTGAACCGTCATTCTTTTAGTGAGTTCATCATTGTTGATTTGCAATTCTAGTTTGACCAGTAGATTGACACCATATTACATTTTAATTTCCTTTTAAACCCAATTTAAGAAATTATTTTCAATTTAAATACGATTTTAGATATATAAAAGACTAATTAATACATGTTAAGTTGTTATTTTTAATGGACTAGAGATAAATCTTTTAATAATATGTTTTAATATTTGACTATGTAATTATAAAAATGCCGAAAAACCTATTACTATATGTTCCGAACTAAACAACTATTAATACATCATAATAGTCGACATACATCATCCATGTATCTAATTTTGAAATTGCTTCCGTTGTTTTGGGTTTGGCGTGGTTAATTGTTTGTTGCTATCACCATATTTTTGTTCATGGTGATCTTTTTCATCTTCTTCTTCTCTTTCTTTTGCTTGTTGTTGATCATATCTTTGAGTCTTTGACTATTGGCTTCCGCATTCCTATCATTTGTGAACAGTTAGTCCAATTTACTGAATTCTTTAATATAATTCATAATTGTATACAATTATAAAAGTTGTGTAGTCTCGTACCTCTCATTATCGATGGTTCAGTTTGATTTTTGGTCGTTTGCACCTTTATTTCATGTTCAGCTTCGTTTCTAGTTTAGCTGCTCCATGGTCATTATCTTCTAGCCTCTTCAAATTCTCCTATTAAAAAAATTATAAAACAAATTCACATATAAATATGCCAGGTGTACGCATGAACGTTAGAGTTAGAGGGAGATGAATGACATCATGGGAAAAATGATGTTTAGAACTATTATAGAAAAGCTATGAAGCGAGAGTATGAAATGGAGAACCCATGGTAATGCAAAGTCACGAAACATAATTAAAAGCATATAATAGCTGTTTAGATGAAAACATAAACTGTATTAAAATTCACATAGATTGATAGATATGATGTATAGAAAAAGAAGGCATACTGATAAATGCTGACAAATCTCTCAAATAAAAAACATGAACAATATACAAATATACTTTTTGATAAGATATGTGCATTTTATTGTATTCTCAACGACAATAATGCCAATGTATTCATTAGCAAAGATTTTCAAATAGCTATGGATCTCAAATGAAAGTTGCCATACACGAGTGAAATTGCATGAGAAACGGAAAGCAATTATACCTTTTCATGATGGTATGAGAAGAAAACATGTGTTTTGTGATGGTCGTTGACTCGTTGGTGTTTAGCATTGAATTTTCTATCATTTTTCCTAAAACCAAGGAGGGAGATAAAGTGTCTTAGATGGATAGAAATTGAAAAATATGCTTGAAATATTCCATAAAAGGAAAATAGATAGAGAAATAGTGATCGCCTTGCATTATCTCATTGGCATTTGATCGTATAGTTTTCACTCTTTTTCATCTCTGATGTGATTCACCTAAATTCATAACTTTATGAGTATCGTGGTCAATAGCCAACATCGAAAATTAGGATTTTCTACAGTTCACTTGATAGAAAACGTAGAGATGAGTACAAAAAGATGGATTGTTACCTTCACTTAGTAAGATGAGCAAGAAATTATTTCTTTAATAGTTGATGACAATCTTTTGATAAGAGCAGGGACGATCTCCAGAGGATGCGTTGATGTCTTCGTCTTAGTAATCTTTTAGAAATATGTTGATGGCTTAAGGCCTTAAGGGTCTTTCTCGAGGCAATGCATATAGGTAATAGATCTTGTTACCCATTGATCACCCCGGCTGGATTGTCACTGTTCTCGTTATTATCGCATCAAATTGATATTTTCTGGCGGTTCCAATTTGCTTAACTCCGATTTATATTGTATCGATCTAAAAAGAAAAACATGGAACAATTTTGCTTTGTGCGAGCTTAAATGGTTCAAGGAGTTACTTCTCTCGTTTGGTTTTGGGGTGTGGTGTTGTGGATAGACATCGTGGGAACAATAATCGGCTTGTGCAATGCAAGTTGAAACGGTTTGTGAGAGCAAATTCAGGGATCACGACATTGAGGAATTTTTTTAGAGAAAATCATCTATAATTTTTTTTTCTCTTTATTTTTATTTTATTTTATTTTAAATATAATACATAATCCATGTGTCCAAAATTTATTGACTAGGTGACTTGTGTTTTAGTATACAAAAGATTAATAGTAATATGTATAATGTATTGGTTGGTTGAATTTATAGTCTTATGAAACATAAGATAAAGACAATATTTGCAAAAAATTAATGCTAGCGAAAAACTAATTGTGAATTTTTGGTTAAATTACAATATTTATAATTCTCTTAAATATAATTATCAAATAAAATCATAAATTATAAAAATAAATATTCATAAGAAGAAAAACGGTAACATTTTTTGACTTTATTATTTAGAAGAAAAAAATAACTATGCAATTTTTTCTATCCAAATAATTAGGGCTGGGATTTTGATCTGAACCGAGTCGAACCGAGATTTTCGGTTTTTGGTTCGGATTCAATTTTCTTAACTAAATCGATCGGTACAAATTTCAATTGGGTTCGGTTATCCGAGAATTTTGGTTTGGTTCGGATCGAACAGATCGGTTTCTCGGGTAATTGTTTTTTTTTAAATAATCGGATTATACCAAAATTAGACCCGTTTTTACCAAAATTAGACCGATTTTATATACCAATATCCGGTTTTAACCGAACCGAATTACCCGAATTTAACAGAAAATACCCGAATTTAACCGAATTTTAATCGAAAATATCCGAATTTAACCGATTTTAACCGAGTTTCAAAAAAAAAAAACAAAATTCGGTTAATTTTGGTTATGAAACTCAAAACCGAAATTAACCGATAACCGAACGGAACCGAATTTTTATTCGGTTAATTTCGGTAATCCTCTAGAAATACTTCGGTTAACCAATAACCAAAAAAACCATCTCGGTTCGGTTCGGCTAACCGAAGTCGCAGGGATACAAATTAGGGGTGGGCATTTTAACCGAACCGAACCAATCCGAACCGAACAAACCGAACTCGAACCGAACTAACCGTTTGGGCATTTTAACCGATCCAAACCAAACCCAAGCCCATGTACAAACCGTTTGGTTGACACTTTCTTCAATCCGAATGGTTCGGTTCGGTTCGGTTTAAAACCAAACCGAACTGATAAACCAATATGTTTATTTTAGTAGTTAATTTTATATATTAAATAATATTATTACCCTCAAATCTAAACTCACATCTCATTAAAACAGTTTTACAAAGAAAAATACAACTTCAAAAGAAAAACCGACATTTGATTTTGTTTTAATAGTGATTCATGTAAAATAATTATTATTTTATTTTTCTAACCTTAAAAAATCTTATATAAAGTCATATTTCCACTTTCTATAATACAAAATAAGATTCGTATCTTCATATCCACTTCCCTTTGCTTCTAGTTTTTTTTTACTATAAGTTGATCGATTCTTTTTTATGATTTGTTAATTGAATGTTTCTTTAAGTTTCTTTTGAGTTTTATTTTCGAAGTTTAATATAAATATTTAAGTTTATTGTTTCTTTAAACCGTAGTAAAAACCGAACCGAAGTAAAACCAAACCGATTTAAACCAAACCGAACTCAACCGAACCGAACACAACCCGAACTAAACTAACTATGGTTGACTTCGGCTAGAGTTTTATTAGAACCAAATAAACCGAACAGAACCGAACTCGAATCGAACCCGAAAATAAACCAAAATACCCACCCCTACTACAAATAATGATACAAATGTCAAACAACAACGCAAAAAAAATATGAACACACATTAAAAAATTGAAAGATATTTGTTTAAGAGACATCTATACGTCAACATTCCATTATATCTGTTCATTTGAAAAAGATTATAAAAAAAAATCTGAGGAATTTCCTCGAACACTCAACTGGTAACATAAGAAAAATGCAGCTACATTCCTCAGAAATCATTAATTTAGATCGATGTAAATTGTGTTATATTCATACACTTTACATCACTCAAATAAGTTAATGTGTTGTCAAATCGAATTTTAGGTTACATCTGGTTTGTAAACTTAGTAGAACGTGGCCAATCCAATCTTATCACACTAAGTTTATCGATTAAATGGTTGCGTAAAAAAATAATAATCAAAAATCTATTAGTTTATACAATAACATTTTACGTAATGTGTGGTTTTTGGCTGATATCACTAATGCTCCATTCAACAAGTTATAGCGTCATTAATGTTATGTTGGCATGTTACAATGAGTGATGGTTATTTTGCTAACCTATCTAATTAGTTATATCAAACACTAACTGCACATTTAGCCGAGGTTTGTAAACATAGTAGAACGTGGCTGGTCCAATCTTATCATGCTAGGCTTTATCGATTAAACATTTGCGCAAAAAGTCAAAATCTACTAGTTTGTACGATAACATTTTATGTAATGTGTGGTTTTTGGCCCCGTATCAATGATGCTCCATTCGACAAGTTGTAGCATTATTAATGTAATGTTGGCACGTTACAACGAATTATGGTTATTCTGCTAACCTACCTAATTAGTGTAGGAACTCAATTACTCAATTACGGGCAAACTGATATTTGTAAAGTGAAATACATAAATAAATCGATAATACAACAATACCGATACATGAATGTGGAAGAAGAACGGATTTGCAGAGGCAAAATATGTTCTTTATCCTTAATTATGAAAACGCCGCGTAGTGTGACAGTTGTGTGGCGTTCCGAATTCCATGATACAACTGCAATCAATTCTGTTTTGCACAACTCAAGAACATAATCTAACGAACGCTTTTTCTGTATTATACTCTCACGAAGAAAAACCAAAAGAAGAGAAGAAGAAAGAGAGAAAGTGTAAGAGATTGTTGTTCTTGTGCAAAAAAGAATGAGAGAGACTATACTCTTTTATGTCCATCTCTTGGTCCATAATGCTCAATTAATCTCAATTAATTTTGAGCCAATATCATCAATTGTGGATATTACAAAATTGATTTCTAGAAATCAATTATTCAATTGAAGAGGAGAATTTAATTTGACCAAGTTAATTCTCTATTTGATTTAGAGAATTATTTAACTATTGACCAAGATGAATTCTCTAAGAGAATTATTTACTTTTTGACCAAGTCTAAATTTATGTAGTGATCAATTATATAAATAAAAATTTGATGCAAAAATAGGTTATTGGACCAAGTTCCATACCCGAATCCGCACCTAAACCTGAACCTAAGCCCGAGTCCATTTTGGCTCAGCTTGGCGCACTCGCATGGTTTAGTATGGGTTCACTCATCTCTACAATTGTCCTAAGGTCTTTAACATTATTAGGACTTCTCCACAACATCTGCTATGCCCATTTCGTGCTTTTCAAAGCAATAAACTTAGGACAAACATTTCTCATTCAAAAACAAGTTCCAACAATCCCCCACATGAATAGAAATGATTCTAAACAAATGAATACTCGATAGAAGGAATTTTGAGAGTACAAGCGAAAAATCCATTGTATATAAGTTGGTAGCTTTTTCAGCTTTGAACTAATCATTGTTAATAGCTATCGGGTTTACTCGACCAGGAGGTGAACATGATATCTTGAACCACCCAGAATTTGATGTAAACAGAGACAACAACTATAACACAACTTCATTCTCTCACAGAACTAGATTCTCTATTGTGTTCATTGTGGCCTTGAACATGCCTGGTTATCGTGTGTGAATTTCGAGAATATAGCCTTTCGTTCATTCTCCTAGAAACGGCCTCATTTGACACTCACTAGGTGATATTCTATTTGCTTTTGTTTTATGAAGTATCATGTAGTACTCCACGAATATATCAAAGCTATGGTTTATATCATTAAAAGCAACGCTTATCCTTTTTATACAGGAAGCATTGTACATCATCTTAGAAATTGGGTAGAGATTGAAGTCTCATAGTGCTTTTAGCAGAATCAGTTTGACTTAGTTTTCTCCTTGAACCTATTTCCTGGAATCTCCAGTCATGTAGGTAGGATTCCCATCAAACATCCTCGTAAGTCATAGGCTTTAAACCCAATCCTTTTGATGATTTTACAATTTGATCTCGTGACACACCTTTTAATAAATGGACCCTAGGTTGTCATTCAATTGGATATAATCTTTTCAGATTACTCCATTTGAGATCAATTGTCTAATGGTTGTATATCATCTTCTTAAAAGATATGACTAACCATTATATACAAAATTCAATGCTGAGCTATAGTCGTAATGCTCACACTAGTGTTTCCACATCATGATATCTTTGACCAAGCGCTGAAACCACTAAGCTTCATTCGCTTTATCTCAAGCTATGAACTTAGGTTCCATGATTAGTCTGTTCCACAGAGTTAACTTGGAAGATTTTTATGATGTTTTTGCACCACAATGTGTAAAGACATATCCACTTGTGCCCTATTAGTTTGTGGAATCTGATAACCAATTATATAATTGTATCATTCCAAAACTATTGGTGTTTTACCATAGTGAAATCCATAACTTTTAGTATATTGCACGTAGCTCAATACTCTAGTTATTAATTTCGAGTGTGTTACAACATGGATTGTACACATGTAGCGACTTAGTACATGGACTAAGTCCGTCGATCGAAGAAGTACTTTATACTTCCGATCAAACTTGAGTAGATCTTGAATCTCTCAAGTATTGTTTTAGCATAATGAGCTTGATATGATTATTACTTTGGAATGTCATGTGATCATAATATCTAAAACCACATCCATTCGACCCAAGTTTTACATGTCTAACTTCACACTAAGAACAATCTTAGTTTCTTCGACAATGTCTTTATTGCTTCAAACAATGTGATTTACATACAAACTCAGCAAAATGTATCCGGGTGGAGTACTTTTGATGTATATAAATTTATCACATTCATTGATGCTAAAACTATTTGACAATGTCAAATATTTCTTGCTACTGTTTCAGAGAATTTGTAAGCCCAGACAGAGACTTCACAAGTCTATAGACTTTGTATCTTTTCGATTAAGCCATCGACTTTCAGTTTTGAAAATCCATTTACACCTTAGGACTTTAAGCCCTTTTGACAAATCGATTATCTCCCATATATGATTTTGCATAATGGAATTGATCTCACTAATGACATTTTCCTTCCACGAAGGATTGTCTAATTTAGACATGGCTTTAGTGAAAAGTTACGGTGCATTCTCTCGGAGAAAGACCATTACAAATCTTTACAAAATATTTACAAATACTTCTGCATCATCTGACAATGTGCTAAAAGTACTTGCCTCAATTACAGAGGTGATAAAGTATTTTTTTTCTCACGAGTTCATTTTGGATTTTGGTAATCCTTACACCGAAACACGTGTTCCAAGAAAGATGCATTTTTTTATTTTATGATTGTATTTACATGGATATCCGGTACGTCCGATTTATAAACCAGAAACCGATAAACAAATTTTTTTTTTGTATATCCAATAAAATACAATATGCCAATTTTTGTATGAATGCGACCTATTTAGGAGATAGCACTGTAACTTTTGCGAGGCACCCCTACACTTTCAGGTATTTGTACGAATGTACTTTTACCTTTTCAAAAGTTCATATGGCATTTTGTCAATGACTTTATGTGGTAAGCAACGCTTCCCCCCACATTTCTTGAGATAAATTAAAATCATGGATCTTTGCATTCATCATCTCTTTAAGAGTTCAGAATTTTTGTTCCATAATTCTAATCGTTTCAAGTTAATAAGGAGCAGTTTTTTTCCGATGAATAATGCCATTTTTTAAAGAATGCATTTAATGTTCATCAAAACTCGCCTCCTTTATCACATATATCCATTTTTATGGATTTTTCAAGTTGGTTTCGAATTTCCATCTTGTATGCTTTGAATTTTTTCAAGTGCATGTTCTTGCTTCTTTGCAAGTATGTATCTATTAAAATAGATATTGATGGTGGTAGCAGCGTAAAGCCACCATTCCATTCGATTGTTCCCAACATGGTTTACTTCTGAAACTACAATACATGTGTTTGTTTTAGTCAGATTGGTCTAGAATTTTTCCATTGTATTTGCATGGTCAATTATGGTACGACGTTCATTAGCATTGCTATGACATGCATAAGCCTTTTGCCCACCCATAATGCCACAGTTGCGACATTTTTTTTCCATTGAACTTCTTTTAAGCGTTATGCTTTCTGAAACTAGTGGAGACTTTCATAGAAACTTTATGTTTCTCTTTGTTCTTTTGTTCACATATGTGAATACCATATGTTTGCGGTTTGCAGACTCAATCCACTACCTGACAATCAAGTCTTCAAGGCTCTCAGCCTTTCGCTTATGCCAGAGTTAATTCTTGAAATATTTCCAAACTAGTGGAAAATTTTCAATTAAACAACAAACCTAGTATGTCAAATTATTGACATCCATGCGGTTATTATCTCATGCATCATCTATCACATCTTTTTGACTTTTTATATGATGAACTTAGAGCCCACCAATATAATGTCCAGAAATTTCATCATTGTGAATTTCTTAGAACGTGTGTTCTTAGACTTGTACTTCATCTCACGGAAGCATGAGTTCCTTAGAAGTATTAAACTCACTGTAGATTTATACAGTAGTTTTCCAGGCGGCATTTATCCAACCTTGCATAGAACATTCTCAATGGTACAAGATTCAACACCGACTAGAGTTATAATGTTAGTATTCTCAAGAGAAAACATATGTTATTCTATTTGGGTTACTTCTCTATTTTCAGCATGGTCAGGGAAATAAATATCTTACCCTGCCACATAATGAATCAAGTTCCATCGAATTTGTCTAGTATTAGTCCTATGTTTACAACATTAGGCACTAACATGACAATCTGATAAAATCATAATTTGGCACAGTTATATGTGGCAGACTGCTACCAAACTAAATTTGGTGTGTCGACTCACTAGGCTTGTAACCATAACACCTCCACCACTATCTGTGTAAATAGGATCTGACAATTCTGATAAATATCAGAGATGTAGTCCGTATAACACACAAGGTCATAAGTGGTAGACCATTCTCAATTTGAGTTGTCCACTCACCATACCCGTTGTCATCTTTGTTAGACAACTTTTAGAGATCGGAAACACATGTCCGATTAAGCTGCTAACTCGGTGTTAATTGTACTTAAATCAAATATGTTCAAAAGAATCAAGATTAAATTAGTACACTAATACAAAAAATTAGAAGTTCAATCTAATATATATGAAGCAATAAAAAAAATATGAATAAATTGCAACTAAAATTAAATTAAAAATTTTCAGAATTAATAAATTCTAAAAATTAACAATTTAATCCACTTAAATGCAAAGACAATACTTATGCAATTTGAATCACACGATTAATTACATAAAAAACCAAACTGATTTTCTAGAAGATGACAACCACAAAAGAAATTTAGCTTATAATATTGCCAAACATCATATATTATTTGTTTTTAACACAGAAAAATTCTAGAAAAATCTGCAAAATAATTAGAATAAATTGCAGAAAATCAAAGAATTAATCTAGATAATTCAGCAATTAATTGAAAAGTTGCATAATTATTAAGAAATAATCGAGAATAATCCAAAGGAAAAGGATTGATTATCCATCACACTCTCTGATTCCTGTTTTCATGACAAAAACACTTCGCAAAAAATCAGTTTTCGTTAGTGCAATAAAGCATAAACGAAACTTTTCAGAATTAAGATTGTAGGAAATCAATTACTACAATACATGCAAACTGATATTTGTAAAGTAAAATACATAAATAAATCGATAATACAACAATACCGATACAAGAATGTGGAAGACGAACGGATTTGCAGAGGTAAAATATGATCTTTATCCTTAATTCTGAAAATGCCCTGTAGTGTGACAGTTGTGTGGCGTTCCGAATTCCATGATACAATTGCAATCAATTCTGTTTTGCACAACTCAAGAACATAATCTAACGAACGTTTTTTTATGTATTGTACTCTCACGGACAAAAACCAAAAGAAGAGAAGAAGAAAGAGAGGAAGTGTAAGAGATTGTTGTTCTTGTGCAAAAAAAGAATGAGAGAGACTAGACTCTTTTATATCCATCTCTTGGTCCATAATGCTCAATTAATCTCAATTAATTTTTAGCCATTATCATCAATTGTGGATATTACAAAATTGATTTCTAGAAATCAATTATTCAATTGAAGAGGAGAGTTTAATTTGACCAAGTTAATTCTCTATTTGATTTAGAGAATTATTTAAGTTTTGACCAAGATTAATTTTCAAAGTGAATTATTTACTTTTTGACCAAGTCTAAATTTATGTAGTGATCAATTACACGAATAAAAATTTGATGCAAAAAGATAGTTTATTGGACCAAGTTCCATATACCTAAATCCGCACCTAAACCTGAACCTAATCCCGAATCCATTTTGGCTCAGCTTGGCGCGTTCGCATGGTTTAGTATAAGTTCACTCATCTCTACAATTGTCCTAAGGTCTTTAACATTGTTAGGACTTCTCCACAACATCTGCTATGCCCATTTCGTGCTTTTCAAAGCAACAAACTTAGGACAAGTATTTCTCATTCAAAAACAAGTTCCAACAATTAGTCATATCAAACACTAACTGCATATTTAGTCGAGGTTTTGATATAAGACTCAAGGATAACACAAGAGACTTATAAACACTGGATGAACAGATCTTCAAGCATCGGATTGATAGAGAGATGGAGGTGGATCGAAACCACCACAAAGGCTATGGCAAGACCTCTGATACAGCTGGTCGAGTCTAGTTCAAAGGGAAATCCACATAATGAACATAGAACTCCGAAACATCAAGAACACATTTTGGCAGAAAGGAAAAACTTCTCTGATTTTTATTCAACTTCAAATCTGTCTTACAAAGAGCAAAACTAGAGACTTATATAGTCTTAGAAAGGAGAGGACGACAGAGTTGTCAAAATACACACAAAAGAAAACAATTCAAAGGCCTAAAAGAAAAGAAAACAAATTAAAACACAATTGACATAATTAAAGATAAATTTTTGAATTTAAATGGCAGAATCTTAATGACAAAAAAGGGCAGAATCTTCAAACTACATATGGATGATTTCATGGCTTCATTCTACTGATTTAAAATGCATTTATGTCCCCTGGAAGAAACTAGAGACTTTCCATAAATTGGTGAGAATTCAAACAAGGAAATAACCTTGTTTTCTTTGAAATAAGATATTGCAATTATGAGTTTGATTCTTAAATGAGCTGAGCTTTTCTCTTTGATATATTTAGTGTTCTGGACTCCTTTCGGATCTATGCTCATTGGGCTTCATACGTTCTGGTCCAAGTAAGCTCAATATGTACAGTTTTGATTCTTCACCGTTCATGGGTTGGTCTGAGCCGTTTTTGAAGAGTTCTCTAACGTTCTGGACTTCTTGAACTTCTACAATGATGGGTTGGGCTTGGTAGTGGCAAGACCTGGTGAGCTTTATGAATTTTGATGGAAGGCAAGTGATGATTTCGGCTTGTTCTCGTTTGAAGTCCTAATCAGGTTTGTAAACCAAGTAGAACGTCAACGTTCAAAATCTATTAGTTCATACGATAATTTTTAAAGTAATGTATAGTTTTGGCTGTCGTATCATTAATATTCCATTCGATAAGTCGTAGCGTCATTAAAATTTTTGTTGGCACGTTACAACGAGTGATGGTTATTCTACTAACCTACCTAATTAGTCATATCAAACACTAACTGCATATTTATTCGAGGTTTGTAAACCTAGTAGAACGTGGTCGGTCACGCTAGGGTTTATTGATTAAACGTTTGCGCTAAGAAAACGTCAAATATATTAAATTTTATTTATATTTAATGCAATGTGTAATTTTTGGCCCATGCATCATTAATGCTCTGTCATTAATGTTTCATTGGCACGTTACAACGAGTGATGATTATTCTGCTAAACTACATAATTAGTCATATCAAACACTAATTGCACATTTAGTCGAGGTGAGCCAAACGTTTCCTAGAGGTCAATTCACTTTCTTGCCATAGTTTACATCTTTGTGGTTAGTCTGTTATCTATTATCTTATGGATTATTTATATTTATTCGTTATACCAATATGGTTTCAAAATCACTCCTTAATTTCTTTTTTTTTGTTTTTCAAAAAAAGTAATTCAAAACACTAGTTACATTTTTAAAATTTTTATGTCTTTACGCTATTAACTTTTCCAAAAAAAAATGTTTATACACATTTTTTTACTTATATATTCATGTCAGATTCCGAATCATCCGTATGGGGTCGTAAATCTCATGCAAGAAACTTTGAGGTGCTTTATGGGAATAGCCATAGAAGCACCAAGTAGGAATTTCGTCCTTTCTCGAGATGAGAGACACGTCGCTCGCATTTATTATTTTCGGGAGACGGCCATGCTGACCGTCTAGGAC
This sequence comes from Pseudoturritis turrita, assembly GCA_900406555.1. NCBI lineage: Eukaryota > Viridiplantae > Streptophyta > Magnoliopsida > Brassicales > Brassicaceae > Pseudoturritis > Pseudoturritis turrita. Next base: position 169,000 of record OVBL01000320.1, on the reverse strand, counting down.
GCAGTTGTACCTGCACAATTTACATGGTCAGACAAGTCTCCGGGAGAACGAAAAGGGGTTTATCTCCCGAAAACTCTTTGACGCCCAAGTCAGACATCTACTAGAGAGTGAGTTTAATCGAGAAGTAGATATAGGTTTCGTTTGATGTCACATACGAAGATCATGAACATCATCTGCTGTTTCGAGTGAGTGGGGAGAGAAGGAAGAAAGACTCCAAGGGAGAATGGGGTTTGAACTCTCTCCCGATGAGTAGGATTTTTCTGAGATTTCCTGAAAGGATCTCCTCTAGTATGTTGCTTATTTCTCCTTAGTCACCCAACTTCTCTGCCCCTTGGATCCCCTGGACCTCTCGGTCTCTCTTGGTATTTATAGAATAATTATACTTACCTTGGCCTCTAGCTCGATCGAGACCCTATGCCTAGTCACGTCGTCCATGTTTTTTGTAGGGTGGTTGGCACTGTTCCCGGATGGCAGCAGGTGAAGTTAGTGCCGACCTAACTTGTCAGGCATTCCCCGGAGCATGCCTAATCTGTCACAGATACTTAAGAGCAGACCTAGTCTGCTCAGGAACAGGAGGTCCATGCTTCCTAGCTAACGTGGTAGCTCCTCATTGGGGAGGGTGGGGGGGGGGTGTAAAACTACCCCCAACAATGGCCTCCGACTCTCCGTCTTGTTTCCGTTGGAGGAAAGGCGGGGAGTGAAATCTTGTCGCATTTGGATATGGCTGATGATTCCTTCCTGCAAAAAATCGTGCAGAATATGGTTAAGTGCTTTTGTCCTTGTGGGGTTTTGAACTGGATACTTCCTCTCGAGAATTTTCCCGATTGTGCCGGCATTTGTCTGGCGTAGTTAGGGCGCACTACCGTTTGGTCTGGTTTACCAGGCTTGTTACCTAAGTAACCATTTGCTAGTTTGAAGTAACCTGATATTTCGGGTCAGAGCTCTTAGGTCGTGATGCTTGCCGTACAGGACCACGTTTGTAGTTTTCCATAGGGACTGTATTTTGTTATGTCATATGAGACATCTCCCCGGAGGGATTAACTCTTTCCACTTTGCTCATCAGTTGGTAAGTTAGGGTGTTCTGTCTTTCTTAATGGTCTTGTAAGGAGGACTACACTCCAACGACCATAAGGATTGAAGCCAAGTGATGAATTTTTACTCGATATGCACCTGTCCAAGGACCCTTGGGGTGCCCCGATAGGGAGAAAGATTGTCTCCGAGCGTGAGTTGCCAACTCAGAGGAAGGTCGTTACTTTTTGTGCAACATGTGCATACCAGCTTGTGACAAGAAGAGCGTTTCCCGAGGAAAGCAATCAATCAATTAAAGAAGCAATCAAGAACTTTAAGGCGAAGCATACAATCAAATAAAATAAGCAATCAAGAACCCAAGGGGAAGAAAACAATCAAGTAAACAAGCAATCAAGAACTCCAAAAGAAAGAAAGAAATCAAGAACCCCGAGGGGAAGCAAGCAATCAAGAAGTCTGAGGGGAAACAAATATTTAAACAAACAATCAATCAAGACCCCAGAGGGGAAGCAAGTTAAGAAAAAAGCAATCAAGAATCCCAAGAGAAAGAAAGAAATCAAGAACCCCGAAGGGAAGCAAGCAATCAAGAAGTCCGAGGGGAAACAAATATTTAAACAAACAATAAATCAAGACCCAGAGGGGAAGCAAGTTAAGAAAAAAAAGCAATCAAAAACCCCGAGGGGAAGAAAAAAATCTATCAAAAAAGCAATCAAAAACCCCGAGGAAAAATAAACAATCAATTAAATAAGCAATCAAGAACCCCGAGGAGAAGGAAATGAGAGAGCAGAGCACGCACCTTTGATAATACCTGACTATTATGTCGCTTGGTGTTCCACTACCAGTGAGTTTTAAAGGGTTCGGTCTGCTTCCTGCTCATCCCCGGTCGTCGTCGAGGTTACCTCACATGTTCTCCGGGAATCAATGTTCATCGTATCGCCTGACAATCTCCTCTGGTTGCGTTCATTCTCCAAATGCATGATTACTTATCGTTGTACCATCTGGTGATATCCTCTGGTTGTGATAATCCTCCGAGAGCATGATTACTTGTCGCCGTACCACATGTCAATCTGCTCTGGTTACGATTATCCTCTGGGAGCATGAATACTTGTCACCGTACCGCTTGGCGATCTCCTCTGGTTGGATTATCCTTCGGGAGCATAATTACTTATCACTGTACCGCCTGGCAATCTCCTCTGGTTGCGATTATCCTCCGGAAGCGTGATTACTTGTTGCCGTACCGTATGGCGATCTCCTCTGGTTACAATTATTCATCGGGAGCGTGATTACTTGTTGATGTACCGCCTGACGATCTCCTCTGGTTGCGACTATCCTCCGGGAGAGTGATTACTTGTCGACGTACCGTTTAGTTAGTTTTCCTCTCATGTTCTCGTTTCATTACTATCGGGACTGTTCTTTAGTGCTGCTTGGTTAAGTTTTCGACGTGGCAGGTTTTGGATTGTTGCATGGGGATGAGGCGTGCCGTGAAAGTCACCCTCGTTATGTGGTGAAACCACTTACTCATCGCGTCGTTTTCTGCCCTGATGTTAACTATAGACTTATGACATGCTTCTTTACGAGATGTCTTGTCGAGGTAAACTGCTCGAGGTGTTGAATTTGCACATTTGGTCCCTCGGTTCCTTTTGTTTTTTTTTATTTTGACCCCGAGAGTTTCAAAAGGAGATTGGCTTTTCCCACCACGCCTATAAAATGCGTCCCTGGGCTCTAGGGCCCCTCATCTCTTTTTCTTCACTCACTTGTCCGAATAACCATTGTTTCCTCCTTTCCCTTTGGATCGCTCTTGTATGTACTTTCTTTCCCTGAGTTTCCTCTTTTTTTTATCTCTTTCTCTCGACTGCTCTGCCATGATGAGAGGTAAAGGCTAAGGGGCGTTGACGGATTGCCTTCGTCTTTGGGCAGTCGCCGACAACTTCCATTCTTTTCGCCTGAAGTGGGAAGCTTTTTCTTGGGTAGGGCATGCGCTACGGAAACGCATATATCATGATGATCCTATCCAGTCTCCAGATGGACAGGGGAGACCTTTTCCACCTGCTCCGGTGTGCCCTCCAGAGGCCTCTAGCCACTGCTTCCCTCACGAGACCACGGACTCTTGCGGCGTTCTCCTCTCTGACTTGGGAGTTACTAGTCCCAAGGCCGAGATATATGGCAAGGGTTCTTCTCCCGATGTCAATCTTGTCTTCGACTAGGGATCATCACCCGATGGTCGACTGCACCATAGGCGCCATGGCACAAGCGATAAGCTCAATGGCGTACCTCAGGGATGCCATGGCGCTTGCGACGTACCACTCTGATATATGCTGGCCAATGGACGAGTGATACCTCTACGAGTGGAAGGCTTATCTCAGAGGCTGGGATGCGCTCCAAGATAGTGTATCTCGAAGGTTTCCTGGAGGCGGAGTGGAGCCAGGTCGATTACCTCCGATCCGATATACGGACGCTCAAAGGTAGGCTGGTAGTCATTTTTAACCGTGCGGTCAGTGCGGAGGCGTGGATTTGCCGCGACAGTACCCGCAAGCTTGAGGTTAATGATGAGGATGAACGGCTCAGCCTTATGCGCGACTTCATGGTCAACTTGGCGGAGAGCGCTCGGCTAGTGAAAGATCTCCAAAATGCGAATGACGAGCTCCGGACAGAAAGTCTCGGACTGCAACGTCGTATATATGACCTGGAACTCGGCAAGATCCGGGAGCGTTGAGGTAACAATGGCCTTGCCGAGGAAGCATCGTCTCCGGGGAACAGCAAGCTCCCAGTTTGGCAGCTATCTCCTTAGGGCAGGAAATGACCCTAGAAGAGTGGCAATATCTGCCAGGTACGGGGGCCATCTTCAAGGTTTCTCTTTCGTTGCCTTTGTAGTTCTAATCTTCCCATCCCCGTCTTTTTGTAATTTCTTACCACATAGTTGGTCCCCGAGTCACGTATGTTATCTCTGTATCCTCTTTCGGTTGCCTGTTGCGAAGGAATATTCTTTATATTAATAAAAGATTTATTTCCACGTTTATTCCCTTTGCCTTTATTTTCTTTACACCTTGTTGTACTTTTCGTGTATCTTTTTCTGGTTATTTCTTAGACACACATCTGACCACTCTCGGGATCAACCCTGCCCAACCTCCCTCTTGGGGATGTCGGGATTTTTGACCAGGGCGAGTCGGGTCCCGCTGTTATTCGGTATTTTTGCGGGAATTCTTTGCTCAAACCTTGCATTCCCGAGGTAGTATCACCCCGTGAGTGCGTGGTATTGCGAGATCTTTGATGCAGACTCTTTGCAGGCATTGGTCCCTGGGTAGCGGAGGAGTTTTGCCCCAGAGCGGGGACATGTCATCTGCCGGGACTAGCTATCCGCGGCTGACCGCCATTTACCCTTTCTTACGTACACATGGTCGGATTTGACCGGTTGAATGCCCCCAAAGACAGCAAGGACTGCTTCTACGAAGACTATCCACGTTCTTTCCTAGGCACTATCGTTTGGCCTTGCATCCGTTAGGTAGATCATTCTTTTATCTTGCCCCTGGGAATCTCTCCTTTTTTTTCCCGGGGTATCTTCTTTTTGGTAGAGCCTATGTTCTTCCCCCTCATTCTAACGCCAATTGTTCAGGCCGAATTTCGGGTCCTCTGTACGGAGGATCATAGATCTCATGCTTTAGACCTTGGGATGCTTTCTCAGAATAGCCATGGGAGCACTGAGTCGTCCTCTGGGAGAGATGAGAGACGCGTCTCCACATATATTGTTTATGGGAGAAGGCCATGCTGACCGTCCAGGACGGGGTTGTTCCTGCACAAGTAACATGGCCAGGGATGACGAAAAGGGATTTCCGTCCCGAAGATTCATTGACGCCCAAGTCAGATATCCACTAGAGAGTGAGTTTAATCGAGAAGTAAGTATGGATTTCGTTTGGTGTCACTTCCAAAGATTATGACCATCGTCTGCTATTTTTTATGAGTGAGCGGGGAGAGAAGAAAGAAGGACTCCTAGGAAAAGTGGGGCTGGAACTCTCTCCCGAGGAGTTGGATTTTCTGAAAGGATCTATTCTAGTATGTTGCTTATTTCTCCTTAGTCTCCTGGCTTCTCTGCCCCTCGGATCCCCTGGATCTCTCTGCCTCTCTTGGTATTTATAGAAGAATTATACTTATTTTGGCCTCTAGCTTGGTAGAGACTCCATGTATAGTCATGTCGTCCATACTTTTTGCAAGGTGGTTGACACTGTTCTCGAATTGCAGCAGGTCAAACTAGTGCCGACTTTACTTGTCATGCATGTCTCATAACAAGCTTACTCTGTCACAGACACCCGGAAAAAGACTTAATATATTCTAGAACAGAAGGTCCATGCCTCCTAACTGACGTGACAACTCTTTATTAGGGGGTTTTTAAACTATCCCCAACATAATGATACATATTAACGATGATAATAATATAACTAGTTATATAAATAAATTAATAGAATTAATAGAAAAGGTCAGTTTGGTGAATAACGAAAAAGATAAGTGAAATGATTATAGAAAATTTTAAAAATGAGAAAGTAACCGATAAAAGAGAAAGTAATTAAGAGTACAAAATAATGTTTTTACCCATTGTAATGAGCTTTGATAAATTAGAAAATCATGTCCGGAAGACTAACAAGGAATCAATTAGTAGTATACGAATATTTATATCTACTCGCCTTCCATAGACGAACTTTGCAGAAACTTTTGGATTTTCTTAACGTTAGATTCTCATCAATCTTTACGCTACTCGAGATAACATCCTCTTCGTTTCCGTTTCAATCCACGGCTATTCCTTTTTACTATAAGTTGTTCAAAGGTTTTCACACATTAAAAAAAAATTATATTACCATTTATTAATACACTATATAATGTTATCTTATTAATTAATAAACCAAAGTAGTAAGGATAAAACGGACAAAACTTTAACAAAAACATGTATTAAAAACATAAAACGATATTTATTATGAATAAAATGTAATTTCTAAGATGATATTTAATATGAAACGAATAAAGTAGTATTCAATCAAATTCAATAAAAGAAAAAATTATGATAGCATGCATAATGTTAAAATGGAGAGCGAGGCGATTTTGTGGCAATGACATCTCTTTAGTCTCAACTGTTGTTTCTCTACTCTATCTCAGAAAGTGATTTTCGCCGGTTATCTGCGGTACCTTCAAGAAAAGTTATCAGAATAACTAGTTTCTCAACCGTCTATTCCCTTATTCTATTAACCTCCTGCAATTATTTTCCAATTCGTTGAGTAGATCAAAGTAAAAGAATTCCTTTTCCTTTGTTTTTATTGGTCATGGCAGATAATATTCATAAGAAATTGCAAGGCATATTACTGGGAATTGAAGATGAAGTAGTTAATCTCCCTCTAGATATACGCGATGAAGCGGCTAACGAGACCCGATTTAGCCTTATCGGCAAACCGGTGAATCCTAGGAAGTAAAATGCATGTGCAATGATGAAGGCTTTGCCTTGGCTGTGGGGCGTTGGTGATGAAGTGGTGGAATGAATTCTACAGAACAGGAAGATCCAATTCTTGTTTCAGTCTGAGGATTGATGCTCTATGTTCTACGAAGGGATCCATGATCTTTCAATAAATGGATGTGTGCAATTCAGAAGTGGACTCTTCTCCACTCTGACGAGGATCTCAAGCAAATCCCTTTCTGGGTACAATTTAGGGATATACCACTCCAATTTTGGACTCTCTGAATAGTGACTCATATTGGTCATACTTTGGGTCATTTTCTTGAAACGAATTTTCGAGGTGATGGTGCACTACATGTGGATTACGTGTGAGTCCGTTTTATGGCACATCGATGCACCGGTCCGCTTTAAGAGAGTTTTTCAATTTGGTGATGAAGCCAGTGTTCTCATATTCCGATATGAGAAATTCTGAGGTTTTTTCTCCTTCTGTGGAATGATGACTCATGGGGCAGTGAAATGTCATGCAAATAACAATCCAGGGCCTAATGCGCCTTCACATGATGTTAATGATGACAATGAGAATGATGATGATGACGAGCACCCTCAGAGATTCCCTATACCAAATAAATAAACACATGCTGAATAGAGACAAGCGAAGGCTGATGATGTTACATGTAATGTGGAACAACCAGAATCTGTGCAAAAAGAGGAAAATATATGCATAATCCTCTGCTATGGACATCCCACTTGTGTACTGTGATATGCGACAAATCTATGCTGCGGAAGACTACCTAGAACACATGTCAAAATGCAAGAGATCTCAAACGGAGTGTTGGAGATAAAGAATTGGTTTCTAAACATCAATGATGCTGCAAGGTTTTCCAATAACAGTGATGCGAGGAGTGCCTAGACAAACACGAATCCTAACCGAGCGGGCACAGTAGGCCAGAAAACACCATAGTTGGGATGAATACAACCATTTAGAACTACCAGGACTTGAAAGGGTCCATGGTGGTTCGATGTAGAAAGGGAATAAATGCAAAGTATTCCCCATACTTACTCTTTCTTATCGAGACGACGAATCCGTATGATGTTCTGCATGATGTTGCTTCTCAATTAGTTTATGATTATGTTAAATGTGTCTCGCCTTTAGGCATTAGGGTGGGTTAGCTTTATTTGAAAGAAATCTGTTTCGGTTTGTTTCTTTTCATGTGACGCAAGACTATTTGATTGTAAGATAAATAATAAATGAGAATTTTATTTATCTTGTGTTAATGGACATATAATACAAAAGTTACGACATATTCTATGGGAAAAATTGGAACGTATCTCTGCTGCTCGGATTGGTCAATGGTTGATGTATGGTGATTTTAATGAAATCTTAAACGCAAGTGAGAAAAAGGGGGGTCGGATGAGAGAACCTTGGAGCCTTGTTGATTTTCACAATATGACTCAGAACTGTGGAGTAATAGATCTTTCTTACGTAGGGAATAATATGATTTGGGTTGGTTAAAGGAGGAAATATACAGTGAAATGTTGGTTGGATAGCACAATGGCTAATACTGAATGGAGAGCTTCTTTCCCTGCTTCAGAAATCGAATACTTAGAAATGGTAGAATCAGATCATCGACCATCAATAACCAAGATTAGGAAGCACACAGATCAAGGAAGACGATGTTTCCATTTTGATACTAGACAGTGTCAATACCCAAATTTTAAATTAGTGGTAAATGATGCTTGGTCAAACGGAAATCAGAATGACCCTACTTCAATAATGGAACAAATACAAAGATGCAGATGTACCATATCTGATTGGAAGAAGACGAATAATCTTAATTAAAGAAGAAATATTAGAGATTTGGTGCAGAGATTGGACACAACACATACAGACCCTACGGTACCTTTATAGGAGATTAATAACATGCAAAAACAACTCCTAAATGCTTACAAGGATGAAGAAATCTACTGAAGCAAAAAAAAATCGTAATCAATGATTACAAGAAGGAGATCACAATACAAGATTCTTTCACACTTCAATAAAAAACAAAAGGGTTCGAAATCGAATTGTCACAGTTAAATATCATAATGGGGCTGTGGACTTAAGCTTGAAGAAAGTTTAAATATATCCTAAAGAGATTAGGATTAGAGATTATATTTAGGAGTTACCTAAATATATACATTACCTAATAGGATTAGGAATTGTCTTTGATTATATAAGGAGATGCCAATGTGTGGCATAACTTAATGAGGTTTTGAGAGAGATTGAGAGCTTTAGTTTTGAGTTATTTTCTAAAGCAAATAAAGAGAGTTATTCTTTATCAATCTTTGAGTTCTATATTATCTTTCAAGTTCTATATTTGGTATCAGAGCTTTGTGAGATCATAAAGGAAACATGACGGACGGTGTCGTTGCGACGACGAAACCTAAAGAAGGAGGAGGATCTTCTTCCATCGTATGCCCTCTGTTAAACTCAACCAACTATACAGTATGGGCGATGAGGATGAAGATTGCGCTTAAAGTTCATAAAGTTTGGGAAGTTATTGAGTCGGAGACGGACTCAATCGATGGTGAAAAGAACAACATGGCCATAGCTTTGTAGTTTCAATCGATACCTGAAACCCTTATCCTGCAAGTCGGAGAACTTGACACAGCAAGGAAGGTATGGGAAGCAATTAAAGCACGAAGAGAGAGTTAAAGAAGCCAGATTACAAACATTAATGGCTGAATTTGATCGTCTAAAGATGAAGGATTCCGAGACGATTGATGAATTTGTAGGAAAACTATCTAAAATCTCATCAAAGTCAGCTGCCTTAGGAACAAATTTAGAAGAACCAAAATTGGTTAAAAAGTTCCTTAAGAGTCTTCCTCGAAGAAAATATATACACATAGTAGCTTCCCTGGAACAAGTGTTAGATCTTAACACCACGAGTTTTGAAGACATTGTAGGACGTCTAAAAGCCTATGAAGAACGTATTTTCGAAAAAGAAGAAGCTCAGGAGGATCAAAGCAAACTAATGTATACAAATACAGAAACTCAGACAAGTCATTCAAATCGTGATTTTAATGGAGATTTCAGAGGCAGAGGTCATGGAGGAAAATTTTTCTATAGAGGAAGAGCCGTGGACGGTACGGTGGAAGAGATATATCACAGATAACATGTTATCGATGTGATAAAACCGGTCACTTTGCCTCAAACTGTCCTGACCGATTGCTTAAACTACAAGAAGCACAAGAGAATGATAATAAAGATACACAAGACGCAGACGAACTCATGATGCATGAAGTGGTCTACTTAAATGAGAAGCGTTGCGTACCTAGTAAGTTTGAAACAAACATAGACGGAGAGAATGTTTGGTACCTTGACAACGGGGCTAGCAACCATATGATCAGAGATCGAAGATATTTTGTTAAACTTGATGACTCTGTTACCGAAAAAGTGAGATTTGGAGACGACTCACGCATAGATATTAAAGGAAAGGGCACAATTGCTTTCATCGACTTGAATGGAAGACCAATAGTAATGACTGATGTCTATTTCATACCCGATTTGAAAAGCAATATTATAAGTCTCGGACAGGCTAAGGAATCAGGCTGTGACATAAGATTGAGGGGAGGATACCTGACAATTCGTGATCGCGATGGACAACTTCTTGTAAAAACAGAAAGATCCAAGAATCGTCTTTACAAGGTTCGAATGGGATTAAGAAATAGTGCATGTCTGTATTTAACAAGTATAAGTGAGTCAAGCAGATGGCACGCAAGAATGGGGCATGTGAGTCCTGCAACTATAAAATGGATGATAGACAAAAAAACTCGTTCAAGGAGCTCCGAATATTGCTCTTGAGAAGGAAATTTGCAGTTCATGCTTACTCAGGAAGCAAACTAGAAAAATGTTTCCGCAAGCAACTAATTACCGAGCAACAAAGAAACTCGAGCTAATCCACGGAGACCTATGCGGCCCTATAACACCAAGTACAAGTGCTGGAAAGAGATACATCTTTGTCCTCATTGACGACTACTCTCGCTACATGTGGACGATTCTACTAAAGGAGAAAGGAGATGCTTTTCACAAATTTCAAAATTTTAAAACCATGGTGGAGTGAGAATCAGAAGCAAGAATACAAACTTTCAGAACAGACAGAGGAAGAGAATTTGTATCTCTTGAATTTAACTCATTCTGTGAAGACTCCGGCATCAAACGACACCTTACTGCCCCATATACTCCGCAGCAAAATGGAGTGGTAGAGAGACGCAATAGGACTTTAATGGATATGGCGAGAAGCATCTTGAAGCACATGCATATGCCAAACTATCTATGGGGAGAAGCCATAAGACATTCCACCTACCTCTTAAACAGAGTCGCAACACGAGCCCTTACAGACAAGACTCCGTATGAATCTTTTCGAGCTAATAGACCAGCTATCAACCACAAATTCGGATGCATTGCATATGCAACACTTGAAAAAGTTAGATGACAGATCACAGATACTCGTTCATCTAGGGACAGAACCAGGGTCAAAGGCATATCGTTTACTTGATCCGCAGGCAAAGAAAATAGTAGTAAGTCGTGATGTTGTGTTCGATGAGACAAAGGACTGGAACTGGAAACATAATGACTCGACAAAAGACGGTGACGGAAGTTTCAGAATTACGATTGACGATTTTGGGAATCATGGCCTCCAAGAAAGAGAAGAGAATGTCGAAACAGGGCAAAACATAGAAGATATAGAACCCTCCGATGAATCCGGAGATGACGGTAACCCTGTAACGACACACGAACAAGAGCTAGAACATGAGACTGTAGAAACGAGTGATTCTTCTCCACCTGTTTTGAGAAGAACAGGAAGACAAAGTAATAAACCAAAATATCTTGAGGATTATGTCTTACTTGCCAAAGAAAAAGGAGAGATGTCGCTTCTATGTTTAAACAACGAACCAATAAACTTTCACGAAGCAAAAGAATCTAAAGAATGGACACACGCCTGTGAAGAAGAAATCAGCTCCATTGAGAAGCTTAAAACATGGGATCTCATGGATTTGCTGATTGGAGCAAAACCAATTGGTTTAAAATGGGTATTCAAGCTCAAAAGAAACTCTGATGGGAGTATCAACAAATACAAAGCTCGACTCGTTGCTAAAGGGTATGTACAACAGTACGGAGTAGATTTTGAGGAAGTATTTGCTCTAGTGGCGCGGATTGAAACAATAAGGCTTATCATCGACTTTGCAGCATCACACAGATGGGAAATACACCATCTTGACGTCAAAATAGTTTTTCTTCACGGAGAACTAAAAAAAACCGTTTATGTTTCTCAACCAGAGGGGTTTGAAAAAGAGGGAAGTGAAGATAAAGTTTATAAGCTCAACAAAGCGTTGTATGGTTTAAGGCAAGCACCAAGAGCATGGAACAATAAGCTGAACGACATTATCATAGAACTTCAGTTTAAAAAATGTTCGAAGGAGCCATCCGTCTATCGAAAGGAAGTTAGAGAACATCTTCTAATCATAGCCGTATATGTCGATGATCTGTTTGTCACAGGAACGAGATTAGATTTCATTAACAAATTCAAAGAGGAGATGGCTTCTAAATTCGAAATGAGTGATCTCGGGAAATTGACATACTATCTTGGAATCAAAGTGATTCAGCACAACGAAGGAATAACATTAAATCAAAATCGGTATGCTCTCAAGATTCTAGAAGAAGCTGGAATGAAGGATTGCAATCTGGTTCACACTCCTATGGAAACCGGATTAAAATTGTTGAAATCCGAGAATGAAGGAGAAGTTGATGCTACGATTTTTAGAAAGAATGTTGGTTGTCTCAGATACCTGCTTCATACGAGACCAGATTTGTCATATTGCGTGGGAGTTTTAAGTCGATATATGCAGAGCTCCAGAGAATCACATGCGGCTGCAATGAAGCAATGCTTAAGATACTTAAAGGGAACTACTACTCTTGGTTTAACCTTTGACCGGTGTACAAAAATACCAAAGCTAGTAGGCTATAGTGATAGCAGTCACAACGTTGATCCGGATGATGGAAAGAGTACAACAGGACATGTATTTTATCTTGGTGGAAGTCCGATAACTTGGTGTTCACAAAAACAAGAGACTATGGCACTATCATCTTGTGAAGCCGAGTTCATGGCAGGAACTGAAGCAGAAAAACAGGCAATCTGGCTCCAAGACTTACTAAGTGAAATTATTGGAACATCGTTTGAAAAGGTCACCATACGTATTGATAATCATCAGCGATTGCTCTTACTAAGAACCCAGAATTTCATGGCCGGAGTAAGCACATACACAGGCGATACCTATGAGCTCCCTCATTTGTCGAGAATGGACAAATAGGAGTAGAACATGTTCCAGAAAGTGAGCAAAAGGCATACATTCTTACAAAAGCTTTAGGAAGAATCAAGTTCAGAGAAATGAGGGAGCTCATAGGTGTTCAAGACTTGGAGAAAATCGACTTCAAGCTTAAGGGAGAAAATGTTATCCCTCGAGAGGACACTCTTATGTTGCACGAGCCTGTTACGCAGACTCGTAAAACGAGGGATAAGTTGTTTTTGATAAATTTATTCACTTAGCTTAGGCGAATCTCTTAGCGCCACGTGTAACTAGCTTAAGCGAATCTATTACCACCACGTGTAGCTAACTTAGGCAAACCTCTTAGCGTCATTTGTGTAGTTGGTCTATTGGGTTGGCCCTATAAGTATTTGGATCTGATCTACAATGGCCCAGTAACTTGACGGGTTAGACCACTTTTCTCAACCTCTCGTCCCAAACGGTGTGGCCACACCGCGAATGGCAAATCGGGATGGATACTGAGTTGTTATACGTGCATGTAAAGGAGCATACAGGAAGCTAAACATGCAACCCGGGTTTCCGTATCAAAAACTTGGGCTACGTGTGAATTTTCATTCTTCTATGGCGCGAACTTTAATTATTCAAACATATTTAAACTAGTCTTCAGTCAAACGATTAATATTATTTACCTTGCGTATGTGATAGGTAAAACATCTAGCCTCTACTCCACACAACAATTAAAGAAGACGAGGGTTTATTCCGAGGAAACCTTTCGATGCCTGATCTGTCGCATTATCCGTTATTTGTCGTACGGCAATGACGTTGCTCTGTGTCTCGAGACTAAGTTGTTAGGCAACTGACACAAGAAGAAAAATTTGGTATATTAAAAGCACTCGAGTGTTTCGTACAGGTCCAAACCAAGGAACCCGAACCCGACCCAACTTAGGACGCGTGGTCCGGTATTCTAGCCTGGATAGGTAAAACCCTATAAATAACTTGCTCTCCAACGAGAGAAAGAGAGATTTTTTTACTTCTGACTTAAGTTTCCTAAAAATACTATCCTCTCAAAACACTCAAGCTTTCCTTGTTTCTTCGAGACCGAGTCTCTTTTCGACCTCTCACGGACAATATTTCGACCACTTTTGGTCACTTTTCTGGCCGTACTTGGCCCTTCTTCATTAAAAAAACTAGGTTTTTCTTCTTTCTCACCGCCTAAATTTCTTCAAAAAAATTTTGATACACCGTGTATCAACACATCTCGACCCGATGTCACTCAATTCCTTTCTCTTCTGTTTTCCGACTTATTTCCGATTTTCCACGTCTCAATGCGTGGTCTTTCTGTCTTTTCTCTTCCTTCTTGCTGACTTGAGTTTCGAAGGACCGTCATCAAACACCCCACCATCGTGTTTTCTGGTCTCAACGCATTTGTTGATTGTGTAGGAGACTTGTCCTCTAGTGGTTGGACCCACTGACAAAAAATCTCCTAAACATCAGTATTAAATATAACGTTATATGTATATCTACATGTTTATATGGTACAGTAAATATTAACACATTACCAAAACATGTAACAATAACAACAAGAAGTTGATGCAGCGCCGTTGTCATAATCAGAACTATGGGTATATGGGTATCACCGGATTGCTTCCCGTAAAGAAAAGGGAGAAGTTTTCAAAATCTTATCAGATCCATCTTTATTTTTAGGGAAATTACCATAAAAAATCTTCAACTTTTCATTTTTTTCCAACTTAAACATCCAACTTTTTGCGTTTCCAGAACAAACCTCCAACTCAATCATTTTTCTGAAATAAACCTCTAAGTGACCAAAAGTGTGCGCGATCAAAAATTGACCAACGGTCAACAACAACTCCATTAAACACTCTTTACATCCGTTAAAAAAAAATTTACGACAGTCGCTTTTTAATTGACTTACGAATTGTGGATGTTGTGATTATAATATATTTTCTATTATAATATACAAACAGAGCAATAAAAGATAACAAACCAAGATCATAAACTTTACAAAAAATAATAAAGAGCTATAACGGGTTTTATTGGTGTTTAACGGAGTTGTCGTTGACCGTTGGTCAACCTTCGAACGCATACATTTTTGGTCACTTAGAGGTTTATTTCAGAATAAATAATTGAGTTGAAGGTTTATTCTGGAAACGCAAAAAGTTGGATGTTTAAGTTGGACAAAATTGAAAAGTTGAAGGTTTATTCTGGAAACGCAAAAAGTTGGATGTTTAAGTTGGAAAAAATTGAAAAGTTGAAGGTTTTGTATGGTAATTTTCCTAATTTTTAAGCTAAATCAATTTTTGTTGTTGCTGGTAGAAAAACAAAATTGAGTGAGATGGAAGAAAAAGATAGATGTGTCAAGGAAGCAAACCATAATCTACTCCCCTAACATAAACAGTTTCGTTGTCATTTAGTTAATTAATATTTTCACTAATCTTTTTTAATTAGTTGTAAGTTTATGCAGGACGTCTTTTATGCTATACAAATATAACAATCGAACATAATTCGATTAAAAATCAATTCTTAAGCAAATTCTAAATATTGAATTATGTTCGCTTGAAGTCTATAATTTTTAAGAAACATATTTTACCACATGAAATATATTTTTAATAAAAATTAATATTTTGAGTTTGTGCCACTAAATTATATAACTTGGTGCCAATATTATGTCTCAGCACAAAAGTACATCTCTGGTGGTTGTGGTTCATTTCTCGTAACTGAAATCGACGCTCGTGAGCAGGAACGACTCAAATCTTGCAAAATATAGAGACCCATTGTAAAATACAATGTCTTGATTAATCCATATGATGCTGATTTCAGTTGCAAACCATGTTTCAGCTTTAGTCAATTTCATTACAGTTTGTTTCCCTAGATTCTGATTCATTTGATGCTCTGATACAAATTCGATGCTACAGTTTCTTTCTCGGTTTCTTATTCAGCCTTATTTGTCTTTCAATTCTTTTACAATACCTTGTCCACGATACATAGTCCATGCTAACTAGTCCATAATATTTTGTTCATGCAGCTTGTCCATCATACGTTTCCACGATACTTGCCTGCACCTTGTCCATCATACGTTGTCCATAATATTCGATCTTCCCTTTATCAGTTGGATCTGGCGCAGCGGTGGTGTCGCATTTCGGAGCCATGTCTCTGATACCAATGATAAGCTAAGGCTTATCTCAGAGGAAGAAATGGAAGAGAAAAGGGAGAGAAGATAGAAGAGAGTGAGAGCGGCGGAAGAGAGGAGATAGACTTAAGGAATTTTACTTATAATTTCATGAATGAATAACCCTAAGAAAGGAAACCCATATAAGTACATATGTTCGTTTCTCAATACGACATCAGATCACATAATATAATTATACTAAAGCTGAACCTTATGTATCTTTTTACGACCCTCTTAGAATTGAGTCTTGAATACTTCTGGTTTAGAGACTCTCAGCCACTTGGCTTCTTGCCCTGCATTTTCTCCAATTGTCTAGCTTTGCGACCTGAAGTTCTCGACATTCTCCTAATGAAGGCAATCGGATATGTAAGCCTGTCAAAAATCAACCGCTTTTGAGATCTTAGTCACAGCTTGCAAAAGCACCGGAAGTCGTCACTAACTTATCCCGCAACCGCCAAAGTCCGACATCTCCGTCACCGTCGCTTCTAGATCTCTGACGTCGACGGCGACTAGCAAGGTGAAAAAAGCGTTAGAGATGACTCAGACATCTCTGGGAATAGATTTTTCGGCTCAATTCCAAGGAAAGAAAAAGAAGAAGAAGAAGAAGCGTAATTATTTTTGGGTCAATTTGTGAAGTATCCATATTGGACTCCATATTAAAGAATATAGCCATCAAATTGGGTTATTAAAACAAGTAACCAAGTGATCGATTGGGTTAACGATTATACCCTTCTTCTTCATCGACCTACAAATTAAGAGAAATATTTCGATGGCAGCAGTTGATGTCGGCAAATTCTTCGGCGACGGAGTGGATTTAGAGAGAAATTGCGTCGTTGAAAGTGGTGGTTTAGATGGTGGAGAAGTTTTCGGGAGAGACGGAGTGGTCGGAGAAGGTTTTGGTGGAGAGAAAGTGAAGGGAGGAGGAAGGGAAGAGTTAGGACCATGAAGGCGAGGAGATGACGGCGGTGGAGAAGAAGCCGTATTCACCGGCGGTCGAATTGAAGGAAAGTGAAGGAGACGGTGGAGGAGAAGCCATATTCACGAGCGGGATCGAATCGGCGGAAAGCAAAGGAGATGGCGGAAAAGGAAGGGCTATGGTGATGAACCAGAAGATGATAAAACCGGAGAAGACGGTGGTGATTCCATCGGAAGAAATGTAGTGGTCGGAAACGTTTTCGATGCAGCATATGTCCACCGTCATGACGACCACAAATCTCACGAGGCTTGGAAAAAAAAATTAAAGATTAACATAAGGACATTTTTGTCTTTAATATACATTACACATGAGATATCATGACCCAACTTTTGATATAGTTATAATGTGAATTATTAAATTATTGATGGCTAATTTTGCCAATTTTCCATTATTTTCTAGATGTATAATTACAACCACACGATCTAAACCAATAAAAATAAATCAACGGCCTGGATTTTCTGCAATATAATTATATTTTTCTTTTTTTCCAACTAGATGCACATTTCTCTCGTTCCATTACTGAGGACAAATTGGTCATTAAAAAATTCACACAATACAAAAAAAACCTCTTCCTTTTTTTTGTCATCTGAATATATTGATACGAGAGAATAAATGTCATAATTACAAGCATTTGAACTACTAAGGCAGAGATCCTTAGGTTGATGGTATATAGGGCCACATACCAAACATAATATAGCTCAAAAGCTAGATTAAGGGCCACATTAATAGAAGAAACTTTCTCACCCACAAAAATATCATTTAACCAACTCGGATGACCACGGGCCACGTAAGATTGGCTACGGTCGTCGATTAGGACAATTTAGCTATAAGAAAGACTCCTCTATTAGATGCCCACACTTCATTCACTAATTTCCAGTCTTTAAACTAGCGTGATTAAAACTTGATCTCCGAAACTTGGGACCTAAAGGAAGGCAAAGCTTGGGGACGATCAACTGCTCTTAATAAGTCTGCATAATCAAAAGCAAAAATCACTTTGTTGAGTTTATGGCTGCGCATACTTTCCAGAGACCAAAGGATAGAGAGCAGCTTAGCCTCATCCAAACTAACAACCTCAGCAAATGATCTTCTACTATGCAAAAGGATGAAAGTGTATTTTGTTTGAGTTTTAAAATGCAGAGATTGAAGATGTATCTGTTCTGAGGTACGTTATGTGTCACTCAAGAAGTATCTCATGAACCAACTGTGGAGCAGCTGACGTGGAACAAGATGGGTTGAGCTGGACCAACGAATGACGGTAGCTGAGCTGGACGACTTAGAAGATTCTAGATGCGTGGAGAATCAGCTTGTAGGCGATTCGCATAACAAAGATCCAAGTTGATCCCTTGGAAAAAATCAAGGATTGGATAACTACAAAAGATAGATTTATTGTTATCTCTATTTGGGTAGTTGGTTAGGGTCAAAGTGACGTTTCTATTGTGTATAAATAGAGAGTTATAGGCATTTGTAGACGTTAACCCCCATGGCGATATAGAGAAAATTCACAGCAAAGGGTTTTGGGGGGTTTTTGTAAGAACACAAACACAAAGGGGCTAGAGATTTCTCTTGAGAGGTTCTTGGATCATGTATTAGATCCATTGAACGTGTGAGGTTAGAAATCTCGGTTAACAAGTCAATGTGTGTCTTGAGCTTGTGGAAAACCCGTTTAGGTGAAACTTGTAAGTGCATCTAATAATTTTCTAATAACATCCTTTGTAGAGGAATCCCCTGTGTCAAGTCCTGTGTTACCTTCTGTCTTACTCGTATTTCTCGCATTTACAAAGGATATTGCCATTAGCTCCTCTCAAGACCCAAGAGCCGCCTGCAACTCTATTTTAATTGCTCCACACGGAGCCGATATTACATTTTAACCATGACAAAGGAGACGGCTTCCAAGAGGATTTAGTCTTAGGCTCATGGACTTCTTCATTCTGAGCAATGTTTGCTTCCATTCTTTGAGCTAACCACCAGTGGCTCACATCTGTGTGAATCTGGTGAATGGTTTGAGTGGCTAAGAACACTTTCTCTTCAAACAAAAATACATTTTTATTCTTCCAAATAATTCATAGGATCCAAGGAAAGGATCTTCTGATATCCAAGTTGATTTCATTCTTTTTCCCAGACAATAGAATATAATGGAAATTAACAAAAACAGAGCAAGGATCGAAGCCTCTTTCAGTAAGCAGAGAATGCCCAAATATATCTGGTCTTAAAAGGTGTTTTTTTTTTAAAGAATAAGTTCAAAAAGTGTCTATGAGGAGACGAATGTAGGTCTGTCAATTTGAGTCAAAATTCGCGGGTCCCGCCTCGTCTGACCCGTCGCGGGGCGGGTGCGGGTCAAAAAAATTTCAACCCATTTACAAGCGGATCTCGCAGGTCGGGTTATTATAATGCGAATTTTTGCGGGTAAATACCCGCGGATTTGCGGGTTACCGCAGATTTTTTTTTTTTTAAATATATTAATTTTAAATATTTATCCTACTATTATTGAAATATTATATAATATATATAAATTAAGTAACAAAATTTTAGTTTTTTTTAAGAAAACTATGTATTTATGTTTTATAATATTTAATTTTTATTACTAAATTAATTAAAATATGTATAAATTAATATTTTTTATTTATTTAAAATATTTGCGGGTTATCCGCGGGATCCGCGAAATTAAGCGGGGTTTGGCGAGGTTTGGCTTGTTTAATTAGACATATTTTTTTAGGTGTTGTCCATTGATAATTGTCCAAATTGTGCAGTCTGTGTGGTTAAAAAAAAACTAATGCATCCATTGATGTTTCAGATGGAGCTCATTTCTCCAGTCTGCACACCATTTGATGTGGAGTACAAAGATTCATGGGTTTAAATGGTCTTGTCTTTTTCTTTGCCTCTATGATTTTCTTTTGTTCCTTCTCTCGTGAAACTTATTTCTGCTACTTTTAATGTGAACCTTTTAACTTCTATAATTATGATCCTCTCATATCTGAAGCATCTAAGTCTCAATCACATTTATTTTTTTAGTATTTTAAATATTATTGACAAAAGATCAAGGCTTGGTAAGTTTATAGATTCACTTGTCTTTGCCTTTTTTAACACTATTAACGAATCAACAAAGAACCAATGTAGCCCTCACACGCGAGGTTATCTAACACTTTTTCTGTTCTTTAATTTAGTTATTATTGTGAAACTCTTTTGTTTTTGTTCTTGATTCATCATAATTTTGTTTGTAAATATTGCTTATGGATTCTTGGAAACGAGGCGACTTTAACAAACAATAAATCAGCTTGAAGGCAGTTGGTAGAATGAATACTTATGTTATCTATATGGACATTAAAATTAAAAAATGGACAATGCAAAATGGTCATAATGCGTTATTCATATGGACAATGCAAAATAGTTATTCTATGGATGATATTTGTGTGAATGAAATGGATGAATTAAACAAATTAAGTGAAGATAAAAAAAATTAAGCGAAGATAAATGGTCAATATGGAATCGACGACATGTCCATTTACCATCGAACAAAAGTTCACACGCGAATCAACAGTGTGCTCGAACATAGGAAATTTATCAAAACACAATAATTCACCCTTGATTCCAAATTCTTATGTGAATTCTAATAAAATTGATTTATGAATTTTCATTTTTTTTTATTCAATCATAATGGAATCGATCAACATAATCATTTAAATAAGATCATCACAAAAACATAGACGTATTCATGACACAATTTCTATATAGACAATATATAATAGATAATGTGTTAAATGGACAATATAATATATTGGAAAAGTGCACTGTCCATACGGACTATATAAACTGGACAATGTAAAATTAGATTGAACATTTCATTTAGACAGATGAAATTCTTAAACAATATATACAAGATTTGATCTTCAGAGAACAAGTTTCAAGAACAATTTACAACAAATAAATATAGGCAAACTCAACCTTAGTTCCTCTTCCTTTAGCCATATAGGAATATAAATGGAACTGAAAATTCATGAATGAGCACGAGAAGGTTATAATTTCACATAACCACAATAAAATGTTATTCTTGAATGCTTGCTTACGAAACACACATCGGTGTTCATATCATAGTAAATCCAAGCAAATCACACACATCAACAAAACCAGTTTCAATTGAAAATCCAAGCAAACCAACACACATCAATAAATTCAAACCTGGAATTAATAGAAATGTAAATTCAAGAAAGGATGAAGAGAGTACCTTTGAATCCGAAGTAAAAAGAACGAAGAGAGCGCAACGCCGTCTCTGATGTATCTGAATAGACGACGAGCGCAAAAAAGTTGCGTAACAAATCAAAAATCAAGACGGATATATAATCATGACTCGCGAGGATGCACATGACAGACAAAATGGTGGTTGACGGAGATGGTTGGAGACACCATTGACGCGGAACGGCGGAGAAGGTTTCCAGCGGTGAAATGAGAAGACAGATGATATGATCGTAACTTGAGGAAAATGGGCCTATTCACAATATATGTTTTATTAACGTTAAAACCCATTACGTTTATTATATGGAGGAGGAGACTCTATTGTGTAAAGATTATCAAAATATTATCAAATTAAATCAATCTCCTTTCTTCATCGTTCTTATTTTTCTCTTCTTCTGATTTCTTCTGCATTCTCTCTATTCTTCTCTCAATCTGCTATTTCTCTTCTCTTGATAACCTCAAGCTTATCATTGGTATCAGAGCCACTGTTCTTCTCGATGGTGGGCTTTCAACAACAACTCAGAAAATGGGTTTCACAAGCGATCAATACGATCTCCTTCGACAGATCTATGATTGTATGGTTCAAATGACATCTACACTTCATGAGATGCGGAAACTTTGTCAGAGGACGTCTGAACTCCAGAAAAACCAAGAGACGAGACCGGAAGAACCAAAACTGATGAGAAACTTCGAAAATCCTTTGGGAAATTTCATTGAACACTTGGTGGACGAGACCTAATACGATGCTTCTTCCGACTCTGAGTTTTTCAAGGACCAAAACATGAAATATGTCCACATATAAAATACATTCATGGTTGAACGAGGATACTACAAAGTTTGGAAGAAGAAATGGAAACAAAGATTTCGGAAAAAAGATCTCGATTTCTCGGTTACGCCGGATTCTGGGGCGTGAACACTTGGGGAATAAAGAGACGATACATGCATGAGAAGAAATCCACTAGTATATGCCACGACCTGATCTAGTTCAAGTGTTTAAGAGTTATGGTATATGTTGCGACTCAGTTTTTAGAAATCGTTGAGAGAATCAAAAGGTTGAGAGCGTACAATTTAAAGGAAGAAGATCGATGATTGATACAGGCGTGAAACATGGGTCTCATCTCTTTGATTATAGATTCCAGTCACAGGATCCTACACATCCACTCAATCGTGATGATCTGATAAGGAAGAAGCTGAGAGAGATTTTATGGTTCGGAACAATAGAACTCCAGAAAAAGAATATTCATATCTTAAGGGTGGTAAATAAAAATGTGGGGAGCTTAGTTATGGTGGAGGTAACGTGAGGGAATCATACTGATACTATGAGAGGCCAAGTCGCCAAAGTAATAGAGAGGTAAGGTCTTCTCCACCAATGGAACAAGATGTTTTGAAGGCTAAACATGATAGATGTAGATTTCATGAGTGGAAACACGATGGAGAAAATGTGAGGCAAATAGATTGTGTGTTTAAGGGTATAGGTCAGTGTAGTGACAAAGATGAATGGGATTCTACACAATTAGGAGGTTCTCTCACTAGAAGAATGCTAAGGAAACCTGATTTTTATCGTTGTTCAGAGGAAGAGTATTGGGTAAGTTGTTTTGAGAAACATTGCCGCGACAACAAAATTTTAGAGAGTGAAAAACTGCAGGTTGCTCATCAAAGTCTCCAAGGATCAACAGGGAATTGGATCAAGAAGCTGTGGGAAAAGAATCCTCATAACTGTTGGAAATAATTTAAAGGGATGATTCAACAAGAAACAATGGAGGTATTGGCTAAGCAAACAAGTCAGTCAAGTTATATGTGAATTCAATAAGAAGGAACGGTGTTAGAGTATAGAAAAAGCTTTGAAGATATGTGTCTTCGAACTATAAGTTTTCCTGGAACATGTATGGAGGAAGTGTTCCTGCAGGGTTTGAAGCCTCCATTACAAGATGCGGTTCGTCGTCTACATCCACAAGGCCTTGTACAACTCATGGATGTCATATAGTGGTTAGCGGAAGTTAACGAGTCCAATATTTCAAGGGAAACTCGTACGCCATGGTTAAATAATAGCCATTTCATGAGCAATATAAGAGAAGAGGATGTCACTTGTCACCACCTTACTCCACATAAAAACACAAGAGATGATGCAAATTTGCATCAGGGAACATTCATTTCAAAATATCCAATGATACAAGAGGAGCTGATGAGCCTTGTTGCTAAGGAGGACACCGAGAAACAAATTAAAAATGAACATGGGGACAAGAATGGAGAGCATGGAATTGTTAGCAAGCTGAGAAATGTTCGATGACACATTTGGATAAGAAAATATGATGAAGATTTATGGAACCATTAGGGGACATAAGGTGGCTGTTAGAATTTACTCAGGAGCAACGAACAACTATATTTCAACGGAGTTAGCGATTTAGCTCAAACTGCAAATTGGAGCTACATATATAGTTCCAGTCTTATTGGGACATGGAATACACAGCGAGTGTAAGGGAATTTGCCTTGGGATCAGTTTATGGGTTCAAGATATTACGATTGTGGAAGATTATTTACTACTAGACATGAACTAGACTGAGGTGGAGGTGATTTTAGGTTATAAGTGGCTATCAGAGCTTGGAAAAACGTGGATAAATTGGAAGGAGAACACTATGTCCTTTCACCATCATACTAGTTGGGTCACAGTAAGTAACAAAGAAGGTTTTTCAAAGGGATCCATGAGAGGTTACAAGAGACTGTTTGGGAGTAATACGAATGTTGGGAAGACAGCCAGGGAGCATAAGAATCTGATGCAAAAAGATGTGGATCACAACCTTGTTGACAAGGATGGTTTTTCAAGGGAAGGTAGAGTTATGTATGCAAGGCTGGATTGTGTTGATAAAGTGGATATAAGGAATATAAGAGCAGACACTTATCTCCAGAAGTTAATAACAACAAGTAAGGAACCCTTTCCACACTTTATTGCTTTGATTTTGGAATATGTGAACCATATTGAGAAGAAGGACCATTTTGGAAATAAGTGGATTGTTTCCAAATAACATGGAAATAGATATGAGCTGAAGAGACCTTTGAGAAGGATTAACAGTCTCCACCCTTATGACAAATTGGATTCCTCAAAAGGGAGTGGTGTAGAACATGGACAAATTTTGTCTGATGCAGAAAAGAAGAGGGTGAACGTTGAAGATGGACATATTACGGGATTTTTTTAAAAGAATTATGTTCAACGGGTTATCGAAGGAAACAAAAGGTTATAGAAATGAGAATTGAGAAGCTGGATAAGCGAGAGAAAGAATATAAGCGGCAACCTCCAAAGAAACATCTTACTCACATATTCAATTTTATCTCGGATCTGTTGGGACCAAGTAAGGATATGTCTGCAGGAATGGTTAGTGTTGATCAAGCGAAGGAAGGTACTCTTAAGGTAGAGCTTGATGTTGTCACTTTCACTAGAAAAGATAGGCAAGATGGATCTATTGGTAGTGGTGAGTGTCAAATACACTCTGGATGGTTACAAGCATCAATGGAAGGACGTGGCAGCAAGCTTCTTGAGAATTTAGTTCAACCAAGGAGACTACTGTTTTGGCTCTTGCTCACTAAGACGTTCTGGCAGAGGAAAGGGAAGGAGATATCAACTCTTAGACCTCCATTCATCCCAAAGAGACAACCTTGGCACCATTCTAAGCAGCTTATTAAATTCTCCATCCAAAAAGGTGGCCATTTCACAAAGGATGGTAAAACAAAGAAGAGAACATATGAGGTTATGGAATTGAAAACTGCAACAACAACGGGTAATAACTCTAACTCACACTTTATAATGTTGTTGGAGTTGCTATACTATTATGGATGGAATGAGAAGCCATCGTTTGCGTGGATCGTATCTAATGGGCATATCTCATCAAAAAATGGAGATGAAGGGAGTGAACCGTTTGGAGGAGTTGATGTTCTCCACCTTGAGGACAAGGTGGTTTTTTTACGGGGGAGTATTGATACGATCGTAACTTGAGGAAAATGGGCCATAGTTCACAGTATATGTTTTATTAACGCTAAAACCCATTATGTTTATTATATGGAGGAGGAAACTCTATTGTGTAAAGATTATCAAAATATTATTGAATTAAATCAATATCATTTCTTCGTCATTCTTCTTCTTCTTCTCTTCTTATGATTTCTTCTGCTTTCTCTCTATTCTTCTCTCAATCTGCCATTTCTCTTCTCTTGATAAGCTCAAGCTTATCAACAGATCGATGGGATTGGCCAACGTAAAATTTGATAAAGCTGATGAAGAACAGAAACTAATGATAGCAGCTATCAATAGTGGAAATGTAAACACAAGAAAACCTATTGACAATGCTCTTTATGTCTGATGTAGGTGAGGATTTCTCCATTGATAGTTCTTTCTCTTCTATGGCATGTCCAACAGCTTATAGAATTGGCCTCTGTGAAGCTAATTTTTCCGGGACAATGACTAAGAAAGGGAAGCCTAGAAAGAGACCTCATAAAAGTAAAAGAAAGCTGAAAGGAAAGGAGGACAATCTGAATTCTATGGTGGAGTCACAGAAAGAAGGAGTCACTGTTGGTGAAGTGATAAAAAGAAAGGCTGAAGATGAAGCAGAAGGTAAAGTCAACAAAGCTATCCGTAGCAACCCAAAGATAGTCCCAATTGAGGGATTGTCCAAGTCCTAATGAGCTTTCTTAGTTGGAATTGCCAAGGACTTGGTGATTTCTTGTCTCAAGGAGTTTCGTAAGGAACTCTTCTCTGAGATGCTATTACTTATAGAAACTATGTCTAAAAGAAATAGTATAGTAGATTTGCAGGAATGGATGGGTTATGATAGGGTGTATACTATAGACCCAATAGGTAGGAGTTGTGGGATAACTTTATTCTGGAAGAATATATTAGAAGTGGAATTTAAGTTAATTGATAAGAACCTTTTGGATGTACATGTGCTGTTTGGTTCTTACAACTTTTTTGTTTCCTGTGTTTATGGAGACCCTAGTGGAAACCGTAAACAGTACCTTTGGAAAAGGTTCTCTCGGATAGGAACTAATAGGAGAGAAAGTTGGTGTATTTTTGGTAATTTCAATGAAATTTTACACAATGGTGAGACGATATGTGGCCTTGATAGAAGTGATGATGTTTATGAGTTTTTCAACCAGATACTGAAGACTTGTGATATGATGGAGTTACCTAGTTCTGGGAATAATTTCACTTAGGGTAGAAAAAGATATGACTTTTGGATACAATGTAAACTTGATATATGTTTTGCCAATAAGGAATGGTTCATGATGTTCCCTGTTTCTAATCAGGCATTCTTAGAAAAAAGAGGGTCTAACCATAGACTTTTCTTGATCAGCATGGTGGCTTCAAAGGAAGTGTATAAAGGTAGTTTTAGGTTTGATAAAAGGTTCCTAAAGAAACCTTTGGTTAAAGAAACTATAGCTGATTGCTGGAACAAGACTCAGAGGAGTGGAGTAGTTTCAGTTACTGACAGATTGAGAGAGGTTAGGAAAGGTTTAAGTTTGTGGAAAAAGAATAACAATGTCAACTCTCTGGATAGAATCAAGCAGATCCAGATTGCCTTAGAGTTAGAATAGTCAAGCTCATTTCCGGTTTTTAATCATGTCAGATATCTGAAGAAAGAAATGAGTCTGGCCTATAGAGAAGAAGAAGCTTATTGGAGCCAAAGGGGAAGAGGTAGGTGGTTGCTAGAAGGTAACAGAAACACAAAGTTCTTTCAAGCAGCTGTCAAAACTAACATGTGTAAGAAAAGACTGGAGAAGCTTAAGGATTGCAATGGAGTCTTCCAGAGATCTGAAGGTTCTATAGGGGAAGTAGCAGTGGCCTACTTCCAAGATCTCTTTAGCTCCTCATCTCCTACAAACTTCAGTATTTTCTTCCAAGATTTCAATCCAAATGTTACTATGGCCATGAATGCTCAGCTGATTAAGGAAGTAATTTCTGAAGAGATCAATGAAGCTGTATTCTCGGTTAAAGCAGCTAGTGGTCCAGGTCCTGATGGTGTGACAGGGTTATTTTATTAGAAGTATTGGGATACTATTGGGCATCAAGTTACAATGGAGGTAAATGATTTTTTCTTAACCGGTTCCTTTCCTATTGAATGGAACTACATACCTTTGCTTGATACCAAAAATCCCAAAGCCTACTAAAATGTCTAACTTGCGTCCTATCAGTTTATGGTCAGTGGTGTATAAGGTCATTTTTAAGATGTTGGTAAGAAGACTTCAACCTTTCCTTGCTGACAACCTTTCCTTGCTGAAATAGTCTCGCCAACTCAGTCAGCTTTTGTACTAGAAAGGCTCATATCAGACAATATCTTGATAGCACATGAACTTTTTCATGGATTGAGGACTTATCCACAGATATCAAAAGAATTCTTAGCCATCAAATCAGATATGTCCAAGACATATGACAGAGTGGAGTGGAGCTACCTTAGATCTTTGCTTGTTTCTTTGGGATTTCATTCTAGATGGATCAACTAGGTAATGTATTGTGTCTTATTCTGTTCTGATTAACGTCCAACCTTTTGGTTTGATTAAACCTAAGAGAGGATTGAGACAAGGGGATCTTCTTTCCCCATCCTTATTTTTCTTGTGTACTGAATTACACATATGCTGGAGAAGGCTGGGTTGCAGGGTACAATCAATGGGATAAAGTTCTCGGATCAAGGGCCATCAATGAATCATTTATTGTTTGCTGATGAGAATTTATTCCTATGCAAAGCTGAAGAGAGTGAAGTTAGTGTACTAAATGGGATTCTAAATATTTATGGAGAAGCTACTGGACAAGTCATCAGTTTGAATAAATTATCTACTACCTTTGGAGCCAAAGTGGAAGAGGAAGTAAAAGCTACAATTAAGGAAATCATAGGCATTCTCAATGAAGGAGGTGAATGTACATATCTTGGCTTACCTGAATGTTTTAGTGGATCAAAAATTGAGATGATTTCCTTTATTCAAGATAGATTAAAGAGTCGGATGTCTAATTGGTTTGGTAGAATGTTATCTCATGGTGATAAGGAGATCCTTCTTAATTCAGTTGCTCTAGCCATGTTTGTGTATGCTATGTCGTGTTTCAAGTTACATGTGGCTACGGTAACTGCTTTAACCAGTGCAATGTCAGCTTTTCTTTGGAATTCATCATAAGATAAAAGGAAGATCCACTAGGTAATTTGGGAGAAGATGTGCCTGAACAAAGACTTGGGAGGGTTAGGAATGAAGGATATTCAGTGTTTTAACCAAGCTCTGCTTGGTAAACAAGCCTGGAGAATCTTGAATTTCCCGTATTATCTTCTAGCTAGATTATTAAAAAGTAGATACTTTACCTATGGTGATTTCCTGCAATCTGCTGAAGGTTCAAGACCATCATATGGATGGAAAAGTATCATTCATGGTAAAGTATCATTCATGGTAGGGAGTTGCTGGTAAAAGGATTGAAAATAAAGCTAGGGAATGGGAAATCTCTGAATGTGTGGACAGATAAGTGGATAGAATGTATGAAGATGAAAGCTCATTTGATCAAGAATTGCCTGATTGATATCAGCTTAAGGGTTGGCAAGCTAATTGATTTCAGAGCAAGAGACTGGCATTTAAGCAGCCTAGAAGAATTGTTATATCATGCAGACATCTCTCTTATCATTGCCATGAAGCTGATTTCTGGATTTTGAGGCACAACAGAAGTGGTGAATACTCAGTTAAGTCAGGATATTAGCTTGCTCATAAGGATAAAAACTCAGAGATCATCATAATGGCTGAGATGAACCCTCCGACTAATGAGATTAAGAAGAAAATTTGGTCTATTCAGACTGTGCCAAAGATGAAGGCCTTCATATGGAAAGCAGTTAGTGATGCAATCCCTGTTGTTGACCTGACTGCCAAGCGTGGAATATCGATTGACGCAAGGTGTCAAATTTGAGGTCAGGAGGGAGAATCTGTAAACCATGTTCTGTTTTCTTGTTCTCTGGCCAGACAAATCTGGGCAATGTCATGCTTCCCTTGCCTTGCAGGTGGTTTTGATGAGGTGTCCTTGTTCTCAAATATCCATTATCTACTGAGGAGTTCTAAATGCAGCTTAATCCCTCTGGATATCAGGAGCCTCTTCCCTTGGTTGTTGTGGTTTATGTGGAAAAACAGGAATGATTTATTTTTTGAAGGGAAAGTCTATTTGGCAACTGAAGTGGTGATCAAAGCTAGGGAGGAGGCTGATCAATGGTTCCTTTCACAGTCTTTAGACAAGACTACAGTTACAGGGACACGACAAAACAAAAAGCGGCTTAAGAAGAAGTGGAGATTGCCACCTGCTCCACGGTTAAAATACAATATTGGAGTCACTTAGTCTAAAGACCACAAAGTGGAAGGAGCATTATGGTTTCTGAGGAATGCAAGAGGTAATGTTCTCCTTCATAGTAGAAAATGTTTCTCTGATATTGCTTCTCTAGATGATGCCAAACTAAAAAGCTTTTTGTCTGGGCATTTGAGAGCATGATTTCACACAGTAAACAAGGTTATTTTTGCTTATGATGCTTCTGAGTTGATCAAGGCTTTGGAAAGACTTTTGGCATGGCCTTCTTTCTCTCTACAAATATCAGAATTTTTGTTGGTTTTTTATCGTATCAAGAATTGGAAATTGGAGCTGGAGGATTATGACTCTAATCGAAGAGCCTTGTTAATTGCTTCTAGTGTGACTAGGGACCTTAGAGGTCAATCTTATGTGGCATCGGGTGCTCTTTCTTGGTTACTTGATTTTTTGATTAAAGAAGGAAATCGTGATTGTACCAGATTCTAGTGAAATTTTTTTGGGTTGCTCTATTTTGTCCGGAACAGATGCTCATTGTGGCTTTTGTTCCCACCAAATAGCTATGTAATCAAACATTCCATCTTTCTATATATATTATTCCGATGACAAAAAAAATATAATGATATATAGTCACTGTGGAACTAAACTTTATCTACGAATAATAAGAGGTCATCGCCAATCTTTTTGGAGAAGAATCGTCTATTTTGGTTTCTTTATTTTTTTAATAAAACTCTAGCCGTTAAAAAAACAAAACTCATATTACAATTTCAATTTTAATTAGTTATTTTATATGACCGTAGTAAGTTAGTAACTCTCAAGCTTAGTTTGAATTTTAATCCAATGTCTCCCGATTATTAAAAGAAAAGATCCCATAAAATTTTGTAGGATTTAAGATCGTAAGATTATGTCATTTGTATAAATAAATACATGAAATTATAAGATTAATAATTTAATAGTACAATTATAGTAGTATGAGGATCGTTTTTTATCACAAGTAAATTGAGCGATCGAACAGAGCTCTGACTCAAATATAAAAAAAGAATTTAGAAAATTTTTAACTATATATATAAATTAAAAATTCATATTTATTAAAAAAAGATATTATTATATTAAATATATATTTAATAAAAATCAAACATAATCCACTAATAGTTTGAGACGGCCTTGACACTAATAGTTTGAGACGGCTTTGAGTATCGTCTATTTTACCAACTGCATTATGGCCTAATGGGTCACGCGAGAAATATGAGTAAATATTTTAAAATTTTATTGGTTTTGTAGAAGCAAAACTTATCAATAGTAAGCGCGTGAGTTACACGTGAGAAAAAGTGAAATTAAAGTTGATACCTTTTTTTGCTAGTTATGATTGGCATTGACTCTCTTGTCCAAATGCCTTTGTAAACTTTCAGCTTTTTCCTGTCTTATTTGTATGATTCCAATTTCAACCCCTTTTTATTGTTTAATCCTAAACTGCCCCCAACTTTTTGTTTTCTTCTTTGTATAACCCCCCAATATCCAACTAATAATTCATAAATAAAATATTAAGCTCTAACGAAGAAACTGATTTTTTACGGCACGATGGACTTATAACCCGGAATCCAACATCTTGACCCAAAATTAAGTACTACTTCATGTGCATCATTAATTTCTTTGAGAAGTCTTGTAATAAATATTTAAATCTGCAAATTTAATTGCACTTCATAACTCAAATACATCTTAGATTTAAGATTCTTTAATAAAGCATGTTTGTCTCTCTCACCTTACAAATCTTTATCTAAATCTCTTCAGACTTTGCTCTCCACATGCCACCTAGACTAAAATCACCAATCTCACATTTCCATTTTTATAAACTCCATAATAATTAAAATTAATACTATAAGAACTCAATATCTTATCTTAATCCCCATTTTATTTAAAAAGAACAGTGGTTAGTGGTGAAACTCGAATTTTTACCGTAATGTGTGTCCCCGACACCGTGCAAATAAGATGTTGTAACACTGTTACCGAGCTCAACTTGCATAGATTATCACAAAATATATTTAATATTATTATAACAATCAAAATTTAAACTGGTCAATCTCACGATCACTTCTAAATTCACTAGCGTCCAATTTGTTTTAAATATATAATCGACAAGCTTTTTGGCCTTTTCCTCAATCTCAATGTAAGAAAGTTTTGGATCTTTCCACTAAATTAGTGTTTGTTTAGTGAATCACTTACTACAATTTAAAACTTAATTCAATATCTGAAGACCGGAGTGTATCTTTGTTTCAAATATTAAAAAATAACGTTTAACCATTTGGTTTCAAAATTCATTTAAAAAAAGAGAAATTTTGAAAAGTATTCTTTTGTGATATTTTTTTTCAAAAATATCTTTGTTTACAAATATTTTCAAAAATACCCATTTACAATTTAGCATATAAATGTTTATAATTTTTTTTCATGTTAAAACATGAACTAAATCATTAAACATATTTACAAATATATATATTTTTTTTTGTATAATATAAATATTTTACGGCGCGTTAGACAAACTATCAGTATTTGCAAAACAAGTTAAATTTTGGACTTTTCAGTTGAAAACCCAGCATAAATATTTTTTCAATGGGTCTTTCTACTTGCCGGTCACACAAGATTCTTATATACATGATATGTATTTTGCCAATCCAAATCCAATGCAGCCTAAATCAACTAAGATTATTAACAAAAAAAAATTTGGATCGATTGGACTTTAATCTCTCGATGGTATTACAATCTACCGTGTTAATTATAGTTAAAATATAGAGATGTTCTACCTGTTACTGGTTTTTTTTTTCTTTTTCCCAACTTTTACTTTCTGATATAGAGATGTCGCTTTTTGGTTATTTTTAAATATTTTTTTTTGTTTTTGGGATTCTTTGACAAACGTTAGTCTTCTTGGTACTGGAAGACAATTCGGGTATCTGGCTATTTGAGTTAATTAAAATATAAAGTGAAATAAAAGAAGAAGAAGAAAAGAAAAGTAACTTAGCCACATTGTGAAGTTTTCCCTTTACAGCATCCTATGTCTCCCTTTTTGTCTCGGAGAAAACAATTTCTGGGAGGGAAATTTATCTATAAAAATTTATATATACATATGTATTTATATACTTTATTGTAATTATTAAATTTAAATGTTTGGATATGATATGTGAAGATAATTTTTCTAAGAATTTAGGATGCAAATAGATGTCTAGTTCTATGGATAAAATATGGTGGAATGAGATATTCATAAATATTTTGTTAAAATTTCATATTTTATGTTGAATAGAATAAAACGAATATTCCACTCATTCCACTAAAAAATAAATGAAAAAGTTTTTTAAAAATTATTTCTCTGCAATTTTACATAAAAATGATGGGATATATTTATAAAATTATGTTTTTATTAAAATGTTAAATTTATTGATCAACAAAAATAATATTTATGTATAATCTTAAAAAAAAGGTGAATTTGCCAACTAACCGAATTTTTTTTAATAATTAAGAAAGTAACAAAAATTAGCATATGTGGCAAAATATCAACCATTATGGTAGGGTTTTAATTATAATTTTGTTTTTGGTTATTGAATGCAATTTTCTTTAAAAGAAAGATCGAAAAAAAAAAAATTATTTTTCATATCTCATTTCTTTCCATCTCATTCATATTACGTTGGACATTTGGCATCAGCGACTTGGACATCCCTCGTCTAGAATTATTGAATTTATTTCGTCCATTTTTTTATATTTACCATTTAGAACATTAATCTAGTTTTAATTTTTAAATAAAATACAAGTGAAAACAATAAATAGACAATTTTCTATTTGAGTATCCAACAATTAGATTGAATTTCAGCCGAAAAAATGGTGAACAAAAATAGCTCAAAAATGTTTTCAACTAATTACTTTTATAAAAAAGATAATGTTTTCAACTAATTAGACGTGGATAACTCTTGAAAATTACAGCACACTTTTATAGTACGATAATTGACGACAGCAAAATATCTAATGGTTACGAAATAGTGAGCAAAAATTTTCAAACCAAGTGGGCTATGGAGTATGGACTTGTCAATTATTTTTGTGTATAATTATAAACGTCAAATCATTCAGACAAATGTAGAATCGTGGTTGTTTGGATGGTTTGGATAGTTTGACAAAATATTAACACAAGTTTAAGTAGTTTTAATTGAACTACTAGTTAGTGGTTAAATAATCGATCCTAATTAGTTGGCCTAAATCACTAACAACTCGAGTGAGATGCAAACTCATATACTCTTTTTTAAAGAATCTGTCAATTTTTTACATTTGACATCTAATATATGATCCAATTGGTGATAAAAAATAGTACAAATTTATATATAGTACGAGATAGCATTATAAGATTAAAATAAAATTAGAAATAATACGAAATAGTGATAAAAGATAACATTATGTTAAAAAAAATAGTAGTATCACATATTGTATTACCATGTCACTATAGTTATACAAGAGATAGTACATGTTGTATCGCAATGTTACCGATCAGAACTTACCTTTATTTCATAAATTTTCAGAGCAATCTAAATTATTATATTCACTATTTATTGTATTTTCTAATTGGACTGATCATATATAGATTCTGAATGGGGACGAATCGCCATGTACCGTCTCACATCGAATAATAACAAAAATAATATTTATATATGTGTATGTATGTATTTTTGTTACTATTCGGATCGTCCCGCGTGATACACCATTCGAAGCTTTAGTATGTAGTGGCTAAGTTAATGCGTTATGCATATATTAATTTTCTTTTTCAACGGAATCTTCTTTGTCTTTTTCAATTTTTTTAGGGAAATTGAAATTGAATTCCCTTTCTCAAAGACTTGTAGAGATGAAAACTTTAATTACTCTAGCGGATGTGAATTATAATATTGATTTAGATCATCTAATTAAAAGTTGAATTAATGTATTGAATATTTGCTCAACTCACAAAAATAACTTCTAATGTGAACAAAGGCAGAGGTCATACCTTTCATTACCCTGAGGAAAGTGCGCATATAAGACGGGTGAGTCTTGTAGGAGAAAGACCGATAGCTTCGGCCCCTGAGCATGATTCTCTTAAGAAGTTTGATAAAGAGCAATCATCTGTGCAAAGCTTCTCCTCTTCTATGCCTATGGGTTCTACGGTTTTCAACATGGGATCTTCTAGTAAGAACCCACTTACCAGAATTTCGAACGCTGGAAAGGGAGGGAGACGTCGTCCTCCATCATGGAAAAAAGAAAATGCGGCCTCTGTCAACCAATTCAGTGTATTTGGATCCCTCAACATGGAAGTAAAAATTGACAGATTCTTCTTCTAAGAAGAAATCAGAACATTCCCTGACAGTAGCAACTTCAAAATCTCCAAAAACCAATGCAAACACGCTGGCTTCTGATTTGAAACCGCTGCCATCCCAATGAGCATATTGAGATGGAACTGTTAATGAGTTGGAATGAGGTATCAAAGTTAAAAACATCTCCAAAAATTAAACATTTCCGTTGGAGAGCTTTGTCCGGTGCTCTTGCAGTTAAAGACAGATTGCAGTACCGATGAATTTATGTGGACACGACGTGTAATGCGTGTGATGCGATGGTCCCGGAGAGTATATGTCATGTTCTTTTCAATTACCCGACAGCTAAGGAGACTTGGGATCTGTCAAACATTCTTCTCCCTACACCAGGTTTTTCTGCTAACTCGGTGTTCTTGAACATACATCATTTCCTAGCCGTGCACAATAACCATTCTCTATCTTTGGCTACTCGCTCTTGTTTTTCTTGGGTTCTATGGCATTTGTAAAAATCCTGAAATGCTCTAGCCTTTGAGAAGATCAGGTTTCTTCCTCATACAATCTGGTCCAAAGCACTAGAGGATTCAACAATTTGGTTACACTTAAATGCTCTGAATGCATTGGCATCGAGATCTGAGTCAATACCTACTCCGGTTAATGTTATCACGTCTGGTTAGACAAAAACACCACCTGATACTGTCAAATGTAATGTGGGAGCTGAGTGGTGTGAAGTCAGTTTTGATGGAGGAGCCTCTCGATTAGCTCGTTATCCCTCCGGCAAAGCTCTGTTTCATAGTAGGCGGGTGTATGCTAGTCTATCCTCTAGGCTTGAGACAGAACTTTTGAGTTTTCTGTGGGTGATCGAAGCCATGAGAAATCTCAGATTGTGACGAGTGATTTTTGAAGCATATTTTACTCAAGCCATGGAATCTCTTCTCCACCCTCATATATTTTCCATGTATCGAGGATTGTTGGATCGTATTCTTTATATGCTCCAATCTTTTGATTTTTGGAGTCTGGCTCATACCGATGAGATTAACAATCAGGTTGCTCAAGCTGTGGCAGTGATTGTCATTAAGGATGGTCGTTTTCAATCCTACATATCTCGAGGATGCCCGCGTTGGCTTGATTATGTCGGAAGCTGCAACGGGTTAATGCATCCTTATCCAGCTTTTCCAGTTTTACCATCGTCGTGATTTTCTTGGCTCGATGGTGCCTCTTTCATTATCATCGTTGGAGAGGTTCTCTGTTTCAATGTTTTTGTACGATGCCTACTAGCATCATTAGTTTTATATTTTCCTTTCATGTGATTTGGGCCTCAATCCCAATTGATGTGGTTTTGGTTCCCTAATAAAAATTACAAAGCGTTAAAAAATAAAATGTTTGCTATGACAATATAACCTAGGAAGCAGATATATGATAAAATTCAAATAGACTATAGTTAGATAATACTCTCGATCTTTCGTATTGAAATTGAAAAATGGATAAATATATAATCAATCAAACAGTTCGATTCCACCAACTACGGACTTCTATTACTAGCCATATGTTAGATGAAATAAATTCTTATACCAGACAACACTAAAAAAGACCGATCTCTAAGGAGAAAGAGGCTGACAGCTGTCGTGAGCGGCTGGACAACCACTAGAAAAAATCTAGATGGATGTCGAAAGAATTTTTATGGCTAGCGATAGGTCTATCAGAGCCGACAGGAAGGCCTATCAGAACTAGTAAGAAGGTCTATCAGAACTGACAGGAAGTCCTATCATAACTAGTATGAGGGTTCATTTGAATCGACATGAAGGCAATCGGTACTAGTTGAAAACCCAATTTATTCATGATAGGAGTTTTATTACTATCAGGAACTCTTAATATAAGAAGAGAGAAAATTTGGAGCTATCCAGAATCTCAAACTACAGGGAAACTGCTGACGTGCCAATATCCTAATGGAACCAGGATCCGCTAGCACGGATCCGCTAGCACGAATCCTAATGGAACAGGAGCCGTTAGCACGAATCCTAATGGAACTGGAGATTGCCAACTACTATAAATATGAAGGTTCGAAAGCAAGGACGAGCATGAAACAATAATTTTAAGAAACATTAGAAGCTAGATTCGAGCCGTTTTCCAGTGAGATCCACCGAAATACTAGCAGATATCTTCCGGCAACTATACATGAATGAAACCATATCTCTAGACAACTTTTGTCGGCTAGTTGCTGACAAATTTTCTAGATAGCGGTTAATTCGTTCTAGTTCAAAGAGTCTATAACCAAAACTTGTTGTTCAATAATAAAAAAGAAAATTCCTATCATTTCGTAGAACTGTCTCAATTCGAACCGGTTAAAAAATTTCCAAACACCATCTATTTGGCCATTGTTAACGTTTAAAATGACAATGATACTTTGTTTTTTACAGGTTTTAGGGATTAGTCTGAATTTAAACAAATATAATTAATAAATAATATAAAATTAGAAAACCAAGTAGAACAAAACAATATAATGTGAAAAAATATCAAGTAAAGATGGTGTGATACTAAGAATATGAGGTAGTTAAACATGAGGAATGAGTACAAAAGTTAAGAGAATGTAACAAATAATTAAAAAAGAAAAACAAAACGTAGCATCTGTGGATTCTGTGAAATGCAAAATAATCCTACGAGTGTAGAAGAAACAGAACGAGACAATGTGCAATGCGATGGTTCAACAACTCCCACTGATATTCCAACAAAGCCCATACCAATAGTTTTTCACTTTTATAGTAGCTCTTCTCTGATAGGTCATCAGCAATATATATATATATATATTATAATTTAATAATTGAAAGTCGTTCAAATATTGACAAAATATATATATAGCTTTGTCTCCTTTTGTTTTCGTTTTTCTTGGTTCATCACAAAAATAGTAGGCGTAACCCAATTGTTTTACCCTCTGGTTTGTCTTATACATTTCATTTTTGACTTATTATTATTGTATATATCAATTATCAATGACTCCTTCTTTAACCACCCTTTAGAGATTGATTTTCTTAGTTTTGTTAAAATATATTAACAGAAATTATATATATATGAAAGAAATTCTTTGCTAGTTATTCTAAATATGATTATTTACATGACTATATATTTCAACTAAGAAAATATATTCGTAATTATATTAAAAACAAATTAATGTATAATGATATGCACCCAAAAAAAAAAATATATAGCGAACATTATCTCCATTAGATCGTAACGATTTGTGACAGTGTCTATTAATCCGGGTTAAAAATCAAATCAAATCAAAATCCAGTCTAAATTCAAAAGAAAATTAAAATTATTCTAAATTCTTATGGACGATTGACTTTGTTTGTTGTGACAAAACGTTGGTATTTATGATCAGTGGCAGACCCATATTTTTTTGTTTACCGATATTATTATATAATATTTTTGGAAACAACATATTATTAAGCGAATTATGAATATAAAACTTAGATATAGTAAGATTAATATACTAAAATTTACCAATTATGAATATGAAACCTAGATATAATAGGGTCAAATGAAGAAAGTTTAACAATTATTTTACTAATCAATGTTTATATAAAACTAGAAAAACTAAATATTTAAAAAGTATAGGCGTAACCCAATTGTTTTACCCTCTGGTTTGTCTTATACATTTCATTTTTGACTTATTATTTTTGTATATATCAATTATCAATGACTCCTTCTTTCACCACCCTTTAGAGATTGATTTTCTTAGTTTTGTTAAAATATATTAACAGAAATTATATATATTTGAAAGAAAATTATTTCCAGTTATTCTAAATATGATTCTTTACATGACTATATATTCCAATTAAGAAAATATATTCGTAACTATATTAAAAAAAATTAATGTATGATGACATACACCAAAAAAAGAAAATACATAGCGAAAATCACCTCCATTAAATCGTCACGATTTGTGCCAGTTGTGATAGTGCCTATTAATTCGGGTTAAAGATCAAATCAAATCAAAACCCGGTCCGAATTCAAAATAAAGTTAAAATCATCCTAAATTCTTCTGGACGGTTGACTTTGTTTGTTTAGACAAAACATTAGGTATTCAGAATCAGTGGCAAACCTTTTTTTTTTTTACCGGTGTTATTATATAATATTTTTAGAAACAACATATTATTAAGCGAATTATGAATATAAAACTTAGATATAGTACGGTTAATATACTAAAATTTACCAATTATGAATATGAAACCTAGATAAAATAGGGTCAAATGAAAAAAATTTAACAATTATTTACTAATTATGTCAATGTTTATATAAAACTAGAAAAATTAAATACTTAAAAAGTATCATATGACATCCTATTGCTCTACATGGTCTGCCATTACTTGAGACTAACCATAATATAGATAGATGCTTCGATCACTGGGGAGCGAATCAATTTAAGCTAATGACAAAATCAGGAGCAGATCCCTTATCAGTTGTCGACCTGATCCTAGTTTGGTTTGCTTTCTAGTAGTCGAATCACATATTTCATGATCTTTCGAATATCTAACATTCTTTTACGACGAATAAATTCAACCATTTTTCTATCATATGTGGATGAACAAATTCAAAAAATTGACGTTTCCCTATGACGAATAAATTCAACAAATTAACGTTCCCAATGTCTCTGATAGTTAAAATCACCTATTTTGAAATTGGGTTATTTACTCGGTCGGATTTTTTTTTTTAATTTGTATTGAATTTTAACATTTTGTTAATTGATTTTAAGTCCAATTAACAGGTATCTTCATGTTAGACGCAAATCATGATTGATTTAACGAAAGAAATGTTAACTGTATTTTTTTCTGTTTTTTACATGTCATTATACGTTTTTGTTTTTTTGGTGTAGTTATCAATACATAATTTTAATTGGAATATGTAGTTATGTAAAGAAACATACTTAGTGTAGCTAAGGAAATTTTTTTGGGACAATTCTCAAAAATATCATAAAAACAAATTTTTTTCCAAATATACCACAATTTAGTTTTTTTTTTTTCTAAAAATACCACTAAAATTTTGTTTTTTCCAAAAATTTCACAAAATTAAAAGTAAACTTTGAAATCTCAAAATTAAACCTTAAATCCTAAAAAACTAAACTCTAAACCCTAAAAACTAAACCCTAAATCCAAAATACTAAACCCAAACCCAAAAATTTAAATTATAAACCCTTAAAACTCATTTTTAGTATTTATAGTATTTTTGGAAAAACAAAACTTTTAGTGGTATTTTTGAAAGAAAAACTAAGTGGTAGTATGTTTGGAACAAAAAAATATTTTAGTGGTATTTTAAGAAATTCTTCATTTTTTTCTCTAAATGGTATTTTATAGTTCATTCGGATTAATTTTATCAGCATATTTTCTCCCTTAGATCTCATACAAAATAATTTTTATTTTAATATTTTGTTTGGTTCTGATTAGTAGTATTTCAGAGTAGAAAAACCATGAAAACAAAATATACATAATGAAATGTTAAAATCATTGAATTATAAAATTAACTTAATTTAAGAAACTGTAGAATAATCCATTTATATGTGTATGCTTGTCTGCAGAATGACTAAACAAAAAAAAAATGATTCTACATGGTTTTTTTTTTTCATCGATTCTAATTTCATCATGTTTTTTTTTTGTTTTTGATAAAAACATGGGTTTTTTATTAGTAAACATATGTAAGAAAATATGATTATTACATCATTCTGTAGTTTATTTGACCACAAACTTTATTAAAAAACAAATTGTATCCCATCCGTTTCATATTAGAAGACGTTTTAACGTCATTGTTGTTTTATAAGAAAAATATTTCTAATTCTTGGACATTCAACCAAAGCATCAATTTTTTATATATAAAATAAAACGAGGGAGTATTAGCCTGTAGGTAGTCAAATTCTATCTACGACTACTACTAGTATTAATTTTAGCATTTCGTGAAAAAGGTATTAATATTTTTACGTGTATCGATATCCCACGTAATATGTTTTGCTTTTAATGCAAAAGAGAAAGTCTGTAATTACAAAAAACCTTAAAGAAAAAAGATTGATAAAAGGCTAAGAGTGTGTGTTAAAACTTAAAACGAATGATGATCTGAGATTCTCTCTCTCTAGGGTCAAAAAGTAAAACCCAATTCTCTTTTTTTATTTATCTTTTTTGCTCTTCTGTGTATATAAATCTCTGTGTATGCGCGCGTGAGATATAGAAGAAAAAAAAACATCAAATCTTTGCTACATTTCTTTGGCTGTATCCGTATATATGTTCTTCTCTATCAGAAAGAAAAACTAATCGCTATCAGAAACTCAGATTTGTTTTCCAATGGTGGAACAAGACAAGTGATGGTTTTTTTTTTGTTTTTGGAGTTTAGTTTCTTCTTATGATTCATAAATCTGAGGAATCACATCAAATCTGTTTCTTTCTCTGTCTCTAAGCCAAAACCCATTTACAGATTCTTCTTCGTGTTCTCGTGTTCAGATCAGTACATAAGTGAGCTTTGTTTCTAAGTTCTAATTTCTAACATTTTTCTGATTTAAAGCTTCCATGGTTCACTCAATCGTCTTTTTCTCTAGAAATATCAATATCTTTTGTTTTTTTTGGTTGCAGGAGATTCTTAGTGATGGGATTTGAAGACAAGAAAATGCAGAGACAGAGACACAAGCGTTCGAAGAGGTTTGTCAATTTTACGGTTTTCTTCTTTAGCTCTGTTTTAGCTTCATGTTACTTGTTTCTGGGTATGACGAATGATTTCATTTCTGTGATGGGTCATTCTCAAATTCGACAACTTGGGTAACTGAAATTTGCCCAGCTGCAAAGTAATTTCGCTGCTAGATGGGTCAAAGTTTGGGTCTTTGTTGAAGAATTTAAGTTTAGGACTTAAAGATTGAAGCTTTGTGTTTCTGATCTTTTGTT
This sequence comes from Pseudoturritis turrita, assembly GCA_900406555.1. Classification (NCBI taxonomy): domain Eukaryota; kingdom Viridiplantae; phylum Streptophyta; class Magnoliopsida; order Brassicales; family Brassicaceae; genus Pseudoturritis; species Pseudoturritis turrita. The sequence continues at coordinate 127,331 of OVBL01000320.1, read as the reverse complement.
TCCGTCTAATTCGCTCGGAATCTCTGTTCATCTTTATGATTTTCAACTGTTTTGATTGATTCTTGGCATCTTCATCACTTATTTTAGCTGCAATGTTCCTGAAAAGAAGAGGCTTGAAGAGGATAACAGCATTGATTGTTCTCTGAATGCTTCTCAACGCTTCAAGCTCGTGAGTTTAAACCAACAACTTCATTTTGATTTTTTGATTTTTCAGAACTCTACAGCAATTGATTCTTACTTTCTCTAACTGGTTTTTCCCAGGACTTACCTCGCTGTTGCGATAAATCTGTCGAAACGAAGAAGAATCTATCGCCAGATGTAAAAGTCCAGAGCTCTCTGAAGCAAGAGGTTTGTAATTGAACTTATGTGTAGTTCTATCCACTCCAAGATCATTTCTTTCACTCACTTAATTGATTTCTTTACGATCTTTGGTTACATTCAGATTGTAGAGCTTGAGAAAAGATTACAGAACCAGTTTGATGTCCGTGGTGCTTTAGAGAAGGCATTAGGCTATAAAACACCTTCTCGAGGCATTAACACGAAGGGCGACTCTACTCAAAAGGTAGACTATCAGTTTCTTAAATAAGTAGGCGATGAAATGTCACTATTTTGCAACTCACGTATGATTTCTATGTTTTGCAGCCTCCAACAGAATTGATCAAGGAAATTGCTGTGCTAGAGTTAGAAGTTTCACATTTGGAACAGTACCTTCTATCTTTGTACCGTAAAGCATTTGATCAACAAACGTCTTCCGTATCACCAGCATCGAAACAACAGAGCTCGAGTTCTCCTAAATCCACTCTCAGAGGAAAACGTCTAGACTTCTCAAGAACACCTGAATCTCGGTGTTTCTCCTTTGACAACAGACTGAAGAGTCCGTGTTTGGTCGAGAAGGAACCAGATTCTCCTAACCTTAGATGCAGACAAGAAAACTCAGCCGCGGAATCTCGTTGTTTCTCATTTGACAATAGACTCAAGGCCCCCGGTTCTGCTGCTCGACAATTCAATCAAGAAAACTCAACAATCGATTCTCAGTGTTTCTCCTTTGACAATAGACTGAAGGAACCCGGTTCAGCTGCTCGGCAATTCAATCAAGAAAACTCAACAATTGATTCTAGGTGTTTCTCCTTCGACAATAGACTGAAAGATCAATGTTTTTCTGAGAAGGAGGACGACCTTGATTCATGTGTTCGCCGTTGCCAATCCTCGCTTAATCAACGTTCCACCTTCAATAATCGAATATCTCCACCAGAAGACTCGGTATTTGCCTCCCACTCCCAACCATTGTCCATAAAGGAAGTAAGTCTCACTGCAATGGTTCTATCATCTTATATTGACATTAGAATTTACAAGGTCTGTAACTTTACTTACTTTTGATGCAACAGTACATACAAAACGGATCAAATACTGCAAGCCTTGCAGAACACATGGGAACTCGGATATCCGATCACATATTTATGACTCCGAACAAGTTATCGGAGGAAATGATAAAATGTGCATCGGCTTTATACTCCAAGCTCGCAGATCCGCCATCGATAAACCACGGTTTCTCATCCCCAAGCTCATCTCCATCATCAACAAGCGAGTTTTCGCCTCAAGACCAGTATGATATGTGGAGTCCAAGCTTCAGAAAAAACTCATCTTTCGATGACCAGTTCGAATTCAGTGGACCTTATAGCTCAATGATCGAAGTGTCATACATTCATCGAAACCATAGGAAAGGACGCGACCTTGATCTGATGAATCGAAACTTCAGGTCAGACTTTAAATAGCAGCTACGAGTTTACCTTTGTTCTTTCACTCAATTTTTATGCTGATAGTAGTCATTGGTTTTATACTTATACAGCTTGCTTATTAAGCAACTGGAAACTGTTGATCCGAGAAAACTGACTCATCAAGAGAAATTGGCGTTTTGGATTAACGTACATAACGCACTTGTGATGCACGTACGCGGTTTTCTCTGTTCCTTTGATCTAATGTCTGTCTTCTCTTAACTGTACTTTGTTTAACTTAAAACGGGTGTATCGTCATTGCAGACATTTCTGGCAAATGGGATTCCACAGAACAACGGGAAGCGATTTTTACTGCTCTCCAAGGTAATATCATCAACAATTTTCTTGGTTTGCTTCAAGAAGATAGATTAAAAACCCAAACTTTTTAGAATGATACTGAAAATTTTTGGTCTCTGCTTAACTTTTTACAGCCAGCTTACAACATAGGAGGTCGCATGGTAAGCTTAGAAGCTATACAAAGTTATATTCTTCGCATCAGGATGCCTCGTCCTGGCCAGGTAGGGCCCACTTCTTGCGTATCATTAAACAAAAAATTGTCAATGTGGCTGTGTCTCAAGCTTCCTCTCTTCTATTTGTAGTGGCTGAAGTTATTACTCATTCCGAAAAAGTTTAGAACCGGAGATGAGCATCAAGAATATTCCCTCGACCATTCCGAGCCTCTCCTATACTTTGCCCTTTGTTCAGGCAACCATTCTGATCCTGCGGTAAGTAGAGAAAGCTTACAACTTTGTTGTTATCTTCTTTGAAAAATGAGAAATCTTGAATGTGTGTTTTCTTTGCCTATAGATTCGTGTTTATACACCCAAGGGAATATACCAAGAGCTAGAAACCGCAAAAGAGGAGTACATTCGCGCAATGTTTGGGGTTAAAAAAGACCAGAAACTAGTCTTACCAAAGATAATTGAATCTTTTAGCAAAGACTCGGGTTTAAGTCAAGTGGCATTGATGGAGATGATTCAAGAATGTCTCCCCGAAACAATGAAGAAAACCATAAAGAAACTTAACTCGGGAAGATCCCGAAAGAGCATTATCGAATGGACACCTCATAGTTTCGTGTTTCGGTATTTGATAGCCAGAGAACTTGTTAGATGAATGATTTTATGTGTTCCTCTTGAGAAGGGTTTTGATTTGCAGGACTCTATTTCTTTGTAATGTATTGGTGAAGTATATAGGAGGATGTACTATAAGTGTAGAGAGTAGAAATAGAAATAGAGAGAAAAAACTGCATGCCGTTTTTTGGTTACCAATCTGGGATGATGTTTTGGCTTGTGTTGTAGAATAGGTGTGTTGTGTACATACTAAATCAAATTCCCTTATTTTTTTAATTTGTGACACTAACGATATATTAGTAAAGTATCGTTTCTTCTCGTATGTTGATCAGATATCGAGTTCGACCTTCAAATCTAAGCACATTAGATTTGAATAGGTTGTAATAAAAAAGGCTGCATTTACGTAATAAAATTCAATTCAAGTGTTTCCTAGATCGTTATATGATCTTTAGTAACTCTCTTTCCTAGATAGATATTTCATTTTATTTAGCACTTGAAAATTATTTTGGTTCACATATACTTTTCCGACTATTATACTTTTTCTTTGTCTAATATTTAAATATTATACATGGGTTTTAAAAAATAATATTATTTATATATAACTAGGCAGGTATCCGCATCTTGTGCGGGACAAAAATAACAAAAAAAAATGTATTTTAGGATTGTAAATTAAGTCTTTACATTCAATACAATACCCATTACTTATTTTAGTTAACGAACACTTAATTTCATATATTATACACAGAGCCGGCTCTGTAAATATATGGGTTGCAAGCAAAAACAAAAAAAATTGGGCCTACGAATTAATAAACTAAGAGAAAAGGTAAAAAAATGTTAATTGTTGCAAGTGTATAACTCCTGCACCTTCCCCTTCTTAATCAATGCACACAAACCAACTCACCTATAAAAAAACGGTTGAAATATTACTTATTGTATAAGGGGCCGCAAGCACATGCTTGCCTTGCTTGCCCCCAAGGCCGGCTCTGATTATACATGTGACATTCCAAGAAATATAATTGAACAATCCAATCAAATATTATTAAAAAATGAAATATAAATTATTCAGATGATAATAGACATATAATTATATAATCTTTCTTAACACTTCCTTTTTACTATCAACACGATAAAAAACATGCCGGATAATTTTTGGGATTGGGGCTATTTTGTCGAAACCAAGCCTCTCATTCCGAAGGATGTATCTCGAGACGTTTTATCTTCTTCTCGATCATTTTCTGCTTTATATGAAGGGTAACTTTTTTCTTCAAAATCTTATTGTGAGTGTTAATCGCTCATCGATTTTTGTTGGTAAGCTTTATAAAATTATTATAATAACATAAGGAATAGAAAGAACAACAATACAAAATAAAATAACGCAATATATATACCTTGGTTACGTATCCTGTCGATTGATTAGAATTTTTGAGGTTAAGATCTTCGAGCAAAACCTTAGTAATGTGAAAACCAGATCTTTGAAACCTGAAATGAAAGCCTAAACCCTCACAAATTTATGTATATAAAATGTAATTTTTTATTCATTTTGAAGATAACCAATTCTATTTTTTATGATACTTTAATTTTTTTCCACTATCATTGTTACCATCTTTTTCCAATACCCTCATCTATTATCATTAGTTACCACAATTTTTTTTTTATATTTATACTTTTTATTAATATTCTTTTTGAAGAAAACATTTAAAATTAAGGAGAATTAGAAGAAAAAAATTATTTTAAGGGATACTAAATCCTAAAATGGGAACCTAAACCCTAACACGAGAGTCTAAACCCTCACAAATGCACATAAAAATTTAAAACGATAAATAGATCCTAAACCCTAAACTCTAGCATCAAAGCATAAATCCAAATACAAACCCATAAAATTTGATCCTTTTTAGTAACCATTCGCTATCAAATTCTTTGATTAGAGATGCTAAACCCTACATGAACGTCTAAACCCTAAACATGCATATAATCATTAGAAATTATACATAGAATCTTTTGATGATTTACAGAAAATGCATAGGCCATAAGTAAAGGATTCAAGTCATCGATTCATCGTGGACTTTCCTCTATCAGCAATAAGATCTCCACATTATGTCATTTCATAGAACAACTTGATCGATGAGCTTCCATTTTTTTTTTCTTGTCTCTACATAAAGTATCTGAAAGACATGAGCTTACTGTTCAAATTTAAACAATATTTAAAAAAAAAATTTAATATGATTTGACTTTTCTTTCGGTGGAGCTTATGGGTCAAACTTGTGGGTCCTCCATACGGGATCATAAATATCTTGCATAAACTTTGAAGTCTCATACATGAATAGTCGTAAAGCTCCGGATAAGGGTTTCAACCTTTTGGGGGATGAGAGACGTTTCTGCCTAAGTTGTCGTCTCTGATGAGATAACCACGATTATCCTCTAAGATGCATTGGACCATGCATAAGTAATATCGTCAAAAATATATTTGGGAGGATAAGAAAGGATTCACCCCCCTGCCCCCCCCCCCCCCCAAATACTCTGACGTCTAATTTAGGCTACCACTGGAGAGTCGATTGATTCGAGAGGTAAGTGTGTATTGTGTTTGGGACCATGTTTGAAGATCATGGTCTATGTTCGATATTTATAGAATGGATGAGAAGAGAAGAGGGGTAGAGTCCCTAGAAATAGTGGAGTTGGAACTCTTTTCCTAGGTATCAGGTTGCCTGAAGATACTTCTGAGGGAGTATCCCATTGTTGTCTTTTTCTACGAAGTGTTGCCTCCAGATTCTTGTGTTCGTCTCCCCTTTCTTCCTTCTCTCCTTCGGAGATCCTCTTCCTCTCTTTCTTGTTTTTTGATTATTTATAAAAGAATGACACATATCTTGTTTCGAGAAGCTAGTGTACATTATGTTTGGGACCACGTCTGGAGATCATGATCGCTCTCCAATATCCTGGAATGGATGAGAAGAGTAGAGGGGTAGAGTTCCTAGGGAGATTAGATTCGGAACTCCCTTCCTAAGTATTGCTTTACGTTAGGATACTTCTGAGGAAGTATCTCGTTGTTGTCTTCTTCTATTAAGTGTTGCCTCCTTATTCTTGTATCCGTCTTCTCTTCCATCTATCTCTCTCCCGGTGATCCTCTTCCTCTTTTTCTCGCCCTTTCTTATATATTTATAGAAGAATGACACATACCTAAGTCTATATCTCGTCATTTGTATTTATAAAGATAAAAAATGATGCGCAAAAGGATATAGACCATTGTTTGTTTGTATTGTTCTTTCATCAAATTTTTTTCTAGATTGTAAATAATGATTCTTTCCTGTTATCAATAAATTAACATTTCATAAATAAATAAAAATATAAAATGTAACACTTAAATATTCGTATATTGTACAAACCATAAAATCGATTTTTGGTCTTTTAAAGAGGAAAGTTTCAAAAGTCTTAGCTTTTTATTAATTTATTAATGTTAAGACTACAAAGCATAAACTCAAATCCACATGTGTCACAAACTTTGATCCTTAAAAACAATAAACTAAGAATTAAAAAAAAAAAATCAAACTTTCGATAAAACTTTGACATTTCCCTCTCAACAACTATCATGACTCCTCCAGTTTTTCGTCTTCGTCATCTGCCATGGAAGCTCTTCTCTTTCTTCTTACCATTTTTCTACAGGATTGTTAGCCTTTTGACCCATATCATAGGTCGCAATTAAAGCAAGTGACGGAGGGTCATTAATATTGTTCTTGAAAGATATTGAGAAATTTCTCGTGGAGATTGAACAGTAATGTGTATGCAACCATTAATAGGGTTGCTATTTATTTAGACAAAATTTCTTTTGGTGTTATTTATAAGAATTTTCCTAGCTTTTTCATGTGGTTCGTAAAAAAAGATAATTTGTTATTGGAGTTTTGATCTATATTTCGTATGGGTTTTAGACCAATCACCCATCATCTGATTTAAATAATTTTGTGGCAAACATGAGTTTAGCTTCTGTTGTAGAAAGCTAAAAAACTTTGATCAACATCAAACAATTTTGTATAAAGCTAGTACTCTAACCCGACAAAATTTAGTATTAAACATAATTATCATTAAGGAGAAGAACTATTAATTTTTAGTAAATTAAAACAATAAAACGACGAACACAATCTGTAGAAGACTGTAGAATAAAAATTGGATGAATCAATACCTAAGACCGTTGATATGATTTAATTATTCGATCATTCTTTAACTTCTGTTAAGAAAAATATATATGGAAAAACATAAAAACATTGAACAAAATATTTAAGTCTACCGAATAAAACATTTAATTCATATGAAGATGGGAATAGACCTCTAAGCCATTCTTCATGATCAAAATAGATTTATGAGATAGTACTAATAAGAATAGAAAAATGGAGTTTGCTTAAAATTCTAAATATTTTGAAACACTTTTTTATAAGCCACATTCTCACACAAAACACAAATCAAAAGGAAAAAAAACCGTTTTCCAATAAAGTCACATCTCATTTTGCACTTTAATTCTTCTTCTTTGGTACAACTATAATTTACGTTGTCTCAAAAGGAATTAATATTCTCTTCCTCTTTTTCGACTTGTTCAGTTTTGGCTCAACTATGGTTTTAGTATTTAACTGGCATTGAAAATCTGGGTGGAGGTGAGAGTGCATTCTGTCCATTTAAGAGCTCTGAGATTCCAAGCCAAACCTAATCATAGAAGTTTACACATATGTTAAATGCGATACCAGTTAGACACATATTTTCTTTCTAAAACGTAAACATAGCTTTGGATAATTGTCTTTATCTATGGTTGGAGCTCTACTATGCACGTTATAACATACAGTTTGAAAAAAATAAAAACACACAAAAAAAATGATGCTTGCTAACGTTTTCTTGATATTCAAAACCAGAAATGGGGTCACAGTTTTTGCATTTCTGGGTAAAAGCTGGTTAACACGGCTAAACGTTATCCTTCGTATATATGTGCCAGCTAGAAAACACATGTCTTGCAGTTGAAGCCAAGAGCTACGAGCATGACGACTCCTTTGAGTGTTAACTGTTAAGGACAAAGTCCTTCCATCTTCAAAGCATCGAGAAATGGGAATCTGAACCAAACGGAAAACAGAGCAATTCAGGTTAAAATCAAAAATAAAGAAAAGAAAATCGAGTTTGTAAAAAAGGAACAAGCTTATTTTTTTTTGGTCAGATCAGCAACATGAAGTTTTTTTGGCGGTAAGAGACCAACCTTTTATGTCATGTTTTGTATCCTCCGAAGTAACAGAGAGAATGAACCACCATGTCGATATCAAACAATAGATGGAGAGTCACACTTCAAAAAAGAAGAAGAAGAAGCCACCTGATCATACTTCTTTTCCAAGATTAAAAAGTGGATTTTGGACCGAGGAGATGCGTGTAAAGTGGTACAAAGTAGCATCGATCCATAAGAGAAAAAGTTTCCTCCATACATTCTTCTTTTCTTTGGCTACCGTTTTAATTGTAGTTTTTGCTAGAGATGATGGATTTATCGCACCCTTGGTTTTCTGATCTTGTAAACAATCCACGACTTTCCAAGAGCATGCCCTGCTGCTCCAAACCATCTGTTTGTTGCATGTGATGTCTTTGCTCCACACCTACAAATTAAGAACATCGAAATATTAACCATCAAAACAAATATCAGATCGAAACCAAATATCAAACAATAAACCAGCAAACAAATAAATATATACGAAGCTAAAAACAAAAACATACGTAAAAGACCATAAAATAAATATATACGAAGAGCTAAAAACAAAAATAATAAGGTCAAAAGAACACAAACATACCGTAGAACAAACCCAACGATAAAACATGTGAAAAAAATATATAATAAAAACACTTCACTTACACTATATAGAATATTAGTTAAAAACCATAATATAAAACCCATATTTATGAAGAACAAACGATAAAATATTTACGAAGTACTTAAAAAAAAAACCTTAAACAACCAAACAAACATCAAAGATGATCATACTCTATGTTCCTAATGTAATAATTCTCGCATGTAAGAAAGAAAATTTGACGTCAATTAGAGAAGGACGAAACAGGATCCCAATCCCGTTGACGTTTTTTTCTCTCTCTCTTTGCTTCATTGAGATAAACACACTGGTGGCTAACTTATTTTTGGTGGAGATAACCACACAAATATCACCAGAATACTAACCAAAGATCACCACACAAGTTGTACGAACCAAATCGGTGAATCACTTACACCATCAACGATATGGGATTTATTTTAACTTGCAAGGCAATTAAAAATCAAAAAAGAGAAAGCCAGAGAGGCAATTGAATCCTGGAAACAAAAAACTATTCAACATTAAATATTCTATAAATGCATCAATATTTTCTTCGCATTTTGCTTCCTAAAACCCATCTTATAGCATTTATCTTTGCATAAGTTCAATATGGACGATTATACGAATAATTAATTATATAAAAAAAGAAAAGAAAAGAAGTAATATAGAATATGAGACATTAGTTCAATTTAATAGATGAATGAGGCACCTTTAATTAGAGTTAAAAGGAGTTTAATATCAATCGAGGCCGGATTCTTCCTTCCTTCATCGTCACCATATCCTTTTGCTACAACATTACAAATCATAGAGAAATTAAACCGTACAATAAACAACAGAAACATAGAGAGATTGATGTGAGAAGAGATGCATTTGTCTGCAGCAAAGAGAACCGTTTGACTCTAAATTGTTATAATGTATTTGTTAATTACAGTAGAAAGAGTAAGAAGAACGGACGATAATGTGAGCAGATTCGCGTCTGTCTCGAGCAAAGAGAACTATTTAAACTTTAGAGTTGTCATGTAATGGTAAAGAAGCTCGAGTGTTTAGGCTTTCGATCTCAATCTTGTCTTGGACGTCCCAGGGTTTCCAAAAACAAATCAAAAGCTTTTGTCAACCATTAGAGATGTAACCGAGCAAGCAAAGATGACCGATACATAAATCTAGCATATAGAAATAAAAATCTATTCAAAAAATCAATCCATAATCAAATCGACTAAAAAATTAATCAATACATAGCTAACAACGATGAAACATGCCAAACAAAATATGTAACAAAATAAATTCGTTTACCAAATATAGAAAACGAATTAACAACCATAATGTAAAATTTATGACTCAATATCGAAACAATAAAACAGCAAACAAAAAAAAAAATACAAAGAGTTAAAAACAAAAAACCTATAAACAACAAAAGCAAACGTTTTTCTCAAAAAGAAAAAAAAAAGAAAACGTCAAAGACGATCATACCTCAATGAGGAGGTTCAAATCTGGAAAAAAAAAGTGAGTAAAGAATTAGGTCATAGAATAAGAATAAAAAACTGACAAAAACTAGATGAACCTGCAAATAAGAAAGAATAAACAACATGAATCATCAGAAACATTGGAACATAATATATTAGAGATCGAAAAACCAACAGAATCATCAAACTTATAAAATAAAAACACAAAACTATGATTTTCAATGGACAGAGGAAGCACCTATATATATATCAAAAAGTTAGGACTTCACTTATATTCGATAATATCTCATAGAATTTTAAAATAAGAATATTTAATATATATGATAAGATAATAATGGAAGATTACCAAAAATTTTGGGTATATCAAAAAAAAAATGGGCCAAACGAAATAAATACAAAACTAACTAAAAATTAGGCCTAAATCCAATAAGCGTAAATTAGACGGATTAGGGGTATTTTAGTCTGAAAAAATCGATGGCAAGGGGTGTAAATACAGCGATTTCATTAATGGCATCAGGGTAATTTCAAGTCTGAAACTCGCGTGAGGCCGCCACGTAGAAAAAACACCTCTTAAATATAGTATAAGATAAACAGTAAAATAAATATCCATTGTTGGTAACCGGTTGAACTTGATGAAGATAAACCTGTAGGACCGCTAAAATCCGGAAATGAAAAATGCGATAAAAAAAATAACAAGACTTTGAAAACAATTTCGAAAACAAAGCGTGAAGGCGAGAATTTATCTCTTTTTTAACTCAATAAATCACCGTAGTGTGACGGATATTAACGATTTTTGAATCCCATGATACAATCACGTGAAACCTTTTCGCGACACTCGAGAACAGAATCTACGAACTAAATATCTATGAAATACTCTAGAGACTTACTTTTTGGAAAAGAAGAGAAGAGAGATTGTTGGAAATTTTTGTGAGTTGTGAATGTTTGAGTGTATGTGGAGAAGTAAGGGAGTGTGCCTTTTATAGGATTTTTTCCAAGCATGAATTATGGATACATTTAACACAATAATTTGACTCACTAATGCCAAATCAAGCAATTAAACACGTCCGTTTCATACTTTCTTAAAGCCAAAGGAAGAGAAACATTAGTGGCATGATCTTGACAATGAATGTCAATAATGATAGCAATGACCACTTGATTCCATCGTTTTTCTTTTTGAAATTAAATAAAAGATATTTTTGTTTTGTGTTAAACATAGTTAACTACAAAACTAAGATGAATCTGGCCCATTAGATTTATGATCCATTTACTAAATTTAAATTCATATCTTAATTCTAAATTATTTGGCAAGACTTATTTTATCTCAATTACATAAGGTTTTAAACCTTGTTACTTGAGATTTCTCCATGAGCCAAATGGCTTATTTTTTATTCACATTCATTCAATTTTTGACAAAAGAATGAAGCCTTAAAAGGCTTTTAAAAATTGATCCAACAATCCCCCACATGAATAGAAATGACTCTAAACAAATGAAGACTCGACAGACTCGAATGACTCTACTGACTAGACTGACTAGACTAGACAGACGGACTTTTCGAGAGTATAAGCAAAAAATCACTGTGTCTGAGATGGTAGCATTTTTCAGCTTTGAGCCACTCATTGTTAATATATGTCGGATTTACTTGGCCAGATGGTGAACATGATGTCTTGAACCATCCAGATTTTTATGTAAACCTAGACAACAGCCATAACCCAGTTTCATTTTCTCGTAGAACTTAGTTCTCTATTGTGTTCATTGTGGCCTTGAACATGCATGGTATCATGAGTGAATTCAGAGAATATAGCCTTTCGTTCATTCTCCTAGAAATGGCATTTTTCTCACTCACTAGGTGATATGTCATTAGTCTTTGTTTTATGAAGTATTCTGTAATACTCCACGAATATATCAAAGCTATGGTGAATATCATTAAAAGCAACGCTTATCCTTTTTATACAGAAAGCACTGTAGATAATCTTAGAAACTGGGTAATTTCCAGTGCTTGTAAGTAGAGTTAGTTTAAATTAGTTGTCCCTTTGAACCTATTTCCTAGGATCTCCAGTCATGTAGGTAGGGTTTCCATCAAAACTTCCTCTTAATTAATAGGCTTTAAGCCCATTCTTTTCGATGATTTTACCACTTGATCTCTTGGCAAACCTTTAGTAAACGGATCAGCTAGGTTCTCTGCCGATTTTACATAGTCTACTGTGATTACACCAGTTGAGATCAAATGTCTAATGGTTTTATGTCGTCATCTGATATGACGAGATTTACCATTGTAAAGAGTATTCAGTGCCCGTGCGATAGCCGATTGACTATCACAGTGTACACGTAGTGTCGGGACTGGTTTCTCCCACATGGGGATATCTTCCAAAAAATTGCGAAGCCATTCTGCTTCTTTTGCAGCTTTTTCTAACGCTATGAATTCAGATTCCATGATTGATCTATCCAACAGAGTTTGTTTGGAAGATTTCCAGGACACTACTGCACCGCCTAGAGTAAAGACATATCCACTTGTGGATTTAGAGTTTTTGGAGTCGGATATCCAGTTTGCATCACTGTATCCTTCCAAAACTGCCGGTTCTTTACCATAGTGCAAGCCATAATTTTTCGTGTAGCGCAAGTAGTTTAAAACTCTTGTTATGGCTTTCCAGTGTTGTTTGCCTGGATTACTTGTGTAGCGGCTCAGTACATTGACTGCGTGCGCCATATTGGGGCGAGTACAATTGGTTAAGTACATCAGACTACCGATAACCCGAGCATACTCCACTTGTGACACTACTTCACCTGAATTTTTCGTCAAGGTAAGTTGCGAGTCTACCGGAGTTTTTGCAGTCCCAGTAGAGTGGTTCTTGAACCTCTCTAGGATTTTTTCTGCATAATGATCATGAGATAGAGTTATTCCGTCTGAAGTCCTTATGATTTTTATCCCTAGAATGACATCTGCGAGATCCATGTCTTTCATGTCAAACTGTCGACTAAGCATGTTCTTAGTTTGTTGGATAATATCTTTGTTGCTCCCAATGATGAGCATGTCATCTATATATAGACAGAGCAAAATATACGCGCTATGAGTAATTTTGATGTATATGCATTTGTCACATTCATTGATGTGAAATCCATTTGACATCATGACATTGTCAAATTTTTCATGCCATTATTTTGGGGCTTGTTTAAGTCCATATAATGACTTCACAAGTCGACAAACTTTGCGTTCTTGTCCGAAGACTATAAAACCTTCGGGTTGTTTCATATAAATCTCATCTTCTAAATCACCGTTTAGAAAAGCAGTTTTTACATCCATTTGATGGATTTCGAGGTTTCGTAATGCTGCAATTCCTATCAGCATTCGAATTGAAGTTATTCTCATTACCGGAGAATAGGTGTCAAGGAAATCATGACCTTCTTTTTGTCGAAATCCTTGCACCACAAGTCTAGCCTTGTACTTATCAATTAAGCCATCAGTTTTCAATTTTGTTTTGAAAATCCATCTATCCCCAAGAGGTTTAAAACCTGGTGTTAAATCGGTTATCTCATATGTATGATGTTGCATAATCGATTCCATTTCACTATTGATGGCTTCCTTCCAATAAGGTGCGTCTGGTGTAGACATGGCTTCAGTGTATGTTCTTGGTTCATTTTCGAGGAGAAAGACCATTAAGAAATCTTCACTGAAATTTTTTTCCTTACGAGCTCTTTTGCTACATCTAGGTTCATCTTCCACTTCTTCAATATCATTAGATGATGTTCCAGAAGTGCTTGCCTCATTTATAGAGGTAGTTGCGTCTCTTTCTTCTCGAGTTCGCTTTGAACCTTATTTATCCTTACAAGGAAACACGTGTTCGAAGAAAGATGCATTTCGTGATTCCATGATTGTGTTGGCATGGATATCCGGTACGTCTGATTTATGAACTAGAAACCGATAAGCACTACTATTGTGTGCATATCCGATAAATATACAATCCACAGTTTTAGGTCTGACTGCGACCTTTTTAGGAGGTGGTACTGCAACTTTTGCTAGGCACCCCCACACTTTGAGGTATTTGTACGAAGGTACTTTACCTTTCCAAAGTTCATATCGCATTTTGCCAGTAACTTTGTGCAGTATTTTGTTAAGGATATAGTTTGTGGTGAGCAAAGCTTCCCCCCACAGATTCTGGGCTAATCCAGATTCCTGTAACATTGCGTTCATCATCTTTTTTAGAGTACGGTTTTTTTGTTCCGCAACTCCATTAGATTATGGTGAGTAGGGAGCAGTGGTTTGATGGTGTCTTTTTCAGCACAAAATGCATTAAAAGGTCCATCATATTCACCTCCTCTATCACTTCTAACTATTTTAATAGCTTTTCCAAGTTGGTTTTCAACTTTGGTCTTGTATTCTTTGAATTTCTCCAAGACTTCGTCTTTGCTACGTAGTAGGTAGACATAGCAGTATCTTGTACAATCATCTATGAATGTTACACAATAATTTTTACCGCCTCTTGTTTGTACAAATTTTAAGTCGCACAAATCTGTGTGTATTAAATCAAGAGGTTTGGTTGTTCGTTCAACATGAGGTGATGGTGTTTTTGTAAGTTTTGCTTGTACACAAATTTCAAATTTGTCTTTGTTTATTTTGCATTTTGGAATTAGGTTCAAATTAATTAATCTTTGTATAGATTTATGATTCACATGTCCTAATCGTTCATGCCAAATATTAAATGACTCAGTTAAACAAGCAACTTGTTTCTTTTTCATTGAAACTTTGGATGTGGTTATATTATTGGTTCTGGGGACTGTCATTACACACATTTTGACTAGTCCTCCTTTTTCATAACCTTTTCCAACAAAATACCATGCTTCTTAATGATCAGTTTGTCGGACTCGTAGTTGATGGCAAATCCATGCTTGCCAAATACGGTCCCGGAGATCAAGTTCTTCCTCATGTCTGGCACATGTTTCACGTTGTTCAGAGTGAGTTCCTTACCATAAGTCATCTTCAACACGACTTTGCCCGTGCCTTCAATCTTGGAGTGAAACATGTTCCCCATCATGAGTTGAGCATCAGTCTTGCTCTTTTGATAGGTGCTAAACATCTCCCTATCAATGCAGATGTGGGTAGTGGCGCCGGTGTCATAACACCATTCCTTAGGGTTTTTCTCAGCCATGTTTGCTTCTGTGACCACCGCACATATGTCAGCTTCGGTCAGGTTTGCTTGAGCTTTCCCCTTAGCCTTACTGTGACATTCAGATGTCAAGTGGCCCTTCTTGTTACAGTAGGTGCACTTCCCTGCGAACTTCTTCAAGAAGGCCAGCTTCTTAAAGACCGTGGATGTCTGAGGAGGGATCTTGTTTGGCACAGATTTGTTGGGAACAAACTTGCCTTTTCCATTCCTCTTGTACTCCGCTACATTAGCATCATGAGTGAAATCCGTGTTGGATCTTCGTTTGAACGACTCATTTTGCAGCCTGGATATCAAGTTTGACAAAGTCAAAGCCTTTTACTTGTGGTCGAGATAGTTTTTGAAATCCATCCAACTAGGGGGAAGCTTCTCAATGAAGCAATTCACTGTGAAAATCTCACATATCTTCATTCCTTCATCAGCTATCTCTTGCACAATCATTTGGAGCTCATGAACTTGCTCCATTATGGGTTTTGAATCCACCATTTTGTAGTTCAGAAATTTCACAGCAGCGAACTTTCGAGAGCCCACATTGAAAGATTTGTACTTCTTTTCAAGAGCATCCCAAATATCCTTGGAAGTTGTAACCTCACTATAAACGTTGTACAGCTGGTCCACCAGGCGGTTTTGTATGTAACCTTGACACAAATAGTCCCTATGGTTCCATGCTTCGACATTAGCCAAAGCTCGTGGATCAGTATTATCCAAAGGCAAAATTGGTTTCACCTCGGTGAGATACTTTTCCAATTTTAGTGTGGTTAGAAAGAAATGCATCTTTTTCTGCCACGACTTGAAATTGGTCTCATCGAACTTGTCTGGAGTGATAGCACTCGACACAGAGGGGGCTTGCAGTGGAAGACCATTCCCAATTTAGGGCGTCAATGCACTGGATCCATTGCCCGAGAGAACGTTGTTATCACCGGTAGTCATTTTTGATCTGTATCAGAAAGATAAATAGAATTGTTGGGGTCAAAACCCACCCAGCTGCGATCAATGGAAAAATGGCTAAGTGTGGAAATGCGAAGAATCGGACAAGGCTGAAATTGTGCCTAGGTCGTTTCTGTACGAGTCCGCTTGAGCACGAGATAGGCCATTCCAACCAAGCTTTGCTCCACTTCGGCAAAGAGGAGACATCGGCAAGCTTTGGCTCACCTCGGCGTAGAGACTTTGGCGGAGAAAGGAAAGACGTAGGCAATCTTTGTCTCCACTTAGGCAAGCTTTGTCTCCGCTTAGGCAAGCCTTGTCTCCACTTAGGCAAGCTTTGTCTCCGCTTAGGCAAGCCTTGTCTCCACTTAGGCAAGCCTTGGCTCCACTTAGGCAGGCCTTGTCTCTGCTCAGGCAAGCCTCGTCTTTGCTTAGGCAAGCCTTGTCTCCACTTAGGCAAGCTTTGTCTCCGCCTAGGCAAGCCTTGTCTCCACTCAGGCAAGCCTTGTTTCCACTTAGGCAAGCTTTGTCTCCGCCTAGGCAAGCCTTGTCTCCACTTAGGCAAGCTTTGGCTCACATCGGCAAAGCTCTGCTCCACTTAGGCAAACACGGAGACTTAGGCAAGCTTGGAGACATAGGCAAACACGGAGACTTCGGCAAGCTTGGAGACTTAGGCAAACACGGAGACTTCGGCAAGCTCGGAGACTTCGGTAAGCTTGGAGACTTAGGCAAACACGGAGACTTCGGCAAGCTTGGAGACTTCGGCAAACACGGAGACTTCGGCAAGCTTGGAGACTTAGGCAAACACGGAGACTTCGGCAAGCTTGGTCGTCACTGCAGCAAGGCTTGGTCTTCACTTCGGCTAAGCGTGGAGACTTCGGTAAAAGATGGAGACTTCGGCAAGAATGGCCACATCGGCAAGCTTGGTCTTCACTTCGGCTAAGCGTGGAGACTTCGGCAAGCATGGCCACATCGGCAGGCAGGGCCACATCGGCAACCATGGCCACGTCGGCAAGCGTGGCCACATCGGCAAGCGTGGTCACTTCGGCAAGCATGGTCACTTCGGCTAACAGGGCGACATCGGCGAGACTGGAGACTTCGGCAATACGCAACACGCAGCTCACTTCGACAGCCCACTTCGGCAGCCTCAATTCGGCAGCCCACATCGGCAGCCTCACTTCGGCAGCCCACTTCGGCAGCCTCACTTCGGCAGCCCACTTCGGCAGCCTCACTTCGGCAGCCCACTTCGGCAGCTTCACTTCGGCAGCTACACTTCGGCAGATCACTTCGGTAGCTCCACTTCGCCAATTCACTTCGGCATCTCACTTCGGCAGCTCCGCTTCGGCAGCTCCACTTCGGCAGCTCCGCTTCGGCAGCTCCACTTCGGCAAGGGCCTTCACTTCGGCAAGGGTCCACTTCGGCAAAACTTCACTTCGGCAAGGGTCCACTTCGGCAAAACTTCACTTCGGCACGGCCTTCACTTCGGCAAACGCCTCCACTTCGGCCAACAAGCACTTCGGCCAACAAGCACTTCGGCCAAGCTGTCCACTCCGGCTAAGCAGTCCACTGCGGCCAAGCAGTCCACTTCGGCCAAGCAGTCCACTTCGGCCAAGCAGTCCACTTCGGCCAAGCAGTCCACTTCGGCCAAGCAGTCCACTTCGGCCAAGCAGTCCACTTCGGCCAAGCAGTCCACTTCGGCCAAGCAGTCCACTTCGGCCAAGCTGTCCACTTCGGCAAAGCTGTCCGCTTCGGCCAAGCAGTCCGCTTCGGCCAAGCTGTCCGCTTCGGCCAAGCTGTCCGCTTCGGCCAAGCTGTCCGCTTCGGCCAAGCTGTCCGCTTCGGCCAAGCTGTCCGCTTCGGCCAAGCTGTCCGCTTCGGCCAAGCTGTCCGCTTCGGCCAAGCAGTCCGCTTCGGCCAAGCAGTCCGCTTCGGCCAAGCAGTCCGCTTCGGCCAAGCAATCCGCTTCGGCCAAGCAATCCACTTCGGCCAAACTGCCTTGCCGAATTCAAAACCATACGAAACTGTCTGGCCGAAGTCAATTACATACGAAACTGTCTGGCCGAAGTCAAAACCATACGAAACTGTCTGGCCGAAGTGAAAACCATACGAAACTGTCTGGCCGAAGTCAAAACCATACGAAACTGTCTTGCCGAAGTCAAATCTATACGAAGTTGCCTGGCCGAAGTCAAGTCTATACGAAGCCAGAAGACGACGTGGCCGAAGTCATTTCTATACGAAACTGTCTTGCCGAAGTCAAATCTATACGAAGTTGCCTGGCCGAAGTCATTTCTATATGAAGCTGTCTGGCCGAAGTCATAGCTGCCGAAGACAATCATGGCCGAAGCCAATTTCATACGAAACTGTCTGGCCGAAGTCAAGTCTATACGAAGCCAGAAGACGACGCGACCGAAGTCATTTCTATACTAAGACAACAAGCCCATCTTCAGCCTACAACGATGCAAAGGCCCACGAAGTCAAGTCGACTTACTAAAACGAAAATCCCAAAGGATTAGGAAGTTTTCCTTATCTCTTTAGGATTGACCTGGCCGACTAAAACTAGTATATATATCCATGTACATCTCTTGAAAAAAGGATCCGAAAATTTACTTAGCAAAAAAAGTCCTAGACTTTTTTGCTCTCAAACTCTTGTACGAAAACTTTTCGACACAGCTTAATAAAAACCATCTTTGGATCTCTCCGTTCGTGGTTCATCCGCAGAAATTTCATCCCCCTTAACAAACCTTCGACAAATTCTAATTGTGTTGATTTCGACTCCCACAATTTGGCGCTAGAACGAGGGCGAATTGAAACTTTCTTACTCCAAGGAACCACCGCATGAACGATTCGAAGAAGATGACCAGCGACAGACGAACCGACGACCCGCAGGACACGGGGATCGATGGATCTGGAGCAACAGATACACCAACGCCTGCAGTCGTGGAGACGAGCCCAGAGGCCCTATCACAGATCAAGACGATGCTGGAAACGCTGCTCAAGAAGGCGGAGAAGCAGGACAAGCTAAACACAACGATGATCGATAAGCTCGAAGTCCTTACAACGGCGAGCCGAGCCCGTGGCAGAGGCTCAGGAGTTGACCTAATGAGGTGCCCTCTTCGACGTCTCAACCCAACGGCCCTCGATTTCTCAACACCCCACCATGCGCCGAGAACCCAAGGCGGAAGGCTCCCTACAAACCAATCAACCACGACCGCTGGACTGAACGCGACACCGCAGGAGGCAAACACGCAGACTATGGGCGGAACGAATCCAGTGATCAACCTGGAGGACAACCCAGAGGGTGAACACGACTCGGAACACCGCCGCCAAGCTGAACTCACGGGGGCAACCCAAACTCGAAACGAACGAAGCAACACCAACCTTGGCCACGATCAGGACCTCACCGAAGAGGAGGAGAACATCCTCTGGGCCCAGCGAGCCCAGATCGAGGAAGAGCGCAAAGCGATAATCCGAGCCCAAAAGGAGGAGATGGCCGAAATCCGAGCAGGCATGGAGCGAGCTGCCGCCGAGATGAAATTCGTTCGATCTCAGATGCATAGGGCTACTAGCAAGGCTCCCGAACTCGACCGAGTGCTTGAAGAAGCCCAGAACACCCCATTCACGACTCGAATCACTAAGGCAAGGGTTTCTGATCCGGGAAAGATGAAGATACCAGTCTACGAAGGTAAAACTGATCCAAATGAGCACTTGACCGCCTTCGCAATAGCAATAGGACGAGCAAACTTCATAGAAGGAGAAGAAGACGCTGGAAAATGTCTCTTGTTCGTTGAGCACCTTAAAGGCCCAGCTCTCCAATGGTTCTCCAGGCTGGGAAGAAATTCGATCGACAATTTCATTCAGCTGTCGTCGGCGTTCCTTAAACATTATGCTATATTCATGGAACGCCGAACGTCCGATGCGGATCTGTGGACCATGGGGCAAGGACAGAACGAGAAATTACGAACCTTCATCGGACAGTTCAAGTCAGTATTGTCGAAGGTAGAAGGAATAAGTGACGAAGCCGCACTGCAAGCGTTAAAGAAAGCTCTGTGGTTCGACTCCAATTTTCAGAAGAAGATTACGCTGAACGCACCAACCACGATCCAGGATGCATTGCACCGAGCGACGGACTTTGCCTCCAACGAAGAAGAAGTGAAGATCCTAGCCTAGAAACACGGAAAGGCGAAGTCCACGAACCACCCTCTCTCTGCTCCGGACCCACCGAACAACAGAAAAGGCAACCAAGGCCCTGGATACATCCAACACGAAGGGGGATTCAAAGGAGCCCATAACTACCAAGTTGATTTGTCAAGCTATGGGCAAGGACGAGGTCAAGGCCGAGGAAGAGGTGCATGGAGTAGCACGTGGACCAGGGGCCAAGGAACTTACGACGAAACAGCTTATTGCGAACATCACCATATCTTCGGACATCCGACTGCAAATTGCCGTATTCTGGGCTTAAAACTCGCTGCAAAGTTGGCAGCTGGCAAACTCAAAGGTGATATTAGCCTCAAGGATTTTGACATGGATTCCAACGCGAACCTCTCCGAGCAGGTGAATGAAGACCTTCCTAAGCGAGGGAGGCAAGATGACGACGCCCCGCAAGCTGGGACAAAAAGAAGAATAAATATGTTAATGGGTGGATCTCACTATTGCTCGGATACCGTCTCGTCTATTAAAGCTTTTCAACGGCGAGCCGATGTTAGCGTTAACTGGTCCGCACCTTCCAAGTTTCCAGACGACGTAATCACATTTGAAGAAAGGGAGACTACCGGAATCGACAAACCTCACGATGACCCTCTCATAATCGAGCTAATAATCAAGGATTGCGATGTGGCCAAAGTGTTGGTAGACACGGGAAGCACGGTGGACATAATCTTCAAAGAGACTCTCAGAAGAATGAACGTCGACCTATCTGAAGTAACGGCAACTCCAAAACCATTAACTGGATTCTCCGGAGAAACCACAATGACAATCGGAACAATCAAGCTGCCTGTTCGGGCTGGAGCTATAACAAAAATCGTGGAGTTTTCGGTGGCCGATCACCCAGCAATCTACAACGTTATTATGGGAACCCCTTGATTAAATACGATGCGCGTCGTGGCCTCAACATACCACATGTGCATAAAGTTCTCAACGCCTAATGGAATCCAAATCATTCGTGGAAATCAGAAGGAGTCCCGAATTTGTGTTATGGCCGAGCATAAGCTCAAAAATCCCGTAGCAGAACTCAACACGAAGACGAAGGAAAAGAGAGCCAAGCTGGATCAGCAACCTAAGTCAAAGCAAATTTTTACGGATCACTGAGTCACTTCACATGAACTACGGGGCGGCTTGATCCCTGCAAAGGGTACGTAGGCAGCTCGTCTTCGGATGGGTTCAGCTGCCCCCCTCTTTAAAAAAAAGGGGGGGGAGAGTGGGTACGTATACTCGTATACTCCCACCTTCATAATAGGCGTTAAGTCTACTTAATACAAGCTTTTCGAAGCTAAGATCATCATACCACAACCTTCACAGGTTACTAAAGCCTTAACAAAAACAGGCATCCCATTCGCATCCTTCACGGATTACTCAAAGTCCTAACTAAACAGGCACCTCATCTCACTCTCGTTGCTGCTAGCCACAGCAACGAACTACTACATCCTTTACGGATCAACTATTACATCCTAGCGGATTAAAAGCGCGCGCTATATAAATGTATATGTCCATTGTCGGAGCGGATATGCTTACGGTAGCGTATCCGTAAACCGAAATGTTCATCTTAAACCCAACAAACGAATCGTTGGTCGCAACAGTACTAGATGTCCATTGTCGGAGCGGACATGTTTATGGTAACGTATCCGTAAACCGAAATGCTCATCAAAAACCCAACAAACGAATCGTTGGTCGCAACAGTACTACATGTCCATTGTCGGAGCGGATATGCTTATGGTAGCGTATCCGTAAACCGAAATGTTCATCTTAAACCCAACAAACAAATCGTTGGTCACAACAGTACTACGTGTCCATTGTCGGAGCGGATATGCTTACGGTAGCGTATCCGTAAATCGAAATGTTCATCTGAAAACCCAACAAACAAATCGTTGGTCGAAACACCTATGCTCATTATCGGAGCAGATATGTTTACATTAACATATCCGTGAATCGGAATTATCATCTTAAACCCAACAAACGAATCATTGGCATTAACGTTAACACAAGGTAGAGTGAAACAGATCGATCCTCCTTGGATAAAAAGCATTCAGCAACGAGTTTCGGAAACAAAGAAACAACACAACAAAAAGAAAAAGCCACAAGGCCAACATAACAAGTTGATACGGATAAAGCCATCCAGGCACCATGTCCAAATAAATTCAAGCACAACGACATAAAACGAGATAAGCCAAGCTGTAGTCTTCGGCACCTCCTTAGTAACGGGTTCGGCATCGGAGGATTCGGAAGCCCTCTTCAAACCAAGCGAAGCCAAACCAGGAGTACCCCTATTGGATCCGTGAAAGCGCGAACCCCGACACTCGCCGCTAACGCTTCGACGGACTAGTTACCCAGCATAACATTGGCCGAATCCCCAGAAATCGGTGAAACCACCAAGCCGCTCTTCAACTCGGTAACCAACTTGTCGAACTCGTCGTAGCACCATCATACCTAGCTTTCCACCCTTGGAGTTTCTCAACTCCGGCCTCTAACGGGGGGGGGGGGGGGGTTCGTCACCACGAAGCAATGCAATCAGTTCAAGATTACCATCGACTTGGACGAGATCGACCATGCTATTTTTCGACAACCCGCTTAAGCTCTGAATCTTCTCCTCGGCTCGATCACCCTTTGCCTGAAATTTCTTTGCCACTTCTGCGCCGAGCCGGAGACGAATTTGGTTGCCTAAGACCCAACACACAGCTCCTTCGGCGAAAACACAAGAAGAATCAGTTCGGCGAGAATTTTTCGGCGGAAGAGTTTTCGGCAAAAAATCACTTTGGCGAGAATTTTTCGGTGGTAAAGTTTTCGGCAAAATCACTTCGGCGAGAATTTTTTCGGCGGAAAAATCTTAGGCAAAAAAGGACTTTTTCAACAAAACACGAATCTTCGGATTGGCAATAGGGAACCTGGCTCAGCAAATTCAACATAATCAAGTTTGGCAGAATATCAAGAACGACGGACTCAGTGTCATGTCAGCTGAGCTCGTACCAATCAACACGGCGCATTGATCCCAGCTTGGACTTCCTCTACCTCGGCACTATCATCATTGAAACTACCGAGCTGGGGGCTAACTGTTGGGGTCATAACCCACCCAGCTGCGATCAATGGAAAAATGGCTAAGTATGGAAATGCGAAGAATCGGATAAGGCTGAAACTGTGCCTAGGTCATTTCTGTACGAGTCCGCTTGAGCACGAGATAGGCCATTCCAACCAAGCTTTGCTCCACTTCGGCAAAGAGGAGACATCGGCAAGCTTTGGCTCACCTCGGCGTAGAGACTTTGGCGGAGAAAGGAAAGACTTAGGCAATCTTTGTCTCCACTTAGGCAAGCTTTGTATCCGCTAAGGCAAGCCTTGTCTCCACTTAGGCAAGCTTTGTCTCCGCTTAGGCAAGCCTTGTCTCCACTTAGGCAAGCCTTGGCTCCACTTAGGCAGGCCTTGTCTCTGCTCAGGCAAGCCTCGTCTTTGCTTAGGCAAGCCTTGTATCCACTTAGGCAAGCTTTGTCTCCGCCTAGGCAAGCCTTGTCTCCACTTAGGCAAGCTTTGTCTCCGCCTAGGCAAGCCTTGTCTCCACTTAGGCAAGCTTTGGCTCACATCGGCAAAGCTCTGCTCCACTTAGGCAAACACGGAGACTTAGGCAAACAAGGAAACTTCGGCAAGCTTGGAGACTTAGGCAAACACGGAGACTTGGCAAGCTCAGAGACTTCGGCAAGCTCGGAGACTTCGGCAAGCTTGGAGACTTAGGCATACGCGGAGACTTCGGCAAGCTTGGAGACTTCGGCAAACACGGAGAATTTGGCAAGCTTGGAGACTTCGGCAAACACGGAGACTTCGGCAAGCTTGGAGACTTAGGCAAACACGGAGACTTCGGCAAGCTTGGTCGTCACTCCGGCAAGGCTTGGTCTTCACTTCGGCTAAGCGTGGAGACTTCGGTAAAAGATGGAGACTTCGGCAAGCATGGCCACATCGGCAAGCTTGGTCTTCACTTCGGCTAAGCGTGGAAACTTTGGCAAGCATGGCCACATCGGCAGGCAGGGCCACATCGGCAACCATGACCACATCGGCAAGCGTGGTCACTTCGGCAAGCATGGTCACTTCGGCTAACAGGGCGACATCGGCGAGACTGGAGACTTCGGCAATACGCAACACGCAGCTCACTTCGGTAGCCCACTTCGGCAGCCCACTTCGGCAGCCTCACTTCGGCAGCCTCACTTCGGCAGCCTCACTTCGGCAGCCTCACTTCGGCAGCCCACTTCGGCAGCCTCACTTCGGCAGCCCACTTCGGCAGCCTCACTTCGGCAGCCCACTTCGGCAGCTTCACTTCGGCAGCTTCACTTCGGCAGATTACTTCGGCAGCTCCACTTCGCCAGTTCACTTCGGCAGCTCCACTTCGGCAAGGGCCTTCACTTCGGTAAGGGTCCACTTCGGCAAAACTTCACTTCGGCACGGCCTTCACTTCGGCAAACGCCTCCACTTCGGCCAACAAGCACTTCGGCCAGCAAGCACTTCGGCCAAGCTGTCCACTTCGGCCACGCAATCAATTTCGGCCAAGCTGTCCGCTTCGGCCAAACTGTCCGCTTCGGCCAAGCTGTCCACTTCGGCCAAGCTATCCACTTCGGCCAAGCAGTGCCGAAGCAGTCCACTTCGGCCAAGCAGTCCACTTCGGCCAAGCTGTCCACTTCGGCCAAACTGTCCACTTCGGCCAAGCTGTCCACTTCGGCCAAGCTGTCCACTTTGGCCAAGCAGTCCACTTCGGCCAAGCTGTCCACTTCGGCCAAGCTGTCCACTTCGGCCAAGCTGTCAACTTCGGCCAAGCTGTCAACTTCGGCCAAGCTGTCCACTTCGGCCAAACAGTCCACTTCGGCCAAGCAGTCCGCTTCGGCCAAGCAGTCCACTTCTGCCAAGCAGTCCACTTCGGCCAAGCTGTCCACTTCGGCCAAACTGCCTTGCCGAAGTCAAAACTATACGAAACTGTCTGGCCGAAGTCAATTCCATACGAAACTGTCTGGCCGAAGTCAAAACCATACAAAACTGTCTGGCCGAAGTGAAAACCATACGAATTTGTCTGGCCGAAGTCAAAACCATACGAAACTGTCTTGCCGAAGTCAAATCTATACGAAGTTGCCTGGCCGAAGTCAAGTCTATACGAAGCCAGAAGACGACGTGGCCGAAGTCATTTCTATACGAAACTATCTTGCCGAAGTCAAATCTATACGAAGTTGCATGGCCGAAGTCATTTCTATACGAAGCTGTCTGGCCGAAGTCAAAGCTGCCGAAGACAATCCTGGCCGAAGCCAATTTCATACGAAACTATCTGGCCGAAGTCAAGTCTATACGAAGCCAGAAGACGACGCGGCCGAAGTCATTTCTATACTAAGACAACAAGCCCATCTTCGGCCTACAACGATGCAAAGGCCCAAAGGATTAGGAAGTTTTCCTTATCTCTTTAGGATTGACCTGGCCGACTAAAACTAGTATATATATCCATGTACATCTCTTGAAAAAAGGATCCGAAAATTTACTTAGCAAAAAAAGCCCTACACTTTTTTGCTCTCAAACTTTGTACGAAAGCTTTTCGACACAGCTTAATAAAAATCATCTTTGGATCTCTCCGTTCGTGGTTCATCCGCAGAAATTTCATCCCCCTTAACAAACCTCCGACAAATTCTAATTGTGTTGATTTCGACTCCGACAAGAATCAATAATGGAGATAAAATAAAGTGATAGCTTTAAAGCTTTAAAATCACTAAATAATTCTCAAAGTGATAGCTTTAAAGCTTTAAAATCACTAAATAATTCTCTGAAAAAATTTCTTGAATTCAATTTTCAGAATTTAATTTTCAGAAATAATTTCCGAATAAATATCTATAATAATTTTCAGAAATATATTTTCAGAAAAATTTCTAGAAAATGTTTCGCGAAACTCGTCAAAAGGCCTTCACTAAAATCGTTTTAAGAAAGATACAAACTAATAAAAAATTTCAGAACAGAAACCTTCCGCGAAATCGTTATAAAACGTTTGCAAAACTGTTTCAGAGATAATTTTTTTTAATAAAAAATACCCTTTTTTAAAAATCGTTTCAAACCAAAAAACGTTTGAAATCAGGTTTTTAAAACTTGCTAATAAGACGAGTTTAAAGAACCAGATAAAACGATTTATAGAACTGTTAAAAGTGACGGTGTTAAAAAAAATTTCAGAAACTAAAAATACTAGGAACCACCGTATCAAAGAGCACGAAATAATTCGATTGCTTTTGCTAATTAACAAACCAGAATTCAAATCCAAATTGGTAACTTTGAACCGGTTAAACCGAATTGAATAATGACATCCAGGTTTTTGAGAAAAAAACAAAAAGACCACGTAACAACAAAATCGATCACGTGAAGGTTTTGTCTTTTTTTTTTTTTTTAAATTAAAAAAAATAACCGCAAATCTCAATCCGATTATAGTGATAGGCTAGAAACGGATTTATTGAGTTAAGATTGTAGAACCGCTAAAATCCAGAAATGAAAAATACGATTAAAAAATAATAAGACTTTGAAAACAATTTCGAAAACAAAGCGTGAAGGCGAGAATTTATCTCTTTCCTTAACTCAATAAATCCTCCGTAGTGTGACGGATATTAACGATTTTTGAATCTCAGGATACAATCACGTGAGACCGTTTCGCGACACTCGAGAACGGAATCTATGAACTAAATATCTACGAAATATTCTCGAAACTTACTTTTTTGGAAAAGAAGAGAAGAAAGATTGTTGTAAATTTTTGTGAGTTGTGAATGTTTGAGTGTATATGGAGAAGTAAGGGAGTGTGCCTTTTATAGACTTTTTTCCAAGCATGAATTATGGATACATTTAACACAATAATTTGACTCACTAATGCCAAATCAAGCAATTAAACACGTCCATTTCATACTTTCTTGAAGCCAAAGGAAGAGAAATATTAGTGGCATGATCTTACAATGAATGTCAATAATGATAGCAATGACCACTTGATTCCATCGTTTTTCTTTTTGAAATTAAATAAAATATATTGTTGTTTTGTGTTAAACATAGTTAACCACAAAACTAAGATGAATTTGGCCCATTAGATTTATGATCCATTTACTAAATCTAAATTCATATCTTAATTCCAAATTATTTGGTAAGACTTATTTTATCTCAATTACATAAGATTTTAAACCTTGTTACTTGAGATTTCTACATGAGCCAAATAGCTCATTTTTTATTTACATTCATTCAATTTTTGACAAAAGAACGAAGCCTTAAAAAGCTTTTAAAAATTGATTCAACAAAACCTTCAAAAAAAATAAAAATAAACCACGTTCCTAGTTTGAACTTTGACGATAGAGAATAAACTAATTCATTTATTCTTGTTACCTATAAAAAAAGACTAATTTCTATATCATAAACTCATTGCCAATATATATTGCAATCACTAACTAATGGAGATTACTACTATAATTGTCGCCAAATTTTATGTCACAACCAATATTGTTACTGTATCTCTGTGATAAAATAAAATCTTAGCAAAAACTTAAATACTTTCGAATTAAATCTGAAAAAGAAAATTTTATGCTAATAACCTCTTAGAAAATCTATAAAATATTGTTATAAAAAAAAAAAAATTTCAAACGTTACATAAACATATGTATACTTTAAGTAATAACTCTCATATACCTAAATTAAAATAATCACAAAACTTTGAAACTAAGTAAGATAATATATCATTTTAATATTTGTTTGCATACATTAAGAATAAAATTCAAAAGTTTATCCTTTTTTGAATATTTCTTATGTTATGAAACTTTAAAAATACCTCAATTAATTTGAAATTTAAATCTGAAAAAGGTTTCTAATCTAATATAAAATCTATGAAAAAATATATAAATAACTGATTGAAAAAATATAAATGCACACATACAAACATAAACACTTATTTTTCCATCACATAATAACACACATTAAAAAATACAAACACCAATGAACTATTTAAAACCATGAGTGATAATATACCTAAAACATCAGTAAACCAATGAACATATTTTTGTTTTCATTGAGAATGTTGGGTAAAATAAATTCACCAGCCGCCAATTCATACATCGGAGGTTAAATCGGTTTGTGAATTGCACTGTCAGTCGCTGTTATTTTCTTCCTATTTGAAGCTCCCAACAGTCTTTGAAAGTTAAGGCGAAGTCACAATACACAGCGTTGACCACGTCATTGCTGATGTAATCCTGGTGAGAAATCACACCCCAATTTTGCCACAGAGAAGTTATGAGATGGATGGGATGATGAACTCGAACTAGCTCGACAAACAAGCAAAGATCGAGGTGATATGAATCGATAGACGCCACGAAAGGTTGCGGAAGACCCTTTGATAAGCCTTAAGAGATCGAGATTCGACAAACAAAAATTGATCAATGATCTAATCTTAAAAAGTTTGAGAATAAAAAGGTAGATGGGTTAACAATGAGGTTTAGACGAAAATATAAAGAGAAGGAAGAAGAAGAAGAGGCGAGTTCCAAAGAGACAAATCTCGAAACAAGCACAAATCGAAAATCACACAAAAACATTAAAATAAAGTTTGAATTACAAAATGGCTCTTCAACTCTATTTCCTTCCTTTGCCTCGTAATTCCTCTTGATAATGGGCCTTGGCCTTGATCTTGAATTTGATGAACATATAGGCCTTGATCTGGATCAACAAATGGGTAATGAGAAAATGTGAACCACTTGCCTCATTAAAAACCTTTCTTCGGAAAACCCAATGAGACAAAACCGAAGAGAAGGGAAAAAGAGTACAAATGGAACACATGCCCATTTGTTGATCATCTTGAGCTTGTATCGAAACCAATCTAGCTTTGACACCACCTCCATACTTCAAGTGATCATCTGGGGTCATGACTTGATGAAGTAAGACCACAATGGCTTTGGTGAAATGCTTGGTCCGGGAACGATTCATTGGTCCAATGGTTACTTCTAGTGCTTTCTTAGCTCCTTGCTCGTCCATATCTTCAGGATCCGTTCCTGCTCCTTGCTCTACGTCTTTAGAGCCATCCATTCTCACATCATGCTCCCCCAGTTGAAAAGGATTGAAAAGGATTTGTCCTCAAATCGGCTTGACCTGCCACAAAAGGAACCAAGTCAGAATCATTGAAGCTAGGACTCACATTACACTTACCTTGCAGCTCAAGTTGATAAGCATTGTCGCTGATTTTCTTAGTGATTTTGAACGAGGCCTCGATCCTTGGCATGAGCTTAGACTTCCTTTCAGCCGGGAACCGTTCCTTCCTCGAGTGTACCCTCACTTGTTCTCCAACCCCAAAGATCATCCTAAAATAATCCTTGGTTTTATTATCCTTTGTCAAAACAACTCCGATTCCAGTCCTCACAAAGAATTTGGACGAGAGAATTTCTAAGTCCGGTGGCTCCTCTTTTGTACCTGCAATGTTTTCAACACCTTTGGCAAAGAGCAAGTGTATTATTACAATCATGGAGTCACTATAAACAAATAATCATGTCTCAGTTTTGAACATTGCATTATCCTTGTTATGTTCCTCTTTTATTTGCGCCTTAAGACAAGAGTTTGGTTCCGAATACTCCTTGAATAAACCTAAGTTTTTCTCAATATTTTCTAGATATAATAAACTCATACTCACAGCCCTTAAATCATGAGAAACAAAACGAGATAAAGAGATACTTACCTGAATAAGGTCCTTGGTGTGTTCGGTGCTCATTACGGCAAATGGAAATGGTCTGGGATCCGGTTTGACACATGTGACAACTGAGTTGATTTGCTCCTAGGATGGTGTGGTTTGGATGGCTGCATCATTTCCTCTCCCTTGAAAAGGTTTTGACTTCAAAATTGTACAATCTGCACCAAGAGAAAGCAAGTTAGCTTTCATCCGTTTTTGGGAGTCTAGATAATTACCCCGGGTCTTAAGTGATGGTTGAGCATCTGATGGTTTCTCCTTGATCACAATGATGTAGTCATCTCTAGGTAATTGATTGTAGACCAGAACTGCTTCAAGTTGAGTGAATTCTCCTAATCCATGTGTTGTTGCTTCTTTAGGTGATTCTTGGATGTTAACTTGTTGTGGTACACTTGGTGGTTCTTCCTTGTCCAAGATAGTGTTGGTGACGTCCTCACTCTCTTTATTGGCTGGCAAACACGTCATGAGCTCTGGGTTTGATGGCATGTCATTGCACCTTGTGACTTTCTCCGTTTGATCCATTGTTAAGCTCCGTGTTGAGGTGGTTCCTTCTAGGCCATTGCACACATCTATGCTACCTGTTTCTTCCTTGGCACTTAAGGACAAAATTAAGTGCATTATACTCGAAATTTCAACATTCAAAACAAGTTGTTTGAAACTACGAGTGAATGTGAAATTATTCCAATACCGAATAAACTCGCAAGCTAAACTTTTCTGAGTACCACGCAAGATGGTTGGTAACATTTCAGCTTGAAAAGCTTGTGAAGAAAAGCTTGTGAAGAGGTTGACACCGAATGTTGATTCTTCTCTATTGTGCTTCCTTCAGCTTTGTCAATCTCATGCTCCATAGTATGACCTGAATAAACATCCTTTAACAAGACCAAGTGCATCATACAAGAACTGGAATTTTCTAAAGCTTGATTAACTACTTCAAGTTTGGTAAGCTTAGTTTTGATGCTAATGAAGTGATATTAAGCTCGTTTTCTTTAGGGCAAGTTGCAGCAAAATGTCCTTTCTTACGACATATCTAACAAGTGACTGGCTTGGATTTTAAAAGATTAGACGACTTACATTGCTTCGGTTCACCGCTTGATTCAATTGATAGAATTAGTCTTTGCTTGTGAACTACAACTTGTTATGTGGTACTTTCTTTGGTTGTGGGCTGTAAGCTTCTTTTGGTACTAAACTCATCCCTCATTAGTTCCCTAAGATCTTCCCAAGTGGTGAGAGTTGGCTCTTTGTAATACCAGCGATCATCAACTTCTTGCAACCACCATTTATAAGCGACTCCGGTGAGTTGGCTAATTGAAAAAGCTAATCTTTCTTTTCTCAAGATGCGGTGGTAGTATAACCAATTGTCCATGTTTCTTTCCCACTCTAAGTAGTTTTATTTTCCTGGAAATTTATAGAGTTGAAGCATATTAGGAGGTTGAAATTCAGAATAAAAAAAAAACTTAGATTTAGAGGTGTGAGAGGTTTTCTGTGGGCTACTCCGTGTTGATCTCAGTGTGTTGTCTAGTGGCTTGGGATTAAGCTATTGTTCCCTCCTTTGTCGTGCTCTGTTCTGCTTTTGACGAAGTCCTTGACGAAGTGCATCCATTTTGCTATTCCACACTTGCTTCGTTTTTGCTGAAATTGCTTCAACGAGGAGCTTGTTGCGGTTGTTGATTGTTTCCTCATCATGCTTGGATATCTCTGCTTGAAAAACAACACAACACTAACCAGTTAATAGTTCTTTTGATAAAAAAATTGATTGCACAAACAAAAACAAAAATGACCCTTCGTATAACACAAGATCTCACGAAGAACCCTAATCGCGACTGGAGTAGATGATCGGTCACTAAAAATTATCAAAACACTTTCAAAAATTCTAGAAATTTTTTTAACAAATACTAGATTCGTCCTAGGTTCCAAATCAATTGATTTCGCAATTTTATCACACACCAATAATTTATAAAAATTGAAACAAGGTGGGACATAAAATGGCTTAACTTTTCGGTGGTGCTCTGATACCACTTGATGTGATCCTGGTGAGGAATCACGCCCCAATTTCGCCACAGAGAAGTTATGAGATGGATGGGATGATGAACTCGAACTAGCTCGACAAACAAGCAAAGATGGAGGTGATATGAATCGATAGACGCCACGAAGGGTTGCGGAAGACCCTTTGATAAGCCTTAAGAGATCGAGATTCGACAAACGAAAATTGATCAATGATCTAATCTTAAAAATTTTGAGATTAAAAAGGTAGATGGGTTAACAATGAGGTTTAGACGAAAATATAAAGAGAAGAAAGAAGAAGAAGAGGCGAGTTCCGAAGAGACAAATCTCGGAACAAGCACAACTCGAAAATCACACAAAAACATTAAAACAAAGTTTGAATTACAAAATGGCTCTTCAACTCCATTTCCTTCCTTGGCCACGTAATTTCTCTTGATAATGGGCCTTGGCCTTGATCTTGAATTTGATGAACATATAGGCCTTGATCTGGATCAACAAATGGGTAATGAGAAAATGTGAACCACTTACCTCATTAAAAACCTTTCTTCGGAAAACCCAATGGGACAAAAACGAAGAAAAGGAAAAAAGAGTACAAATGGAACACATGCCCATTTATTGATCATCTTGAGCTTGTATCGAAACCAATCTAGCTTTGACACAACCTCCATACCTCAAGTGATCATCTCGGGTCATGACTTGATGAAGTAAGACCACAATGGCTTTGGTGAAATGCTTGGTCCGGGAATGAGTCATTGGTCCAATGGTTACTTCTAGTGCTTTCTTAACTCCTTGTTCGTCCATATCTTCATGATCCGTTCCTGCTCCTTGCTCTACATCTTTAGAGCCATCCATTCTCACATCAATTGCTGTCCAAAGAATAGTGAGAGAAAAGCAGCAACGAACAGTTTTGAGCATCGACGAGCAGTCTTTAGCAGCGACGAACAGTATTGAGCAGCGACATAATTTCTGCCATTAATTAACCATCGACCGACAACCCTTATCAACGGTTTGTCAAAGTAACCGACTTCCACTTCCAACATATTCCTATTTCTAAGGGAATATGACGAAGGACCGACATAACGTCCAACCCTAAAATAATTATGATGGAACAACGACAGACGAGGTCTAGTCCAACAACGATTAGGGTTTACGAATCTATAAATAAAAGAGTCCCAAGACAAAGACAGGAACATCAGAACAAACACAGAAATCCTAAATAGCTAAACTCTTGCCGCTCCTCAACGACGAGCGACAAAAATTCTGGCAGTTCTTACGACGAGCGACGAACGAGTGACAAGATCATCTCTTCACTATTTTGATATTGATTCTTTGTAATTCATATCAATTCCTTCCTTGTCAAAACATGTTGATCAACAAAGTCAATCTCTTCTCGTCATTCCGTATGACTGTTTTGATTCGAACTGGTTAAAATTTGCCCCAAAAGTTTGGCGCTAGAAGGAGGGGCAGTTTTAACTACATGAGATATGATGAACGGAGATAACAATGACGTTCCTGCAGGAGGTGACAACCCTCAAGATCCTGCTGCTCAACTAGTGGCACTAACCGCCCAGATAAAGCAGAATGAAGAACGACTAGCACTACTCGAGGCAGAGAACGCTTCCTTGAAAGCTGAGAATGCCTCTTTCATCGCCGAAGATAGAGACACCGAGTTCGATGCTCGAAATTGATTCCAAAGACGCGTCGATTCGATGCAACCACTGGACGGAACTCCACCGACTATAAATACTAGGACGGTGCTACTACAAAAAATTGGTGCACCTAACGCGGGTGCAACTAGGATGAACGTCGCTCAATCTTTGCTTCGCCCTGATGAAGCAGCGACAAACCGATCAACAAATGATCCATGCATAGAAGTGATGGTCTTCAAACGTCTGGAAGCAATGATTAAGCGACTTCCAGGAGTAGCTCCCCCCGATTACTAAGAGTGCTCCTAACTGCTATGTGGACTGTTCACAGACGAGATCACACTTGTGGAGATGTCAAATAAGTTCACGTTCCCCTCGATGAAGATGTATGACGGAATGACAAATCCTGACAACCACATAGCACAATACAAGCAGCGGATGTTCACAACCGCCATTGAAAGAGAGTATAGGAAAGCTAGCATGTGCAAGGGATTTGGTTCAAGTCTCACATGACAATCCCTCAAGTGGTTTATGAACCTGCCAAACGCGTCAATAAACTCATTTGCATCACTGACTGACCGCTTTGTCAAGCAATTCTCAAGCAACAGAAACTTGGAGAATACATTTGATGATCTCTACGAGGTGATGCTGAAGAAAGGAGAATCGATGCATAGTTATGTAGGACGCTTCAACAAGGAAAAAATGTCTATTCCAAGTTGCATTACATCCACAGCCATCTCCACTTTCAAGAGAGGTCTACTCCCCGACGGTGATCTGTACAAAGAATTGACAAAGTATCAATGTAGGACCATGGAAGATGTGCTTTCAAGAGCATGGACACAAATCAAGTGGGAAGAAGACCCAGCTTACCTCCACTGTCACTCCCCGTGATCTGATTCGCGCAAAGTAAGGCAATAACTAACCTAACAGGTGGAACACTCTACATCTAAAAACCTACTATTTTTAGGTTGGTTTAAGTTTTCAATCTTTGAATTTTAGTTTTTAACATTTTACGACGATCCTAGAAACGTCAATGATTTTCTATTTTTTAGATTTTAGTGCTTGCGTTTTAATAAAAGAGCTTTTGAATATATGAATCTGACAAGGTTCTCAAACCTTGCATTGACCATCACGGCACAACGTACAAGAGGAAAATCCTCAATATAAACATTGACAAGTGACATTCACACTGAAAACATTCAGGAGCACGACCTCTCCATATAAAGCAGCGACAGCTGCCAATACTAAACAAGACAATGGCAAAGTTATTGCACATGATGACCACTGCCTAACCAAATTAAAAAAAAAAGAGGAAACGCCTCCTTAAAGCATGATAAGCAACAACCACGGTTAATTCCATTGGTACATATGACTGCGACGACCGTCATTGCTCGTCCAAAGGCATAGCCTCAATAGACAAAATAACATAATGATTATGGCTGCTAAGAAATATCTTGGAAGCAATGTCAGTGAACACTATAAACAAAGGGTATAATCCCATAAATAAAAGTACGATACTTTGATGTCGATACACATTAAGAATGACGCACAAACAACGGTCACGCACCAAATACAAAGCGCTCTCACATTGAAAATTAATGACAACATGTAACCTGCAAAGCAATTACGTCGAACTCACCTATGAATGGCCTTGGCGCCGTGTGACAGTGAGCAACTGTGTAGAGAAAGTAAGGGTAATGATAAGAGGAGGATGTCAATTCGCTGTTGTCTATCCTTCCTTACCCCACCTTTTGCCACTCTCTTTCTACGTGTCCTATAAGGACAATTAATTATAAAAAAATAAAGAGAAACGCTTCCATTGATTGTCCTTGCGTACCTTTGAAAATGTCAATGTCATTCTCCTCTATAACTCTCCCTTCTGTCTTGTACATGATCTCATATGGACCAGAAAACAAAAAGAAGGAGAAAGGATAAGCAAACAGTTTGTTAAAAGAGGAAGGACAAGCAAGCAACTTGTCATTGCAACTACAAGCTTTTTTCAAACAAACAAAAGAAGAAAAAACAAAAGAAACAATAAGAAGGACAAAAGAGAAAACATCATGTTATGTCTCCCCTTCCACTCTGATCCCACACGAGGAAACAAAATGTTTGTCCTTGCAACATGCACATGGACAAGAAAAAAGGAGCATCAACTTCTCGTTAGTGTGTCATTGCACAATATATGAAAACACATCACGAAGGCAATTAATATAAATAATAGAAAAAGGGGGCAACGAGTGACAAGGGAGAGAAAGAAGCTCACATGGGTTCACTACAAGAGGCATGTCACATGTTCTTGTCGTTGCACACCACTTATGTGTTTGTCCTTGCACACCACTTATGTGCCCCACTTCGCTCAAGCAATAAATTCGGAAGAATGCAAGACACATTGTTTGTCATTGCACATCTAAAGTTAACAAGAAAATGAGAGCCTCCTATTAATGTTTGTCATTGCGCACCTATGGATCCTACGTCAAGCATAACAAAAAGAGAATATGCGCTTGTCCTTCCTCATCCTCTCTCTTCGGTTCCACCAGCAAATTTTTTTTTAAAAATGAATGATGAAGGAAGGCAAGAAAGAAAGCAATGCCATTGTCATTCGACATTTCATTTATTCTATTAAAGAAAATGAGAGTGAAAAAGGTGGAAAATCAAATTGGTCACTGACGGTCCTTCTTCCAAGTTTGCTATTAGATCACGTGACCAATAGCAGAGAAAAAATCAACATGGCCGCTGCAACAACGTCGTTGAACACAAAATCAACAAGATCATTGCGAAAAAGACATCACAGGATAGTGACCAACGGACGAAAAAATAAAATACTCTCCAACTTCTAATTTAGAAATATAAGAGTAGGGGGCAAGTTTTGGGTGAAATAAATTCACCAGCCGTAAACCGGTTTGTAACTTTCTCAGTCAGTCGCTGCTATTTCCTTCCTATTGGAAGCTCCCAACAGTCTTTGGAAGTTAAGGCGAAGTCACAATTCACGGCGTTGACCACGTCATTGCTGTCCAAAGAATAGTGAGTGGTAAGCAGCGATGAACAGTTTTGAGCAGCAACGAGCAGTCTTGAGCAGCGATGAACAGTCTTTAGCAGCGATGAACAATCTTTAGCAGCGACGAACAGTCTTGAGCAGTGACGAGCCGTCTTTAGCAGCGATGAACAGTCTTTAGCAGCGATGAGCAGTTTTTAGCAGCGATGAGCAGTTTTTAGCAGCGACGAACGGTCTTGAGCAGCGACATAATTTATGCCATTGATTAACCATCGACCGATAACCCTTATCAACGGTTTGTCAAAGTAGCCGACTTCCACTTCCAACATATTCCTATTTCTAAGGGAAATATGACGAAGTACCGACATAACGTCCTAGTCCTAAAATAATTATGATGGACCAGCGACAGACGAGGCCCAGTCCAACAAGGATTAAGATTTACGAAATCTATAAATAAGGGAGTCCCAAGACAAGGACAGGGACATTAGAACAAATACAAAAACCTTAAATTGCTAAACTCTTGCCGCTCCTCAACGATGAGCGACAAAAATTATGGCAGTGCTTACGACGAGCGACGAACGACTGATAAGATCATATCTTTACGATTTTGATATTGATTCTTTGTAATTCATATCAATTCCTTGTCAAAACTCGTTTATCAATAAAGTCAATCTCTTTTCGTCATTCCGTATGACTGTTTCAATTCGAACTGATTAAAATTTGTTCAAACAGAAATTATTTTTATATTCTCACATTACCTTAAATATTGATAGAAAATAATATAATTTTGTTTTTTTTCATAGAAATTTTTATTTTATACATTTCCATTTTTCTGAATTGGAAGTATCAGTGTCTCGTAAATCAAAAGATTTCTGTTTTGTATGGGTTTTTTTTGTTACGATATTTCAGTTGATATCTATAACTTTATTGATACAAGTAGTATGCTTGTATTTTTTTTTACGACTTATTATTTTATTTTTTTCAAAATGAGTTTAGACTAGGGAAATTGGGCTCAATGACAAAAAAAAAAAAATATAATTAGGTATATAACCATAATTTGTTATGGCTAGGATATGCTTTATATTTTCAATAATAATACCAAAATTAGCCTCTTGAGAGAGAAAATAGGGAGATCAAAACACACTGTGTATTTATTTACACTTCTTCACTTTTTTTTTTACTTGTGAATTTTTTACTTCTCCTCTCATCTTATTTACTTTCTATCTTTTAAAAATAATAATAATTCAAGTTCGTGATCATATGAAAAAAAACATATAATTTTTTTCGTACATGCCGTTGTTTGAATTTTTGAAAACGGACACAAATTTTTTTAAACAATGAATAAGTGATTTTCCGTATGAATGATTCGTTCTATTCTATGTCTTTTTCTTACAACACCGTCTATTCTATGTCTTTCTATATAGAATATCACATATTTATGTATATTCACATATCCAGTTTAAAAATATTGTGTATTCGTTATTTAAAATTCAACTCATGACATATGCAAATATAATCATGAAACTTCTCAATGAAGCATATCCTCACATTATCGTCTACTTCTCTTATTTTTCTCTAGAATTTAATTATAAATGAGTTAAAGGTAAATAAAACAAAATAGTATTTGCAGCATATTATATAGAATAGCTCAACTAACACGGTATCCATACAGATGTTACAAATAGTATGAACTATATTATAGCATGCTCTCTTAACAACAATTAACCGTTTTTAAAAAATATATGTCCGTTTAAAAAAAATTCAAATCATGAGATATGCAATAAAAAAATGTTTTTTTAGAAAATTGCGAGTTTGAATTTAACTTTTTTATGAAAAAAAAATTAAGATAAAATGGGAGAAAACTATTTAACAACAAAGGAGAAAGAGAACATGAGTAAAAATAAAAATAAAAAGAAAAATATATCCCCCACTCGTACACCATTTTTTTCATGTCATTACCACTTTGCAACCTAGCTTGTGCACACAAGAATATAGTAGGTAATTTTTTAGTCAAAGTTTTGGTCAACTTGTTACTTTCTTAATTTTTCAATCTCTATAGCTATATTCTTTAATATGTTGACCAATATTGCTAGTAGGCTAATTGACCCTTTAGATTATTGTAAATTTTTCTTTTGGTTAGTTGTTTGAAAATTATTTTCTTAGTTTTCCATTAATTTTATTAAGTGTTGACACATGTTATAATCTATTTAATATTAAACACTGTAAAAATTTAGTGAATTATAATTTTCTTACGTGTCGCGTTCACGTTAAATGCGTCCAAATTTATATAATAAAATATAATGTTTCAAAAGTAAAATTGATAAATTATTATCAATGAAATAAACGGATGGATTGAACCTTCACATAATTGAGAAAATTCTAATCCATATTGATTATGGTTCTTTCATTGAAAATACACGAATTACTCTAGATTTCGATTTCGGATTCTATTATTAAAAAAAAATTATATTGATTTATGGTTGAGATGATGAGTTAACTTGTCTAATGTAGCATCTTTATTAAAAAAAAAATAACTATATGAGAAAAAAAATTAAATGGATTAACAAAAACATGCAGGTTAAATATCTATAATTGACTTTTATTTATGTCAATAACTCACACAGGAATTATTGAATTCTATCAAATTTAAATTCATGTGATTACATGACAATATGATTAATATAAACTACTAAATTATAAGTTATAATCACCCAACAATTAGGTACAATTGCAATCAATAGTTTCAATAATAATATCTAAAAACCGAAAAACTTGAATCCAACCGAACTAACCATCAAAATTGAACACTATGAAAGTTAATATATAGTAATCTTTTATTACCCCCCATGAATCTAATGTACACTATTTGGGAAAAGTAACAATTTTAATCATTCTAAAGTATCTAGAAAATAAAAAATGAGAAATTTTGAAATGTCATTTTTCAAAAATACTATTTTTTAAAAAAAATTTCAAAAATATCACTAAAATTATATTATTTATTTAAAATATCATTTATGTTTGGATTAACTATTTTATATTAGGATTTAGTTTTTTAGGATTTAGGATGTGTTAGGGTCAAAAACTTTTTTAAAGTTTATGATTTTAGGATTTAAGGTTTAAGAAATCTTTAATAAATGGCATTTATGAAAATGGACAATGCATTATGGCATTTTTTAAAATTAACACACTAAAAATGGCATTTTTAAAATTCACTCAAAACAAAATGAGAAAATCGAGGAAGTATTTTGAAAGATTAAGGACAAACAAACTCAAGATTAAGGACAAACAAACTCAAAAGCTTTTTAATTGTGGGATGATACACACTTTCAATAGAAACTTGGTGGATAGCTTTATGAACGTAGACTTTTTTTCTCTTTCTTTTCATGCTGTTTGGGTTTTTCATATATATATATATATATATATATATTAATGCACTTTAAAGTGCTCCATATATAAAAGAGTGTCTACTCCATAACTTTCTCTCGCGTTTATATGTTTGGTTTTAGCCTTTTCTGATATAGTTTGGTAGATACATGATTTTATAAATGAATTAATTTTATATTCCTTCATGTATATACACAAAAAATCAAAAGAAGAAGTGGGCTTTTAAAAGTAGGCCCTGATGGTTTGGCACCGCACGTACGTCTCATTAAAGACTTGTCCAAAACGTATTACTCCCACTCCCTTCATTATTGCGTTCCAGCATTTGCTAGTATAGTTCACATACATACCATACCGGTGGACCAAAAAAATAGCAGACAAAGCTAAACCAAAAATGATTAAATCGAAAACCGAACCAAAATCTGTTTATTAACTCATTGGTTTCATTAAATTGAAACCTAAAACCAAAACCGAAGTGAAAGCAATTTTGGATTAACCTAACCAAACTAAACCGAATAAACTAAAATGTATTGAAGTTATATATTATTTATTTTCTATAGTTCATCCATAGCTGTAAAATCAAAAATAAACCACCCACCAAAAAATGTTATCGTAATCCAAGAAATAGTTTGCTAGGGTAAGAAATAGTTGATTTTGCCTGGTTTTTGGTTTGTTTTGTTGTTTTTCTTCTTTCGTCTTGTTTTGGTTCTGATTATTGGTTTTGGTATTGGTGAAGAGGCATCCGCCAAATATACAAGCTTTCTTATTTGTTTGATGGTGCAGTATAGCTATTTTCGCTGACAGTTTCACGATCCCATTTCCATTAGATTGATTCTCTTGATCGGATATGGTTAGGTGCGTAAGGAGTTTGTATTGTGTTATCTTTGCCATCAAAAGTTATTTTCTTTCTATTTAGCGTATTTTGTATTTTGTAGTTGGATATGACAGTCTAGATTGGTTCGTCGCTCTATTCTTTTAGGATTAGAGCTTTCTTGAGTTTCAATCAGGCACCTTTCCACAAATTTAATAGAACAAAATGTCATTTTCGTTCCATTTACTCATATATTAATTTTTGCCATCTTTAGTTGCTATCAGTTTGCTCAATTTTAATTGGGATTGTGTTTTTTCGGATTTATTTTGATTTTATTTGGTTTACCCTTGTAGAATTATTTTTTCTTCTTTTGGGGTTTTGACTCCCATTTGTGGGATTGGTTTCCGTGGATTTTTTTATTTTTTGTCAGTTTTGTAATTTTAATTCGGAAAGTTCTAATAAATTTTTAAATTAAAAAGGAAAAATCCAAGAAATTGACTTCGTGAGTAGTGTTCTAAAATATATTATACACTAGGTGTACAACAGAGTACCATATAACAAATAGACATATATTCAGCTATTTATGTGGAGATTATACGGTAGATATTTTTTCGTAAAAAAAAGATAAACATAATATTTGTCAATATATACATATATAATCTCAATCTTATATTGTAAGTGAGAATACAAATAATATTTATGATGAATATTAAAAAAAAAATATGAATACCAAAAAATTCTCAAATAATTAATAAACTTAATAAGCATTGAAATAATAGTTTAATTTAAATAGTTAAAACTTAAAAACAAAAATAAAGACAAGTTTAAACTTTCAAATAATAGAATGAACATAATATATCAAATATAATGAAAAAAATAAAAACCATAATTTTTTCAAAAAATTACAAAACTATATGATTAATTTTTTGAAAACTAAAGAAAACCAAAAAAGTTTAGTTACCCTATTTTTTTTTTTACTAATATAAATTAAAACTATTCACCGTATAAACAATGTATAAAATATACAACATTTTATTTTTTTACTATATAATTTACTGTATAAAACAGTAAAAAAAATTATATATACGGCCGTATTTTAAAACACCTCATGAATCATGATGAATCAGATGGCATGGGACCGAATCAGATGATGTGTCCCAGACCTAACCCCTAAGCGTGTAGGGTCTCTTAAAGTTAATTACTGAATCTATGCGATGTTTCGTTGCATGATTACAACCGTAAAAATGTCAATGTTAAATGAAAGTTTAGAT
The DNA here is from genome assembly GCA_900406555.1 of Pseudoturritis turrita. Classification (NCBI taxonomy): domain Eukaryota; kingdom Viridiplantae; phylum Streptophyta; class Magnoliopsida; order Brassicales; family Brassicaceae; genus Pseudoturritis; species Pseudoturritis turrita. The sequence continues at coordinate 85,136 of OVBL01000320.1, read as the reverse complement.
TGTCCCGGTAATGTCGTAGAATCATGTGCATTGGTAAACTTTTACCAATATATCGTTTTAAATAATCAATCATAAACACAATAATAATTAGAGGAATTTTTTTTTCCAAATTAAGCAAGAATTCTCACTATTCTATACACAATTAATTAGTAATTTTTATTATTATTTTTGACTGTTTGAATTTTGCAAATTATATTTTTATTGATTAAATTTTGTTTAGGTTGATAATAATTGATATTTTATTTTAAAAAATAATAAAAAATTAAATAATTTTTTAATTTGTATGTAAAAATCTTAAGCATCATTTATAAAAATACAGAAGATATAATCTATTAAACTCCAAAAATAAACATTACTAAAAATATGTTTGTTTTTGTAATCGATTCCAGATAATTTTAAAAAACTTTGAGTTACAAAACTAGTTTTGGTTTAGTCTAGTATTTTTTCATTTCTTTTTGACAAAAAATTATTTATACCCAACCAATCTTAAAATTTGATATACAATTACAATAGATTTAAATACATTTTGTTTATTAAATGATTCAGATTTAAATAATATTTTATCTTTCAATTTTATCTAATTATATCTCTTTTAACATTAAATACTTATGGTTTTGATTTTCGTTTTCTTCATATAATTTTTCACACAAGTTTTTTTTAAAAAGTCAACATCATCAATTTCATTTCAATTCAATACTTTTCCATTATAGATTAAATTGATAGAAATCTCATAATTTTTTTTTGGATCCATTATGCTCCTCATTGTCATTTTTCTCATGATTTATTTCTTTCAAAATACGTTGATATTTTTTGCCAATTCCATCCACTATAACAACATCACTATTATACCATATTATAAAATGTCAAATTATTTGTATATTAAAAGTGCTAAACTTGAGAGAAAAAAACTAGCCAATTGAACTACATAGTAATGGTTTAATGGTAAAAAAAAACCGAAAGCATATTGTCAATTTATTTTTTCATCCGAAATTTTTTCATTTTTTGTTTGGTCAATTAAAAATGGTTGTCACATTTTAAATCCTTTAACAAATTCGATGGACGAAATATTAACGACTACATTTTTCAGAGATTAGCGGAATTTCGATACGGATTATTTGTTTTTAACTAAATAATGAGAGAAAAAACAATAATTGAGGAAGATGTGAAAGTGTTCCTTTCAAAAGTCAATTACAACAAACACACTTCTCCGTCCATAATGACAGTGGACCCCACCTATATATGTTTACACCATAATTTTTCTGTAACAATTATAAATTTTGTTTTCACTAAAAAAAAAAAAAATATATATATATATATATATAATTGTTACCGCAAAAATTATTATTATTATTTTTACATCAATTATTATTATTAATTTCGTTTCGTTTTAGTTTAACTTTCAATCAAAACACTAGTTAGAACATGTCATAGTTGGATTAAACTATCACTATGCCATCTTAATCTTAATTATATGGATCAACCAACTAAAGTAGTCTTGCCCGAAGAAAACATAATAAAAAAGCCATTGTTTCATGCAACATCATCATGCAAATAAGGGTAAGATTGTAACTTTAAATCCATAATATTGGAATTTTTTTTTTGATCAGAAATATGGGATATAAATCATCCAATCATATATGATAGTAAACCGATTACGATCTTTCCGACGTTGCAAAATGCAATTTGCATCCCCTTAATAACTACATATTTACAAATTTAACCCTACAATAATAACTAAATCCCCAAACTACGCTTTACTCTTCTATCTTACACAACTTGGCCGCATACTTCCTCCTTCCGCTACCACCACCACCTCTTCTTTTCCCGTTCCTCGTCTCGCCGTTGGTTCCCACCGCCGCCACTCTCCGGACCGAGAATATAACCGGAGAGACACATTTCCGACGACACCTGCCTTTATCTCGGCCACAAGAACCACCACTTCTCATGAGAGCAGAGCTGGCTTTAACAGCCAATGCAGCCATCTCCTCAGCTCTAAGAGAATGATGAAGAGAGCTGAGAGGTAAAGCGAAGTAAAGCTGTCCAAGCTGAAGCTCTTCGTCGGCGCTAATGGCGGATACGACGTCGTCAAAATCCATATCATCGGAGTTACAAATGAAACACATCGGATTCTTCTGTAGAACGTAACCAACTTTGACCGGAGTCGTAAACTCCATCATCCTTCCGTCTTGTAAGATCAGCTTCGCCGTCGCCACTTGTGTCGACTCGTAAGAGCTGCATATACCCATTGGTTGACTCACTGAGTCGTGGACTCGGTTTCCGGCGAATAGGAAAATAGTGAGAGATGAAGAAGGGAAAGGTGTTTTTATAAAAGGACTTGCCACATAGGATTTTGTCGTTTTGTGATTATGTTTTTTATTTTCAATTTTTGAAGTTTGAACGACCAGTGGGGGCAATGACAGGCTGTAAGTAAGTTGGGAGGATGACAGCTTTGTGTTGAGATTCATTTACCCTTCATTTTTTGTGTATAATTACAAGTTTGGAGTTTGGAGTAAATTTTTTTAAAGTATTGAATTTGGAGTAGGATCGACCCTGAGATTTGTGAGGTTATAACAATCTAATAGAAATTTTAAGAAATCTTTTTTTTTACGATTTGGGAGTTAAATATTATGTAAATTAACATTCTAAAATCTGGAAGCCAGAAGCCATGTTTTATTCGGCTCCCTCAAGATCGGTCTTGATTTGGAGTAAAATCTTACACAAGTTCCAATGTATTTTCTTATTTTTGATTTTAAAATAGAGAAACTCTATAATAGAGATGAGTTTCACTCCAATGTATTCTTTTATTTTTTACTCTAAAAAGAAATTTTTTAAAAAATATATTTTTTTATTTTATTAAAAAATACATTTTATTTGTAAAATTTACAAATTGATCCAATTTATTTTATTTTTGCAAAAAAAATTCAATAAATTATAATTTTTTTAAAATTAAATATTTAGTATACAAATAAAATCACGTTACATCATATAAAAATAATAAAACAAAATAGATTTTGATTTAACCATCAAAAATAGCATTTTCACACGTTACTTTATACTTCATAAATATTCATTAAGTTATAAATAACTTAATATATTAATTTAATATATTAACTTTATTTATATTTAATGGATATTCATGTTTCTTTATACTTAACAAATATTATTTAACTTATCATAATATTCACTAAATCTTCTAATTCTTGTTTTTAGTCATAAGTAAAAATAAATAAATTCAAAAGACTATTTTATAAATAAAAAAAAGTTTTGAATCTAAAATAGAGGTGGAAATAGCTATTGTCTATATATATAGAGGAAGAAATAGCATTTTCTTATTTTAGAAATGAAAATAGAGGTGGATTAGATTAGATTTTTCTCTAAAAAAAAGTTTGGAGGTAAAAATATGGGTGAGTTGGAAATGTCCTTATCCAATTCTACTCAACTTCCAATTTCAAAATAGAATAAAAAATGGATTTACTCTAAATATGGAGTAATTCTATTCATTATTCTATTTTTTTATTTTGCACTCTATTTTTAACTTCAAAATAGATTAGAGTTGGAGTAAAACTCAATTTCATTTGATAGTTATTCCATTTTGGAATTACTTCAATACTCCAAAATAAAGTAATAGATCGAAAATGCTCTTAAACACTGTATTTATGAATCGATTTCATTGATCACTTTGACTTATAATGTCTCTTTTTTTCCTTTTTTTTATAAAAATGATTTAGGATCGGATATCCAAGTTTCGTCAAAATATTTGACTAATTTCGGAAATCAGCATATCTTTTTAGTTAGAGTTTTCCGTAATCAAGTGTCTCATGCGCAAAATTTGCATACAATCGAATTGAATATGAAATTGTAACGCCATTGTCTTGCATCCAATACTACTGTCCTATCACATGTGAAATTTTTCCCCGTTAATGGACCGTTTATTAATGATGGATAAATGGACCGATTGATATGAAAGTGTGCGGGTGTGAGAGTATGTTTGTCGCAGGAACAAATGTTTTGCATAGACAAGTTTTGTAGATAAAACACATAGTGATTAGAAAAAATTAGTAAATTTAATAGTAATTATTTTCGTAAAACTTATTGAATAATTTGTAGGACAATTCTCACAAATGCCACCAAATCAAATTTTGCTTTCAAATATATAACACACATTTTAAAATGTTCCAATCTTACCACAATTTTAGAACTAAAAGACTAAAATAACCTTCTCTCATTTAAAATAATAATAATTAAAAAAAGAAAAAAAACTTAAACAAAAATTGAGAATCTGAAAATCGTCCCCTTTTCGTTCCACTTCTCGTCGCCGGAAGGAAAGATGGTTCTCTCTCTCTCTCTCTCTCTCTCTAGCGAGAAACACGCGTTGGCAAAGCTGGTCACAGATGAGTTTTCCGAAGAAGAAGCTAGGAAGAAATCAAGATTCGAGGGTTCGAATCTAAAAAATCTGGCTGCAAAATTGGTTCCAGTTTTCGAGTGAGGTAGGTTTTACGATGAGTATTCAGCGAAGAGGAACGAGCGATTGAGGAGGAAGAAATGTAAAGAACTTGTTGCTGCTGGAGAGGGAGGATTAGCGAAAGGAACGCCTTACAATCTCGGCATAAACTGTGAACCGATGACGACAAAAAGAAGAGGAACTACTTCTGCCAAGAAGCTTGAGAGCCTTAAGAAGACTGTATCAATGGTTGAGACAACAACAACTCAGAGGTATTCTCTTAGGAGCGTGACAAAAGAGATAACTTGGCTTGTTCACTGTCTCTTTGTGTTGGACTGATATTTAGCTCCAATTGTTTGCTTAGAGGTTGTGTATTTGATTGTTTGAATCCGCTGAAAAATTAGTCTCTAGGATTTTTGGAAGATTTGTGGAAATGCAGGGGTTTGTGAAATTTACAATGTTCTATTTTCTGGATTTTGTTACGTCATTTGTTAGTGGAGTTAAAGTCAAAGGCCGAAATATTTTTAATTTTTGTGAAAAGATTGTATGGTTTACTTATATTTTCCTGTTATTTGTAGATTTGTGTGATTAGGCATGTTCTCTTTTGATGGCAAAACAACCAAATTTGATTTTATTTGTCTATTTAAGGGGAGGAAGATCTATATGTATATTGCTTTGTTAGCTGCAGCAAAGCAATTTTTTACTATGGATGTTTATGTCAATTATACTTGTAACGTTTGCTTATCAATGGGCCAAAACTAACATTTTTCTTATTTGCGAGAGATTTGTGCATATACATATGTTAGATGTTACTCAAGTTGTAAACCTGGAGACATTATAGAACGTAAATCCATTTTGTCCTCTGTCATCTCTTTTTTCTTAAGAATTTCCATGTATTTTGATAATTTAGGAAGACCTTCCTAAATATGTAAGAATCCTTCCTAAATAAATATTTAGGAAGCCTTCATGATTTTCCAGGAATGATTTCTACGTATTCAGAAAAGTTTTTCTAAAAAGACAAGAAACAAAGAGTTTGCTTTTTCAAATTTTGTTTTTTTTATTCCATTCTATTTTATGTTGCAGCTGAGTGTAACATGCATCCTACCGGCACTTGATGAAGATGAGAAAGATTCTTATCATTAGAAGATGTGGAAGATGCATAAAAAGATGAGATGATTAAATTGATAGACAAAAGTTATCGAATAACTAAGTCTGATTAGGATAATGGAGCAGTTGACGTAGGCGATGCAATGGAAGCAATTGCTCCAGCCTGTGATGTATACAAAAAATATTAAATATTTTTAATCAAGAGATAAAGTTTGAAGATACAACGACTTGACATAATTAGCTACCTCTAACTTCTCTGCAAAACCTATGTAGGATGATCATTTTATAATTGGTTTGTCCATTTGAATATTTTGGTTTTATGAACGTATGTATGATATTTTATGAATGTATGTATGATAATCTTGTCACTTTGAGTATTTTTAGGTTTATACATATGCAAGATGTTTTATCATTTATGAATGATGGTCTTGTCACAAGAGATTCAAGTTCATCAGAATCAAAAGTGGCAATGCTTATATGATCACAAATTTTGTTGCTGTTAAGTTCAGAAACCTTTCTAAATATTTATGAAGGCTTACTACATATTTAGGAAGGCCTTCCTAATTTGGAAGGCTTTCCAAAATTTGTTGGACGCTTTCCTAAATACTTACACTTTATCGAATTAGTTTATGGAATTAGACAAAGATACAAGTTCACTCCATAATCGTTTGCCATTTATGTGTAGTCCAGGAATCAATCAATAAAATAATAAGGTGTATCCATAAAAATGTAACCATTTGCAAACAGTAACAAATTGTAATATGGAAAATAATCACGTTTCATATATCTCTCTTGTGTGCTCCTCTGCTACAGCCGCTGCACAAAATATAACTTTATCATATAGAGGTTCTGCATGAACTCTTGTTGTGTCCTTCTTTGCTACATCTGCTGCACTTGTGCCTCTAAAATTTTGAACCTAGCACTCCAAACTCTCCAACTGATCTTTTTCTCTTTTTAGGCAGTCTCCCACTACTTTGCTTAGTACGTGGAGGTCCACACAATAATCCAGCTTTTCCTAAATCATCAAAGAGTTAGGAATGTACATCATGAAAATTTGTGTAAGAAGAATATTACCTGTTTTTTGCATGCACATTGGATTCATTTACATATGAATCACCATCTAAAACTTGCAACATATGCCTTTTCTCCACATCACAAATCTGTTGAGTGTGTATGGTCTTTGATTGAATGCTGCTACCAACAATCTCAACAGCAACGGCGTTGCATTTGTCACTCACCTAAACCAAAAGAAAAAAAGAATTTAGTATTGAAAGAGTAGTAAGTGAGCTAAAATAAATGTGACATACGTTTTAGGAAGGCCTTCCTAAATGTTTAGGAATCCTTCCCGAAATTGTATTTAGGAAGATGTTCTAAACCTTTAGGAAAGCCTTCCTATATAGTTAATAAACAAAGAATGCACATTTAAATTGAAAGCTATGTAACAGTAATAACTCGGTTACATGTGTGACTTACCGTTACACACAAACGAATTAGTTCAACATCTTCTTTTATCTTCTTGATGAGTGTTCTTACTTGGCGATCATTTCGCACATAAATAGGTGTAGAATCCTCTACCATCACTTTCATTCTCATTGGAAGTCCATAACTGAGTGAAATATCTCTTTCTTTAGCTAAGCAATCAATGCCCAAATCTTCGACAACCATCTCAACTAGCTCCTTGTATGTAACGTTCTCATCTACAGATTTAACTGTTTTTCCCAAATCAAGTGAACTCAGAACTAACAATTAGCTATTTCCACAATTAAAAATTCCCACGAAAAATCAAGCCAATAAAACATCAGAGCAAAAACGAGCTAAACAATATCATATCAGAGGTCGTTTGGGAAAATTCAGAGACAAACCAAAGGTAAAAGTGTTAGGTCGAGTTTTTTCCCAAATCAATATCAAAACTCGAATATGGTTTTGTTTTTCCCAAATCGATCCAAAAAAAGAGAAAAAGGAGAATACATACCGAATCTATTAGAGATTCAGATAGGGGATTCGAATCACGATCCCGATTCGATGTCGTCGTCATGATTTTCTAAAGAACTGGTCCCAGATTTGAAGAAATCACCGCCGATTACAGAGACCACCGTCGATTACAAAGAGCACCGCCGATTACACACTCGATCCGAGATAGCCGTCAGAATCGATCCGAGATTGCCGTCAGATTCGATCCGAGATCGCCGATTGGATCTCCGAGATCATTTTTTTGTTGGGCTCTCTTCTTTATTTTTTTATTTTTTCAAATAAAATATTAAAAAAAAAAATTATGAGGGTTTAATTTTTTTTTTTTTTAAATGATAAGGGTTATTAATTAAATAAGAGCATAAATGTCTTTTGTTCTCTAAATTAATGGTATTAGTGGAACATTGATATTTTGGTGGTAGATTTGGAAGGAAAATTTCGTTTGGTGATATTCTAGGGAATTTCTCTAATTTGTATTTGATTGCATTTGTTTGGTTCGTGATGTTTTTTTTTTTTTTGTTGGGTTAAAACTTAGTGTATGTATGATGGTGATATGATGTGGGGATGTGTATAAGTTGCATGATCTGAAATTTAGTTTTTGATAATAACATAATACTATAAATAAATAAAGAGGGACCATGCATTATATGGTTCCCCTTTATTATTCAGTTGCAATTCTTTTGTAAAGCATATTATTTTCATTTATCTACATGAAGAGATTATTACCTTTCATATACTTTAAACCTATGATTTTGATTGGCCAAGAAGCTACGAGATACAACCATTTAATGTTAATTTAAATTCATTGTCGAGTATGTACTATGTAGGGATGGACACAAGGACTTGGCAAATTAGTCTTAGGTATGCCTCGATTCAATTGTCGTTACGATGTGATCCGAATAAAAATTAGATATCCATTATGATTCAAGTAAATTAAATAGTAAAATATAAGACTTGACTGGTACGAATTGAACAATGGAACAATGAAATAATCGAATAATTGAGTAGCAGAAAAAAATTAAATTTGATAATTTTATTGTGAAATAGTCATAAAAACTATTTTTAATAGATTAACATCGTTTTATATTTTCTAATTATATTTTTAACATACTCGTAATGTATAGCATAATCATTTTTACAAAACATAAAATGTGAAAATTTAATAAATACTATAAATTTTACTGAATATTATAAAGAAGAAATAGTCCAAAATAGTACTTTTCTGACTTTAATGTCAAACGGGGTACACTCGTAGGGAAAATTGTAGAATTAGTACACTTTTTTGGAAATACCAGCGCTACCCCTTAAGACCAGCAGAGTTAACGCGGACCGGTGGCACACTGTCTGCATATTGACATTGGCAACGCAAGTAAATGTAGACTACGCAGAGTACAAGTAGAGATAGAAAAGAGTATGCGCAGTCTCTGCTTTTACTCGCAGAAGAAAAACAAAGCGTTCTCAGTCTCTGCCGTTGGAAGCAGAGTATACGCAAACACTGTTTATACACTGCTGTGCTTTTTTACAGTTAGGGTTTCGCAGACCAAACCACCTAACGGTAGACCAAAGCCAGACTGGTATCAGACTTTAGGATAATTCATTACAAAAAGAGCTGAACATTGACTCCTTCCAATTAGCTTTGCACTTATGTTTCTTCATAATAAAACATAAACTCCCGACAAAAAAAACAAACAAACATAAACTCATAAACAATTTTATTAGAAGTGATCAGAGTTGTAATCTTGAAAGGGTGGAAGAAACAACACAAAGGCGTCTCGTCCTCATCCATGAAGCGCTATGCGAGCGTGTTGTTATTGGTTAGGCCCAACCATGAAGTAGACATATCCATGTCCATTCGCTTCATCCTCAATGAACTTCACCGTGGCAAGGAAATGCATGGTTGGCGCGGGGTAGGTCAAGTAGTCCATATATCCTCCAACTCCTTCAAGTGCTTGAACCCTTCTTGTGTCCACTCAAAATCGCAGGTGCCTTGAAAAGAATGGTGACTGATTCTTGTTGAAGTCCTCGTGGTTGTGAAATAATCCCTAATTTTAGTTATGTTCTAAAATAATTTTGAAAATACTAGCGCTACCCCTTAAGGTCACCAACGGCAGAAGACAATCACCAGTAGTGCATTAACCGGTATAAGCCGAAACCAGAAAACTCGAGAAACTCGATGAAAACCGAGTGGGTAGGGTATGAAAACCGAGTGGGTAGGGTTTCGCAGACTGACTGAATATCACCAACGGTAGACCGAATGCAGATCGCAATCGGAGAATTCGTTTGTAGAGAGTTTTTGTTGATGTATATTTGTATATACTTCCACTTCCTTTATACATTATTTCATTAATTTCTAACTGTTGTCAAAGTACAACTTATGTTAAAAAAAAAAACTCCAAAGTGAAAACCGAGTGGTTAGGGTATCGCAGACTGAATGAATGTCACCAACGGCAGACCGAATGCAGATTGATATAGGATTTGTAGTGATTTTTTGTTGTTGTATGTTTGTATATACTTCCACTACCTTTATACATTTTCTTACTAGTTTCAAAGTAAAACTTATGTTAAAAAAAACAACTCAGACAAAAAAAATCGTTATCATATGTTTCTTCGTGTATCTTTGTTCAACACGATACCATGTGAAACATTTCCTTGGTATTTACCATGGTTATCGATTTTTTTTCTATTCTGTGTTTTCAATGTAAATAAGCTTTTAAACACCTATATTGAAGATCACTTTGGAGTAAATACGGCTAAACAAATGTTAATCGAAGTTTTTGAAGAGTTTTGAGTGGTTTAGGGTTTCGCAGACTGTATGTCGATGTAGCGCAGCATTTTTGAAGAGTTTCAACTAAAAGAAAAAGGCGGCGCTGACTTAACTGTACGACAAAAGGGGGCGCCGTCTTAATTAGGTAATATTAGTTTAAACATATTTCTACAATATATATTCGGGCCTCAAAGCAGTTGTTTCAGGCCCATGAAGCCCAGAAAGCTTGGAAAACACAACATTGACTCTTCTTCTACTTCCCTTCGGCAACCCTAGAGCAGAGGAGCGTATCTTCAATTTTGTCGATCTCTTTATTCATTTTTTTCATTTCTCCGATAATTCTCCGATCTCTTCATTTTTCCGATATTTCTCCTTCGAATATATCATGTATATGAATGATTACGAGATGGATTTTCCTGCCATTATTTTTTCCAAAGGAAACGAGCCAGATCCAAATACCAGAATAAACTACAGTTCGAAGTTCAATCATCTTTCACTGGTGGAAAGTGTAGTGGGTGAGGAAGTGTGGGATTATGTCCGCAAGTCACAGCTAGGAGTTATTTGTAAGTTTGAGAAGTTGGGTTTCGGATGGAGTGCGAAATTAGTGCATCACCATCTTATTTGCAAACAATTGGAGTGTGAAAGCCCACTTGAGTTGTGGTTTTTGATCGCGGGGCAGCCAGCACGGTTCTCGCTCTTCGAGTTTGAAGAGATCACAGGTCTTAACTGTAATGAAATTACGCAGTTGGATGGGTTGGAATCTTCTGAAGCTAATCACCAAACCTGGAATCGCTTTCGGGGTCTTCTCAAAATACGCCATCCTAGCCCTTGTATTGAGGACATAGTGAAATTGTGTATGAAGCATGGTGGAGATATAAGCAAATCTTGGTCCAGGGAAGATAAAATTAGGCTTAGTTACCTAGCTATTATGTCTAAAAATACTAGTGGTTTTTGGGAAGTTTAATATAAGGTTAGGATAAATGCAGAGACAAAACAGTACTACGCGTAGAGAATTAGCAGCGTCTGTTTGTACTCTACAGTAGGGAAGTTTGAAATATTTTCCTATAACTTATCTAAAATATTATTTCGGAATAACGGTAATTATACGTTATTGTTTGTTTTACCAATTAAATGCAGAGTAAGTAAATGCATGACACTGGGTATTCTAACAAACGGTTGTTAATGTTATGGTACATTCAGCTATGATCTGCGTAAAATGTGCCGTAATCTGCTTTTCACCATATTTGCATAACATTTGGAGTGAACATAAAAGAATACGCAAAATAAAAATAGAGGTCTGTTATTCTTCTTCTGTCGTAGGCAGAGTAAGAGCAAAGTAAAAACTAACATTATTTAATAAGCAGATTATAAATAGAGAAAGAGCAGAGAAAGCGCAGAGAAAGCAAACATAGAAAAGACACTAAAGAACACAGATGCAGCCTAAATGCAGAGTCCGTCCATCATCTGCTCTCAGATGCAGAGTACAAGCAGATACTGCGCATTCGTTCAAAATAACCAATAACCAAATTGATCCGCGAGTTCAAAATGAAACACTTATAGCAAACCAGTCTTCTGAAGATACTAAAGCAAACATAGAAAAGATACTAAAGAACACACAGGTGAGACAGCTCCTTTCTTTGCCTCCACCACCTCACTCTGATCCCATGGCATACTTCTCCGTCCAGCTTCGCGCAGTTGACTCGAACCTGGATTTGCAGTCTTGTAAATATGGGCTACCTCCGGCAGAAAAGGATCATCTAGGATTGGGTCAGTCATCAGCGCGCAAATTGACATCAAAACCTAATTCCATAACAAAAATCCATCCCATTAACACACATGTTTGGCTGAAGTATTTTTTTCGACAAAACTTTGTTAAATCTGAAAAAAATTCCAAACCTGGGACATGGTTAAAGCAGGAGACCATTTTCCCCTCAAGATATCATAGTCAATCGCTCCTTTTGCGTTGATGTTTGGGTGGTAAATCTTTGTTTTGAAAGCCACCTGCATGCAAAGACAAAGAGAATATTAATTAAAAACAAGATAAAAAGCAAGATGATCAAGAGTGAAGTTTCATCCTGCAACAAATAACAATTAACTGAAAAAGCAAAAAGCAAACCATTGGCGCCTTTATCGGATAATCCGGAGGAAAATGGATGGTAAGCAAGAAAATCCCTCCGGCATAGGGACTGTCGAAGGGTCCATTGATAGCTGCTTCCCATTCGTAAACACAATCACCAACGGGACCTAAAACATATAAGACTCAGCTCAGACATTTAATCTAAATAACTACATCCATAAAGTTCCTATTATCATCCGTAAATAATACTACCTCAAACTGCATAAAAGACTTGGAAGTTCTAGATTTTATACCTGCCCTGATGAACTGTGTAGGAACATCCTTCTGGATCCGATTAAGTTCCATTTTAATTCGCCTTACACTATAACCCATGGTCACAAACTTGGTAAGAGAGACGAAGATGATGAATGTTGCGTCTTTGGTAAACAAATAGATGTAGAGACAAACAGACACGACTTTCTCCTATATGAACACGAAGCGTTACTCTAGGGTTTTGGCAGACTAGGGAATGTGTTTTCAACTACTGCAATAAACACATGTTCATTGATGTATACTTTTTAAATGAGTTGTCATTCATCTCCTCATGTGTAAAAAAATGACTTGTCCTTTATTCTTATGGGTGTTCGCGCCATTTATTGGGCGGCAAATTTACGCGCTTTCTCTGCCATTTCTTATTAAATTGAGTTGTCTTTTCCAAGGCAGAGTATCTTATGTTATGATAGTTGACCGGTTGCACAGTAATCATCCCTGTAAATTGAGTTTTATTTTCCAAGACAATTTAAAGGAAGATCGACCCCTTTCATATCTTTTCTTATCTATAAAAATAGTAGATTGTTTACGAACAGAGTGCCTGTTAATTATTTTCAAAATCCAAATACCGCATCACATCGTAGGTTAACATGCAAATACCAGAGCTCCCTTCGGACATTATCTCTGTCATTGCACGAAAACTTGGCCGCCTCACCTTGTGGAGAGTCGGACACATCCTCCGAATAGGGCGGATCGGTAGAGATGTAGTGTACAGTGATGAAGTCCTCAAGGAACTTAATATCCACGATCTATGTGAAGACACAGATAAAATTCTCCTAGACGGGGCGAATCGCAGCTTTTTTGTAAGATGCTTAAACGCCGGAAACCCAACTGCTATTTATTATGAGGCTGCAAGACTCGTGACCGCAGAACAAGACATCAGCGCAGCCATGGAGCTTTTGGACCGGCTTGTCCCTTTCAGTGCTAACGCAACTTATCTCTGTGGAATCCTGTGTGTATGTGCTGGACGTACGAAAAAGGCTGCACAACTTCTCAAATTATGTGTCGACGTACACGCTGAAGGTGATTTTGATAAACTCACCAGGCTTGGGGAGGAGGTTCTGGATGCGGTTGTAGCTTTCTATCCACCCATGAACCATTTTTTGCATCAACCTGGCAATACCCTGACTGTCCAGATTTGCCTTTTCCAAATTGTGCCACTGAGCACGAATATCAACCTGGATGCGAAAACTGCTACCTGTATTGGTTCGCAAGACAGCTTTGCCGCATTATATAGGAGATTTGAACTATTTCTTCTAATTTTATTTGTTTCTGTATTTATAAATCCTTGAAAAGTTATGATTCCGTAATTCAAGATGTGGATTTTAATTGAATAACATGTTTTACCCTCGGATTTGTTGAGCATATATATTTTTGAATGAAACTAAAAGTAAAATCTATAGTAGAGCACATGAAGATTAATAGCAGGTTACTGGATAATTCATGCAGATATCAGACGCAGACTTCGCGATACTTGATGCAGATGCAGACTCTGCGATAATAGATGCAGACTCTACGATAACAGATGCAGACTCTGCGATACCAGATGCAGACTCTGCGATACCAGATGCACACTCTGCGATACCAGATGCACACTCTGCGATACCGACTATTTTATGATACCCACATCAAACTAAAAGACTAACATAAAACAACGGAGCACAATAAATAAGGACAAATAAATAAATAAAGTTATAAACCAAGATTTGTTTCCTTGTTTAAATAAACTTGAAGCCAGAGAGAAGCCAGAGTGAAGCCAGAGTAAAGCCAGAGTGAAGCCAGAGTCAAGCCAGAGTCAAGAAAATGGGCATATTTTTCGATTGTGTCCTGCATTATGGCATTTTGAGCACCTGTGATGAATTTTTGGGCTACTCTGGAAAAGACTCTTTTTCATCTGAGGGGGTGGAGTACTCTGCCAAAGTTTAGCTTTCTTATTTGGTGTTTGAGTAGTCGGAGAATTACGAGATCGTTTCCTTCTCACCTTTGGGGATGGAGTAGTGGGTGAAATATTATCGCTGAATGGAGTACTCTGCATCATTTTCTTCGTAACGGATGGAGTCCTCTGCTTCGTTTGATTCGTTGTGGATTGAGTCCTCTGCTTCGTTTTTTGCTTTGTGGATGGAGTACTCTGCGAAGGTTCTGTTTTTTTCTTTTTCCATTGATTACGCTTGAACCGCTTAGCCTTTTCAATAACAGAAAGGTATCTCTTTGCCTTCGGTCTACCGGAAGGTACTCTTATGATTGGTGGCAGACATTGTTCACTAATTACGTGTGGTGGTAGAATCAAATCTTCGTCTACAGGTTTTATAGGTTCTGAGTACGTTGAATACAAGTAGCTCTTTGTGAAATGATCATCCACCAGGGTAGCTTCATCAGTTTTCCGACTTAATGCTGCTTTAATCGCGTGCTCGCAGGGAATCTTCTCGACATCATATTGTTTACAAGTACAAAGTCTCTGCAATCATAAATTTCATAAATTTTAAAAAAGGAATCAAACTCAGAGCAGATAAACAAGGCAAACGTTTCCTGAGACTGGCAGACTTGCTCAGGATACGTTTCCTGAAACTGGCAGTGATAAATAGCAAAAAAAAACTTACATACCTTCTGTAGATCAACCACACAATCATAATCTACACCTGTAACATGGCTATAATTTAATCAGTATGATGAACATTTAAAATTTCCAAGCTACCATGTATTTCATGCAGTAACTTTTCAACGTTTGGGGGGAAATTTGTTTTTAATGAGGCAGCTTTGTCTCGCCTTTCCACAAACCACCTTGACAACAACTTTCTAATAGCCTCCACGAAATGTTTAACAGGAAATGATCTGTCTTCCTTAAGCGCGGCATTAATGGATTCTGCAATGTTGCTCGTCATTATACCAAATCTATCTCCTGGAAAATGTGCACAAGCCCATAATCGAAATTCCGCCTCTTCCAAGTAAACTGCTAATTCATTATTCTAACGACGAATCACACCAAACAATTTTTCAAAATCTACCAGTCGATATGCATATGCAGCACGACACACCAAACTGAGCATTGCGTTCTTTTTGAACTTTAAAATGAGATTATTTTTGAGGTGATAGTAACATACTCCCCTATCAGCTGCGGGGAAAACCTTCTCAATGGCCTTTGCGATTGATGGATGAAGGTCAGAAATAATGGCCAAATTTTTATCATCAAGTATCACACCACGCAAATGTGTAAAAAACCATTCCAATGAAGCATCATTCTCTGAGTCTACAATCCCAAAAGCTATAGGAAATATACTCGAATCTGCATCTTGACCTGCAGCTACCAGCATAACACCTCTGTACTTTCCAGTTAGATGTGCTCCATCTACCACAACAACCCTCCTCAAGAACTCAAATCCTTTGATGGAAGCACCAAAAGCAATGAACAAATACTTAAACCTTTGTTGAGCATCACGTTCAAGCTTTGTAATCGTACCTGGATTGGCCTGCTCTATTTTGTATAGATAGGAAGGTAAGTCTTGGTAACCCCTCTCAAAAATGCCTCTGACCAGCTCTCGTGCATATGTCAACGCTTTATGCGCCTTCGTATAGTATATGTCAAGACAATGTAGTGACTTAATACAGTTCATTACATGCTTAGGCGTGATTCCTTTAAGATCATTACCACCACTAAACCTATCAACATACATCTTTCCAATAAATTTTGCATTAGCCTGTCGTTGACGAGAATACCTACAGACAGCAGAGCATGTATGAGCTTCTTTATATATCCGAACGAGAAATTCTGGAGATTCAGATGAAACTGACAGAGTCGACGCACGAATCCTCCAAGAACAATTAGGAACAAAATATTTCGCGATAAATAGTTTCTTCCTCGACATGGCGATTTTGAAATCAAACTTCTCGATGACTGCAATCTTGCGTAATTGCATAATTAATGCTTCCTTGTCATCAAATATTTTGCCAACCTTAATGGATCCAGATTTCTTCATTGGTAATGGCTTCGTAGGCGTCTCATCGAATACATCGCAGAATAAAGGCGGCATCTGCTGTTTCTTCGCATACTGTCGGCAGTCTCTGCTGTTGTTCGGTGGTGGCATCATATGCTCGTCTTTAACATTACCAACATCATCAAAATCCACACCACCATCCTCTTTGACATCACAAGCTTCATCTTTACCCGCATCTTCTGCTTTAATTCCATCGTTTCTTTTCCATGACACGCAAAGCCGGATAACCTCTTTTTCCATCATTGTGATCAAGTTTGCAAGTTGCCTATCGTTATTCAAGAAGATAGGAGGTGTGTCGCTAGGCATTTTCTCCATGATATGTGTAGGCAACTTATAAGAAATCTCGACTGCATTCATCTGCGTTTCCAAGTTGTAATCTTCACAAACAATGCGGAGAAATTCCTCATACTTGATTTGGTCTTCAACCGCAAACAACTTGCTTCCTTTGCTTGAATCAACGTCGAAATCCCAACCCATCTTTACCTTCCATTGTCCAAAAACAGTCAACAAATGCAACATTATCTGCAAAAAAGAGAATGTTCAAAAGATCTGCAACACACTATCTTAGAAGATTTTTCGCAGAGCTCTACACTTTGGCAGGGTCTTTTAGAAATAGCTCTGCCAAAGACGTACTAGAGCTCTAGACGCAGTTTAGAAGATGGTGGTTTAGATAACTAGTGTAATGTTTTGAAGTGTTACATGTGTTCGTTCTTCTCGAAAATATGCTCGCCTTCAACCCCTAGAATATCTTTAGATGTAAACGAAGATCGTCTTTCCGAAGAATGTACGCACTTTCGTTCAAAATCGTCGAAGTCTGTAAACAATCTTATACTCGGATTTCGCTTCCGTTTCTTTGAAAATATGAAATCTCCCTTTGAGGGTGAAATCGAAATAGTAGATCTAGGTTAAAGGTGGAGAGGTTGAAAAGGTTTATAGCAAACTCAAAAAAAGTAAGAAGTAATGGCATTCTTGTTATTATTGTGAAAAGAGAGGAGTACTTCAAAATCCGACCGTTTATACAATTTAGTTACGTTGCAAATGTCAAGCCATGCCCTGCGAACAGCATGCTTCAGTAGGTCGAGCAATATCTGCCTTATGTCTACAAAAAAGCACACAGAACATCTGCTTTAAGTCTACAAAAAAAGCACACACAATATCTGCCTTAAGGCTACCAGAACTGACACACTATATATGCCTTAAGGCTACACAGTTAGCAGAGGTTAAGAAGAGTCTGTCCAGCCTTAGCCTTAAGGCTACACAATCGACACACTATATCTGCCTTAAGACTACAGAATTAGCAGAGTTTAAGCAGCGTCTGTCCAGCTTTAGCCTTAAGGCTACACAATTCGCACACTATATCTGCCTTAAGGCTACATAATTAGCAGAGTTTAAGCAGAGTTTGTCCAGCCTTAGCCTCAAGGCTACACAATTCACGCAGACTCTGCCAAGAGTAAGGGTATTTTAGACATTTTCAAAAAAAGTGTACTAGTTCTACAATTTTCCCTACGAAGGTATCCCGCTTGACATTAAAGTTAGAAAACGCACCATATCAGCAACTGTCCCTACTATAAATTGTACAATAGAAGAATCATGTTTTTAAAACGCAAAAAAATTGAATAAATAGCATACCATTCATCGCCATAATATATATGTGTCTATTCTCTTAGATTGGAATTCGATTACAAATTTACAATATTATGTTTAAAAAATGATGAACCCCGTTCATAAAATCTGTCACATTTGATGTTAAAAAAAGAATTTGTCACATTTATTATCAAATATGAAAACCAATAGAAAAACCTGAATTTTAAACTAAATAGACGTGGTTTTTGCATGGCCAAAATTAAAAAAAAAAAAAAAAAAAAAAAAAAAAAAAGAAGACGAAATTGGGAAAAAAAAAAAAAAAAATTTCGTGACCTTCACGGGAACGGTGAGGACGGTGACAATGACAACAAAAGAAAAAACGAGTGATTTGGATATATGACGTGGCTAAATTGCCACATGTCGTAGTAATTAAGCAATGACGTGTCAAATCAACATGATGTGTCTCATTCAATAAGAGTGTCCTACCTGAATTCGACAAGTTGTTGGAGAAGAAATAAGCTTGTCAAGTCATTTCCCGGTGACATTTCTTTTCATTATTTTATATATCATCAAGTTAACAATATATATATATATAGTGGATAATGTTTTTTGCTTTTTAATTATTTAAAATTATAGGTCCGAACAACGGAATAGAAGATATTGAAGAAAAACATGCAAATCGGACATAATAAATATGGTTAATGTGGATCAAATGGATTCGACAGGACAAACGGTGAAAAACAAACATAACAAATTTTGAAACGAAATCAATACTAATAAATACGGTACATATATAATAATTATCTAATTTGACTAATTTTTTATTTTTTATTTTTTTGACAAAAACTAATTTTTTTCTAACATTTCATTTTTTTTTGTTATAATTATATCAGTCGATAAAATTAAAATTTCTTTAAGTGTTTTAAGCTTTTTTACAATATTTTTTCAAAAATATATGTGAACTAATTTTGGACTGCAATTTAACCACCTTGGATAACGGTTCAATTGCAGTTTACAAAATAAAACAAAAATATAATTTACACCGAATTACTGTTTTATATTGACCATAAATAAAATAAAACTTGTAAATGGTGACAAAATATGGATTGTGCGCATTTTTTCATGTTACTATTCATGTGGTATTGAGAATATATATATATATATATATATATATATATATATATATATATATATATATATTACGGGTGCATTATATATATATATATATATTTTTTTTTCCCCCCCCTTTTCGGAACTGGTGGTATTGAGAATTGATGGCTGTTTAGCTGTTATGATGTTTAATAGATGATGATGACATGATGGGTCAATGGTTAATTGTCAACTAAGCACATTGATGCCAACCAGAAGTGACTTGAGTTCCCTAATAAACTTATATTTATTCTATTTTTAAAATTTAATTTTTGTATTTTAAAACACTTCAGGAATACTTTGTTGGAACAATTTAATCATAAAATCAATTATATTTTATGGATAAAAAATTGATAAAATAAATGATTAAAAATGTGAATGATAAATGGACTAATGATAAAACTAATTTGGGCTATAAGTGAATTCCACTAAAAATATTAAGTTAGTAAAATACATTTATTCCATATTGTTTACATGAAGTAAAATCATATAATATATAAGAGAATAAACACACTTTTAATATCAAAGTGTGCACCTAGAAAAAGAGATGGCTAAATCACACGTGCACGTCACTGTGGCTTACTTGGCTCGGCACGTGGTTCATGGGCTTTAAAATTAGCACTAGGATTCTAAGGTGATTATATATTTGTGGATCAAAATCAACAAGTTTTGAATTTAAAAACAAAATCAAAACGTTTCTCTCTTTAGTATTAAAACGGATCCGAGTCTTGCACTCTATGCCCTGATATCGCGCCTTTTGATTACTGCTCATGATCTATACCCTCCATTTATTATGGTGGAGCTGATCAGCTATCTCCTTTGGCTATATATATAATCTCATACTCTTTTCATTCTTCATTCTTCTCATTCTGAAACAAACAGAAAGAAAAACACAACAATTTTTTTCTTTCTTTTTCAGTAAATATCTCGAGAGTATAGCATAGATTTTTGATTCGTAGATTCTATAATCGAGTGTCACAATTATAGTCTCAACACAATTGTATCATGAAATTCAAAATCTCTAAAATCCGCCACACTATAAATTTTCTTATAAATTAAAGATAGAAATCATATCTCGTCTCTGTGTCTGTTTTAAAAAACGTTTTCATATATCGTTTATATCTCTATCATAATTCACTTTTCTTAATTTTGGTTTTTGCAATTTCTGCAATCTTAATTTTGGTTTTTGCGGTTTCTAGATACTTGTACTCCAAAATTCAACCCCCATTAACAGATGCTGTTTGGTCATTCTTAACTAACGGTGGATTACAAATTAGATTTTAAATATTAATACATGATTTAACTTGTTAGAGTTTCTCGTGGGAGAAACAGATAGGCATTTTGATGACTTGAAAGTTAAATTATTTTAGTGTTGGCTTTGAATTGTCTAATTAATAATGCTTGTTGGCTATAATGCACTCGTAATCTGTGTTTTTTATTCTTACAAAATCATTTGGTCTCTGTTATAAATACTTGTGTCGTGCATCCGTGTGCTTAGTTTATTGATTTTATTTGTGAATTGATTTTTAATTAATCGTAGTTTTCTTTTGCATTTGAGTAAAAGATGAATAAAAACCTTTTGCAAAATTTCAATAACTTATGTTTCTACTTATCAAGTTTTGCATGAAAATATGAAATAGAAGAAAGAGAACGTCACATGAACTATGCGTTTGTAAGAAGCTTCTTAGACGATGCATTAGTTATATGTACTAATAAAGTAAAAAGCTAAAAGTATTGAACCAGTCGTTACCTTTTTTGACTAACTAATAGATGGTATTTTTTGAAATTTAATTTTTGAAAAATTACTTAAAATTGAATTATTACTATAATAATTTTGATGAGCAATGTTTAACTAAAAAATTTATAACCCAACTGTAAACTTAATAATTAATCTATGTTATTATAATTTAATTAATTTTTTTTTTAAAAGAACATTAAAATAGTATAAAAAAAAAAAACAATACAGAAAAAAGAAACTTCTCTCGTGTCTTTTCATCTCTCTCGTCTCTTTCATCTCTCCTCTACGGCGAAGAATTGCGATTTTCTGGTGAAGATTTACGATTTTCCGGCGGCGTTAAGATGAAGATTTTTTCATCTGTGACCTCCTAGTTACCTATCCATAGGTTTCTGCTTTATCTTTTTTTTTTCTGGGGTTTAAAGGAAAAACGGTTCATCTTCCCGTCGAAGCAACATCGAACCAACATCTAGGCATTAGGTTAGGGATCGACGACGACTGTTCCGGCGTATTTTTCGTCGCGATTTTCGTCGGGTAAGTGCTGTTTAACACTTGATTTCATTTTTGGGTATTAAAACTGTGGGAAAAATAAACCTGAAACCCTAACTCTATTTTTTGCAGATTTCTTCGATTTCATCTTTCCGGTGGACAGTGAGAAGTCGCCGAGAACGATATTGAAATTTGCGGTGAGTTTTTTTTTTTTTTGAATTGGGCGCGTATATGAATGTGGTGGTAGATTTGTTATACGCTTGTTATAAGAGACGACAGATTTATTTCATGGATTTATTGATTGTGGCAGATTTAGTTATTGTAGAAGAAATGTTTGGATGTTGTGGCAGACTTATTCATTTGATGTGTTATTGTGGCAGATTTATTTCGTGTATATGTTTATTGTAGTATAAATGTTTGAAGGTTGTGATAGATTTATTTCGTTTGTTTGAGTAATGCATTGTCTTATGGCAGAGTTATTGTATGCGTGGGTGTTGTTATAGCATACTTTTGTAATGTTATTAAAGACTGTTTTGTTCCTAACTTATATTACATTTTTTTGAAGATATGGGGTCATCTAGTGAGAAGAAGGACTATCCTTTGCCATTGTATCCTCCAGGAAAATCACCATTGCAACATAGAAGTATGAATCACAGTTGCAGTTTGGGTGATTTTGGAAATTTGAGAGATCAAGTAGGGGATCATGTTTATGAGGACATTGAGAATAATTCTCAAGTTTGAGTCATTTTGAAGCTTGCATCAAACGGTTTCATATGGGTTGCTAAAACTGTTCATCATTTTCTAACCAACCAATTGTACATCAAGAGGAGATATGAGATGTGGTCACTGATTGGTGGTCGTCCAATACGGTTTTCTTTAAATGAATTTGCTGAGATTACAGGGTTAAAATGTGATGCGATTGATGATGGAGAGAATGTGGACATTGATCACACTAAATTTTGGGAAGAGATGGGTATCAAAGCAGGCGGGGGACCTTGTTGGAATGAGTTGGTTGATGCCTTGGCAAGATGCAGGACATGGCCATATGAGAAGAGAAAAATGGTGGCATTGCTGTTTATATTGGGAGTTAGGATTTTTGGATACATCGTACTACTAGAATCCCTTTGGTTTATGCCAAAAGAGTAATTGATCCATTTGCTTTTGAAAGCTTTCCATGGGGCCGTATTGGTTTTAAGAGCTTAATGGACTCCATAAAAGTAGTTGGTTTCCTAAAAACACTTACACAATGCATGGTTGTGTTCATGTCTTGCTCGTATGGGGATACGAGTTAGTTCGGATTTTAGGAGAAACTTATGAGAATCATAAAGATGGAAATGGAATTCCTCTTTTACGATGGAGTTGAAGCCGCAAGCACTTCAACTTTGAGAATCTATTGGCGAAGGATAAAAAAGAAAACGGGAAGGTAAGATTACTATAACATATTAAAATGTATTGGCATTATATATATATATATATATATATATATATATATATATATAACCTTATGGCAGAGTTGTAGTTCTGATACGTCAGACTTATTTAACCTATTGGCAGTAAATTTATATAACATTATCTTATAGTAGTAGTTTTCATAGAGCAGACTTATTTAAACTATTCGCAGCAGATTATGTAACATTATGGCAGACTTGTTGTTTATTATGGCATATTAATTTAAAACTTTCTGACATAGTTTTTATGTTGTGGATTGTAGGTTCGAGTGAGACAATTGGTGGAGAAGTCTCTAGAGGAGGTATATCCAGTTTGGCCAGACGAAACCGGTGAAAATATTGATAATTCTCTTGATAATATGTTACAAGATATTATTCAAGGCTGCTTAGATGAAACCATATGGGAGAACTACCTAGATGAAAAAAAGATGAAGGCGAACAAATAAAAAAATGAGGAAAGTCATGAGAATAAGAAAAAGAAGAAGAAGAAGATGGACAAGGAAATTGAGGAGGCAAGTCCCGAAGACAAGAAGTATAAGAAGGAAAAAAAGAAGAAGAAGAGGGATACATAAATTGAAGAGGGAAGCCATGAGGAGAAGGAGAAAAAGAAGAAGAAGAGGGAAGCTATGAGGAGAAGGAGAAAAATAAGAAGAAGAGAGAGAAGGAAAATCCGGAGGCAAGTGATAAGGAATTGGAGGAGGATGTGTTTGTTGATATGAGTATTCCCTTAAAAGACATTCGTAAGAAGAAGAAAAAGAAGAAACAAATACTCGATGAATGTGGTGAGAAGAAAATCATGGGCCAGAAAAGTGACAGTGGTATTGACAGTGGGCTAATGAAATTGATCGAAGTGTTGACCAGTAAAGTGGACACAATGGACAAAAATGTTGTTGCTTGTCTAGATGTCATGGAGAAGAAGAGTAGTACTATTGAAGATGAAGTGAAGGAGATGAAATAAGACCATATTGTGAACATGGTAGACGTAGAATCTAATGCTGGTGATGATGAGTCTACTAAAAATAAAGCTACGGTACGTAAGGGACATTTATGAAGTGAATTGAGTCCATGAATCTGTTAGTTTTTGGTTGTACATTACGGTAGACTTTGTTGTCTACTGCATATCTTTGTGGCAGAATTGTTTGTGTGTTTGGATAGCATTGTGGCAGACTTGTTGCATGTATTTTATAGCAGACTTGTTTCATGTCTTTCATAGCATACTTGTTAGTGAGTTGCATAGTGGCAGATTTGTTGCATGTCTTTTATAGCAGACTTATTTTCAAGTATTTTGTAGAAGATTTATTATATGGTTACGGGAGAATTTTATTTTGTTGTTATGCTTTGTGACAGGCTTTTAATTTTTATGTAATTTTGATAGTCCTGGATATTAGAGATGAAGCAAACGTCGCATAATGAGTTCCCAATAGCATGTGCCGTCAGAAACCCAAAAATAAAATCAAAAGGTTCTGCGCAAAGAAAAAAAGGAGGCTGAAGCTGATGATCCGACAGGAAAGCAGCAAAATATTGTCATGAAGCAAAATCTTGTTAAGAAGATAAAGGCGGACAATGACCGTATGGATATAACTCATGAAGTGATACAACATGGACCAAAGAAACAATCATCACCACTTCATGAACTGTCTGATGACCAAGATGATGTGATGATGAAAACATTCAATGGTGCATTAGACAAGCTTGTGGACTTGGCAAAGAAGAACGATGTACTTGACCGAACTTTTTGCACGTTAACTCTCGCATCTAACCAAGTTGATCCATACATAGGAAGCTCAGCAGTTAAACGCTTTATGTTTGGTGTTGTCCCCTCTGTTGCTACCTATGATCCATTTAAAAAGGCCGAAAATGAAAAAGTTGATCGTTTGATGGACTACGTGCAGACAGATTTGTAAGTCACCTTTCTTGTTTATTTAATTCATACCATGTAAAAAGACATCTTACTATTTTCATTGGTTACCATTTGTAGGGAGAATCCTTTAGACGATAGCATTGCAGGGGTTGAATTCTATATGACAATAATGACACCAAAACAATATTGGCCTGCAAATAATAACCAGTACGGCTGGTTGGGTGATAAGGTAAAACACTTTACCACACTTGTTAATATTTTAATGGCAGACTTATTAATATTTTAACGGCAGACTTAATTTGTAATTTTGCAATTACTCTTCATTTCATTATTATTTGATGTTTTGTAGCACATGGTAACTGCATTTCATATGTTATGAAAAAGATCTTTGCGGAATCCAACACCATTTCAAAGTGAAAGGATTGCTTTCATCGACCCGTGGTTCACGAGCCTCTGGTGTCATGACTACAAGAGGGACTTTATTGGGAAGGAGAAGAAGTGGGTGTTTCCAAAAGGCTATTTTGAAGTCTACAAAGGTAAGTCTCCTGCATTCGCTGTGACAAACAAGAAATGGGTAGAGGATGTCGATATCTTGTACATTGCACACAATGTAAATGGAGATAATTGGGTTGCTGTTGAGGTGAACTTATTAAAGCGTAAACTGAAGATATTGTGGGAGTCGAAACTCGCACAACTAAATTTGGTAAGGGAAATTTAGGGATTCGACAAACTTCTATGAAAAGAAACACAAGAAGAGAGATCCAAAGATGGTGTCTTTATTCAAGCTGTTTAGAAAGCTGTCTGCAGAGAAAGTAACAAGTGTTTTGCTAGGTCAAATTGCTCTTTCCTCTTTCAAAGGGGTATATGTCTATTCATACAAAAATAAGTCGGCTAGGCCTTTTTCTAAAGGACAAGGAAAACTTCCTTCTTCTTCGGGATTTCCTTTCTTCTCTGGTTTGTATAAGTTGGTTCGGATGTGGGCTTCTTTCTTTGATTTGCTAACTTGGCTCACCAACCTCTTGCGGCTCGTTACCTCGGCCCAACATTATGTTGAGCTTGCTGTTTTGTTGGGTCGCCAGAGATCCGACTCGTCGCCTCCTTGTCTTTTCATTTGTCATGTTCTGCTTGTCGTGCCACCATGATGTTTTGGCTCGTAGATGCTTCTTTCTGATGCCAAGCCAGATGAGTTTCATCGTTGGCTCGTCACCTCTTTGCCTTAACGCCGAGCCAGAGGAGTTTCATCGTTGGCTCGTTACCTCTTTGCCTTAATGCCGAGCCAGATGGGTTTCATCATTGGCTCGTCACCTCCTTTTCTTAATGCCGAGCCAGAGTGTTGTCTCGTCACTTCTCGTCCTTTACGCCAAGCCAGAGGAGTGTTGGCTCGTCGCCTCTCCTCAACGCCGAGCCAGAGGAGTATTAGCTTGTCGCCTCTCCTCAATGTCGAGCCAGAGGAGTGTTGGCTCGTCATCTCGTTGGTTTTGGTTCGCCAGTATGTTGGTTTGTCACCATATGGTGGTTTGTCAGTATGTTGGCTCGTCACCGTTTGTTGGTGCGCCAACATGTTGGCTCATCACCGTTTGTTGGTTTGCCAACATGTTGGCTCGTCACCCTTTGCTAGTTCGCCAACACGTTGTCTCGTCACCGTTTGTTGGTCTGCCAATATGTTGGCTCGTCACCGTATGGTGGTTTGTCAGCATGTTGGCTCATCACCATTTGTTGGTTCGCCAACATGTTGGTTCGTCACCATTTTTTGGTCTGCCAACATGTTGGCTCGTCACCGTTTGTTGGTCTGCCAACATGTTGGCTCGTCACCGTTTGCTGGTTCGCCAACACATTGGCTCGTCCCGGTTTGTTAGTCTGCCAATATGTTGGCTCGTCACCGTATGGTGGTTTGTCAGCATGTTGGTTCATCACCGTTTGTTGGTTCGCTAACATATTGGCTCGTCACCATTTGTTGGTCTACCAACATGTTGGTTCGTCATCGTTTCCTGGTTCGTCAACATGTTGGCTCGTCACCGTTTGTTGGTCTGCCAACATGTTGGCTCGTCACCGTTTGCTGGTTCGTCACCATGTTGGCTCGCCACCGTTTGTTACCGAGCCAACACAGGCGTGTCATGTCGCCAAGCCAACACTGGCGTGTCATGTCGCCGAGCTGACATATTTTGACATGCTACCGAGCCATCTTCTAACTTGTGTTTCCGAGCTGTTTCGCACTACCGAAGTCGGTTAGGCCCAAGATCTGTACTTAGCCATTTTTGGTGATCAATCTCGATGGGGTGGAAATTGATTCCAACATTTATCCCCCCAGCTCGTCAGAGTCAGTGATGATGATGATGAGATGAAAGTTGGTCATCTCCGAGATTGGCATCCGAGACTTTCATTATGTTGCCGAACCACTTTGGTGGGAATACTTGTTGAGGCATTTGATACCGAGCCAACACTGGTATGTCATGTTGCCGAGCTGTTTTAGCTCGTGATATCACTCCAAGCTATCATGTTGCCGAGCCATCTTTGGTTCGGCATTATCAGGGATTGCCTCGGCAATTGTCATTGCCACACTGTTTGAGTTGTCTGACTGCCGAGCCATCTTTGGTTCGACATTCAGGAATTTTCTTGGCAGCTGACATTTTCGAGCCGTCTGGGTTGTCTGGCTGCCAAGACGTATTTATTCTGCCGAACTGTTGCAATACGCTACCGAGCCATTTTGCTGAGTGATTTATTTTTGGCTCGGCAGCGATATTGGTTCGATGACGGAGTATTTTTCTTAACCATAACTTTATTGGCAACTGCAACCGTTTTCGCATGTTCCCAAGGCCGCGTGGCGTCACGCACTATGCTTTGAAGCGTTTATAAATTCAGATCCCTGTCTCACTCCTCATAACTCATTTCTCCACATTTTCGAAAAATCAGGTAGCTCTCTTCTCTCTCTTCTTTTCTCTCTTTTTTGTTTGTTTTTGGCTAGGTCTTTATCACTTCTTAACTTTCGCCGCCGAACCTTTGAATTTTCCGATCCATCTTCAAACGTGGCTCGGCGGTTCTTTAATTTACCCGATCCATCTTCAAACCTATCCGGCGAGCCTTTTCATTTTCCGATCCATCTTCAAACTCATCCGGAGAGCCCTTAACTAGCTGAAGCTTGAGAAGAGCATCAACGAGCTGAAGGTGGCGAAGGAGAAAGAGCTTGATCTAGTCCAGGTCGACAGCAACCTTCAGTTGATTGAGATTCTACAGAAAGAGGACGCGCCTGCTCTTGACTCCGAGGTGACGAAGCTGACAAGGTGGAGAGCTGAATTGGCCGACGCGGCTGATGAGTTTGAGAGGATTTAGGCCGAGCTGAAGAAAGATCTGACGCTTTCACCTGTTTTCTCAGATTCTGTGGATACTCTCCTGGGGAGCGAGCCCATGGAGAATGCAGCAGCGAAGGTCGGAGTTGCAGATTTTTCAGGTTCCAATGTCGGCACGCCTGGAGTTGTCAATCTCGCCAATGAATCGACTACCGAGCTGGAAACGACCGCCAAACTGGACCCTCCCAACTGATCTCTTTCTGAATGCTTTTTTGACTCCGAACTCTTTGGTTAGTATTTGGGAACAAGTGCCTGGATGGCTTTATCCACTTTTTTTTTACTGCTAAGTTTTTTGTAATAGTTGCCGTAAATTGGCGTAACACCTTTTATCTTTGTCAGATTTATTTGCGTATGTTCTCGTTTGCGAATTGATGCATTTTGATGTCATATGTTTGCAAACCATCGTGTTTTAAAACGTACGGTTGCCGAGTATTTTGTTTGTTAGTTTAGGGTTTGCGGTGTTCCGACTTACTGTCCCATTTTTTGACGATGAAACATGATTAAAATCTCATATTAACTGGTGGGTTAGTATTATGTTTCAGAGATATTTATGACCAGTGTACCAAGAGGTGTTTACTGGGTTTAAGAGTTTACTTCGAGTTTTAAGACTTGCGAGTTTTCGACTTACGGGTCCCTCTCGAACGTAAACTTGTAAGAATATCGTCCAGGATATACCTTTCGGATATTAGACCAGGATATACCCAGTTAGAATTTGTATAGTACGCTTCTATACCCGTGAGAGGGTGTTTGAAAACCCTATCTCATATATAGATAGTGGTTAAAATCCGTAAAGGATGTGGTGGTTCATCTGTTGTGGCAAGCAACAAATGAGGTGATAGAATATCCGTGAAGGATGTAAAGTTTGTGTCTTGCGTAAGTCAAGTGACGCGAGTTTGTGTTTAAAAAAGGTTGAAGTTGTTCTTTTAGAGAAGTGTCATGCGAAAGGTCGCATTTTTCAAGGCATGGGAGTATAGATGTATACGTACCCACTCTCCCCCCCTTTTTAAGGAGCAGGACGGCTGAACCCATCCGAAGACAAGCTGCCTACGTACCCTTTTGCAGGGATCAAGCCGTCCCGTAGTTCATGCAGTGTGTCTTAGTGAGAGTACCTCTTTAGGTGCATTGCGTTCCAAGATCTTGGTATCGAAATGTCAGACATGTTTGCGAGCTCGTACACTCCTGGTCGGACTGTTTTGGTGATTTTGTATGGTCCTTCCCAATTTGCTCATAGTTTGCCAGCGTTTATTTCGGCTGTATTCTGAAAAACTTTGCGGAGAACCAGATCACCTTCTTTGAATTTGCGACTTCTGACGTTGGTGTTGTAATACTTAGCCATTACCTGCTGGTAATTTTGAATCCGAATTAGCGCTTGGTCTCGTCGTTCGTTGATCAAGTCCAACTCGTCGAGTAACATGAGGTGATTCAGCCCTTCTTGTCCTGAAAGAAGGCTGCGGCGGACTCCAGGAATTTGGAGTTCAACTGGGATGATACATTCTGCACCGTAGACAAGGGCGAAAGGTGTTTCACCGGTTGCTCGTCGCAGAGTTGTCCAGTGTGACCATAGCACTCCTTCGAGTTCATCTGCCCATCGTCCCTTCTTGGCGTCCAAGCGCTTCTTTACACCATCCAGAATAGTCTTGTTTGCTGCTTCTGCTTGTCCGTTCCCTATAACGTGGCATAGACTTGCTAAGCCGTATCTTCCATTTTTTGCTGAAAGCTTCGAACCTTGTTGAGATAAACTGGGAGCCATTATCGGTGACGATTTCGTATGAAACTCCATGTCACATAAGATATTTTTCCAAACAAAATGCTCGACTTGGGCGTCTTTTATATTGGCGGAAGAATCTGCCTCGACCCATTTGGAGAAGTAATCCGTAAAGACTAGCAGAAATCTCTTTTGCTTAGATTTATGCAGAGGTCCGACTATGTCCATTGACCAGCGCATGAAAGGGTAGGGTGCTGAGATTGACGACAGCAACTCCGTTGGTTGGCGAATCATCGGGGCATGTCGCTGGCATTTTTTGCATCTAACGGAGAACTTCTCGCAGTCCTTCACCATAGTCGGCCAATAGTAACCGTGATGCTTGATCTTGATTGCCAAAGCTCTTCCACCGGAGTGGTTGCCACACGACACACTGTGGACCTCTTCCATGATTTTTCTTGTTTCGGCGCCTTCAACACATGCAATCAGCGGTCCTGAGAATCTTCACTTGAAAACGTTTCCGTCTAATAGAATGTATCGAGCAGCTTGAGCTCTGAGTTTTCGAGTAGCCCACTTATCTGATGGTACCTCGCCGTCCATGATGTATACGCGGATTGCCCCCATCCATTCTTTGTCGCATCCGTAATCTGTTTCCGTGAGTTGTGGGTCTTCCTCCATTTCGACTGCTTCACCTTCGGTCGGAGGATCTGTTTCGGACTCTTCCTCTATCTCGATTGTCTCGTCTTCCGCCGAAGGTGACATGTTTTGGTCTTCCTCAACAGTGGTGGCACCAGCGTCCCCAGATATATCTTCGGCCTGGTTGGCTGTTTGGGAGCGGGTGATCGCGTTCACGGAGTCAGAGATATTGATGCTTGGATATTTGATGAACTCCATCGGGATTATCCTTTTCAGGTCTGGATCGGAGGTGGATGCGAGTGCTGCTAGCGTGTCTGCCGAAGTGTTTTCCCCGCTTGGTATCCTTGTCAATGTGAACTCTTCGAACTGTGCAGCCAGTTCTTTGACGATCTTCAGATAAACTTCCATTCGGTCGTCTCTGGCTGTGTACTCGCAGCTGACTTGGTTGACCACCAGCTGCAAATCACTGTAGGCCTGGACATGCGAAAGCTTGAGTCCAAGAGAGAGTCTTATTCCTGCGATCAAAGCTTCGTACTCTGCTTCGTTATTGGATGCGTGAAAGCCCAAACGGAATGATTGTTCGAGGATTTCGCCTGTTAGGGAGGTTAAACTTATTTCTACTCCAGATCCTTGTTTTGATGATGTCCATTTGCGTGGAGCTTCCATATTGGACTCGGAGCTGGCTCTTCTATCCCTTCTTCTGGGAGTTCTATTAGAAAATTTGCAAGGACTTGAGATTTCGCGCAGGTTCGGCTCTGATACTCGATGTCATATTCGCTCAGCTCTATTGCCCACTTCGTCAATCTCCCAGACTAGCTAGGACTATGTAGGATGGATCACAGGGGGAAGTAGTCAAAACCACAATTGAATATGATTGGAAATATGGTCTCAGCTTCCGGGCGGACATTATTACAGACAATGCCAGCTTTTCTATCTGCCGATACCGGGTTTCAGCATCGGTGAGAGTTTGGCTGACATAGAAAATAAGTTTCTTCTCGCTGTGCTCTTCCCGGATGAGTACTGCACTTACTGCTGTTGCTGAAATGGCCGTGTAAAGGAATAATGGTTCGCCTTCCACTGGTTTCGTAAGTATTGGAGGACTCGCTAGGTACTCTTTCAGCTGTTCAAAAGCCTGTTCGCATTTCTCTGTCCATTCAAACTTCTTGTTCCCACGTAATGTATCGTAGAAAGGCAAACACTTATCAGTTGACCGAGAGATGAACCGATTCAGTGCGGCGACCCGTTCTGTCAGCCTCTGGACTTTGCGCTTTGTTTTCGGTGACGCCATTTGCATGAGCGCATCAATCTGCTTCGGGTTGGCTTCAATTCCACGGTGAGTGACCATGTATCCAAGGAACTCTCCGGATGTCACCGCAAATCTGCACTTGGTTGGGTTGAGCTTCATGTTATGACGATTCAGTTATTAGAAACATTCTTATAAATGAGCTACGTGGTCCTTTTCTTTCAAAGACTTCCCCAGCATGTCGTCTATGTAAACTTCCATCGTTTTTCCGAGTTGGTCGGCGAACATTCGATTGACCAACCGCTGGTAAGTTGCTCCGGCATTTTTGAGTCCGAATGGCATCACTTTGTAGCAATATATTTCACGGTCTGTGATGAACGCTGTCTTCTCTTGATCGTCTGGATTCATCAGGATCTGGTTATATCCGAAAAAGCATCCATAAAGGAAATGAGTTTGTTGCCTGCTGTGGCTTCTACTAATCGATCGATATGCGGAAGCGGGAAACTATCCTTTGGACAGGCCTTGTTTAGGTCGGTGAAATCCACGCATAAACGCCACTTCCCATTCTTCTTTTTAACCACTACAGGGTTAGCGAGCCATTATGGGTACTTTGCTTCGACTATCGACCCCACGCGTAGTAGTCTTTCCACCTCGTCATTCACTTCTTGTGCTCTTTCTGGCCCAAGTTTTTGTCTTTTCTGTTTGAATGGTTTGAAGGTCGGGTCCATGTTTAGCTCGTGGCATGTCACGTTAATGCTGATGTCGGGCATGTCCTCTGCTTCCCATGCGAAGGTATTTACGTTCTTTTTAAGGAAAGAAATCAGCTCTCCCCTTATTAGATTTTTCAGCTTGGCCCCTATCTCAACGCAGCACTCTGGGTGATTGCCGTCAATGTTTACCGAAGTGACGGGGTCGCAAGTAGGTTTGCTCTTCCTCCCACGATCCTCGGTGATCTGTAATTGCTATAAGAGTTTTGCCAACTCCTTCTCGGGTTCTCTACCAGTCTTCATCTTTTTTCGCTTGGTTGTGGTGTCTGTGAATGGGTTCCTGAGTTTGTGCTCGGCTAGGAAACAAATGCGGGACTCTTTTTGGTTGCCCCAAATTGTTTTGACTCCTGCAGGGGTCGGAAATTTGATGCAGAGGTGATAGGTTAATGGTACGGCTCGCATGGAATTTATCCAGGGGGTACCCATAATAACATTGTAGATTGCAGGATGATATGTAACCGAAAACTCCACTATCTTGGTTACTTCTTCAGCTCGGACGGGGAGTTTTATTATTCCAAGAGTCATGGTTGTTTCTCCCGAGAATCCGGTTAAAGGCTTCGGCACGGCCAAAATTTTGGATAGGTCTATGTTCATCCTTCTGAGAGTTTCCCGAAAAATCACATCTACGGAGCTTCCAGTGTCTTTCAGGACTCGGGCGACGTCGCAATCGTCCACAATCAATTCTATCACGAGGGGGTCATTATGTGGTCGGTAAAGGCCGGTGGTTTCCCTTTCTTCGAACGAGATGACATCGTTGGGGAGTTTGAAGGGTGCCGACCAGTTGACACTTGCATCAGCTCGCCGCTGGAATGCTTTGATTGATGACACCATGTCTGAACAGTATTGTGATCCTCCCATTATCATATTTATTCTTCATCGAGAACCTGACTGCGTTGCCTCGTCACCTCGCCTTCCTCGCTTGGGAGGGTTGTCGTTTTGATTTGTTTGGTTCGGCTGACAGCGTTACCGAGTTCTCTGGCCACCAGCTTCGCCGCAAGCTTTATTCCCAGGGTTCGGCAGTTTGCAGTTGAGTGACCGTGCATGTGATGATACTCGCAATAAGATTTTTCGTCGTACGAACTCTGATTTCGTGTCCACGTATTCCATGGAGTTTTGCCTCGGCCTACTCCCACTTGGTAGTTGTGGGTTCCTCCGAAATTAGGTTTCTCGTGGTGTACATATCCGCCACCTTGATTACTCTTCTTGTGAGGTGGCGGGTTCGAGGTTTGGAAAGAACGGTTCATCGTTTTGGCAACTCCATATTTCTGAGACAATGATGTATAAATTTTTTTTACCTCTTTATAGATTGCATTTTTATTGTTTTTCATCCGTATTTGCATAACACTTGTGTCATTTTACTATATTTGAGTCTCATTTCGAATTAGGATGCATTTAGAGTCTAGGATCCATCTTCTTGCATTTTGTACATTTTTGTTTCTTTTTTAGGTGCTTTGGCATTGGCACTTGGAGGAGACTTTTATGAGCTAAATTGGATTCAAGAAAGTGGAGAAATTGATATGGAGTAAAGGGATTTCAAGAGGATAAAAGAGATGAGCAAAGAGGAGCCAAATAAGTGATTTTCAAGCGTTCTGAAGGTCTTGATTGACCCATGGGTCGATCAGATGGATCGATCAGAAGACGCAAAATCGACCCATCCTGGCGTGAGGTCTAATCGACCCACAGCTCGATTAGCCAGTTGATCAGACGGCAATCGATCGACCCACAGGTCGATGAGCAGCTCGATCAGATCTTGCCCAGGAAACGTGTTTGCTGCCTCATTTTGATCCACCTGTGGGTCAGATTCTGGGTCGGTCGGATTCTGGATCGGTCGGATTTTGGGTCGATCAGATCCTTTGTTTCTACATTCTCCCAGCGTTGACTTTCTGTTGACTTTGACTTTGACCTTTTTTCCTTAGTATAAATTTTCTTCTCTCTAATTGGGTTTTGGGATCCAAACATGCTCTTACATTTTGGATCAAGATCTTCATCTTTTTATGCCAATTAGTGAAGGATTTCTTCATCTCTATCTTTTATCTTTATGTTTATACATTTTGCTCCATATTTTATCATGTTTAGCATTTAGTATTTAGTTGGATCATGGGTAATGCTAGATTATGATGATTTGATGGTTAGATGATGATGATGTAGGCTCATTATTGTTAGATCCTTCACTTAGGTTGAGCTTAATGCTAATTTTGACTTGATCACTCAAAATCTAGACTTTAGGTATTTCACGTCCGGAAGGTGTTTGTGAAAATGCTTGAACCAAACCTTTTGTGAGCTTTACATACCTAGCCGATGGGAATTGATGATTAGGATGTTTAGTGAACTAATTGGAATTGTTTCTTAATGCTTATTGATTATCAAATTGCAAACGGAAGTTTATGATAATTAGGTGATTAGTAAAGTGATTAGTGCCACGGAAGTGGATTAGTCATATTTGTGAATTCCATGTTCTAGGATGATGTTTAATGCAATCTTTTGAATCATTGTTTGGTTGTTAATCCATTCTTATGATAGTTAAACTCATGGTCCAATGCTTTTATCTTGTTTATCTTCTTGTATTTCACTTTCTTGCATTTCTTATATTTTAAACCCAAACAAAAACACAAAAATATTTGCTATAGATTAGTTTGTTTCTCGCATCTCTAGTGTGCAAACTTTAGTCTCTTGGGATCGTCCCTAAAATACTATTTCGGTGTACCATGCACTTGTGGTTTTATTTGAGGCTTTACAAATTTTAAAGTTTCGATCGCCTATTGGATCTTCGCTCCATAGTGAAGGTAAAATTATTGCGCATCAAGTTTTTGGCGTCGTTGCCGGGGACTAAACGATTGCCATTAGAGTTAGGATTCAAATTGAGACTATAACCTTTTTACTTTCTTTTGTTGCTAATCTTTTCCCTATTTCTTGTGATCTTGATTTCTTAGATGTACAACTAGGAGTAAAAGAAGTATGCAAGAAAAGAGTGAATAAGAGGAATCAATCGTCAAGCTAGTGACGTTAAACACGCCATTGGGAACTCTCCCAAACCTATCCTTTGTCAAGCTAGTGACACAAAACAAGCATGAATAAAGAGAACCATGAACTTTCTAGACACTCTCTCCATGAGCCACTTCACCATCCACGCCTCTAGCTCCAAGGTACCATCTTTCTCCATTGTAAATACCATTTTTATTTTTTATTTTTCTTCTTTTGCGTCTTGTCTCCTTCTTTGTATTTACTTTCTCACCGAGACGATGAGAAGTAAGTTCGGGGGGAGAGACATTGTTTGCTAATGACGTTTTTAGTTGTTTTATTTTCTTTTACCTTGAGTCTTGTATTTGCATTTATAAAAAAACCAAAAAAAAATTCATATAGCTTTCATGTTTCATTTTTCTAATATGAATGAGTCTACAGCATTTAGGTTGCATTTGCATTGTAAACATGGAGAACAATGATAGAAATACCTTGTAGAGTTTTAATACTTAGCATTTGAGGTGAATATTTTGATAATGCATTTCTATGGCACTTTGAACCGCGAAAATCCTTCTCCCTTGCATTTTTGATCTCTTCGCTCTAGAATCTCTAAGTTATTGTGATTACTTGCTTGGATTGAAACCAACTCAATGATATTTGACCTTAACTTGGACTTAATTTTTTCACTTATGGGTTTTTAGACCTTAACCATGGTTCACTAATACACACATTCAAGTAATCTTATCCCTTTTTAACCACTCTCTAAATGACTTGGATGGCCATCTTCATCTTTAAGATGGTTT
Source organism: Pseudoturritis turrita (assembly GCA_900406555.1). Lineage (NCBI taxonomy): Eukaryota > Viridiplantae > Streptophyta > Magnoliopsida > Brassicales > Brassicaceae > Pseudoturritis > Pseudoturritis turrita. The sequence goes on along the minus strand of OVBL01000320.1, from coordinate 48,762 downwards.
TCCCCACCCTAAACCCAAACTTTTCTTTGAAACCTTCATTGATTTTTGTTGAGTGAGGCCTTTTCACATCTTGCACAATCATACTTAAAATCTCTTGAGATGGAAACGACAAGTCCTTACTTCCGTTAGTACTAGTCTCATTGGCTAGTCTAGGTGGGGTTCTCGGGTCTTGAAGTTTTATTGGTCTTTGGAGTGTTTTGAATTATGAGTTTTTGGGATTTCTTTGGGGTGTGAGTGTTGTTGATAAAAAAAAAGTGGAGAGATGAGAGGGAAAGAACCAAAATTGGTTGGTGAGGAGTTGGTGAAAATAAAATCCAAAATGGTTTGAGAATAAGAAGAGAAGCCACATAGGGAATAAAGTGAAAATGAAAAAGTACTATTGAGAATGAAATGTTTAGCAATGTTTCTTGAAAAGAAAAAAAAAAAGGAAAAGAAACCAAGGAAGGAGCTAAGTAAAAAAAAATGAAATGAAAAGAAATTAGCAAGAGTGAAAATCAAAGTGTTAAAGCTCCATATGGTAGGTTTTAAGTGTAAAAAAAAAAAAAAAGAGAAGTTGAGACTAATTGGTAGTTTGAAGTAAGAAGTGATTTTGAGTGATGTGATTAGAGAGAGTTGTCATGAGTTGAGTGAGTTACAAAGAGTTCTTGGGTTGGGTAGAAAAATGGAAGTAAATGCTTTTGTGCGCAAATTGTTTCCCTTCTCCATTGCTTTTTTCTAATGACTTATGCCTATTGCTTGAGTGTAGTCTCTAAATACTTTAACCTCCTTTTTGTTTCACATTGAGCCTATTATCTTACCAAGCCGATTGGACTAGGTTAAATCCCTATTTGTGAGACCGCAATCTTGAAATCTAAATAAATTAGGGAGTTGGTGCATGATAGGCTCGAGGTTGCGTAACATTGATTCTTGAGGCAAAAGATTGGAGTAGCGATGAGTATAAGATGATTGATTGAGTAGATGGTTCACTTGTTACATTGATTCGTATTATCTTAAGTTGATGTCTAATGCTTTAGAAAAGAACCTCGTGGTTTTGAGTTCTCACCTTCAAACCTCTCTCTCGAGTTTGTGTTTTGTAGTTTGCTTGCGGACAAGCAAAAGGCAAGTCCGGGGGAGTTGATGTATAGCATTTTTTTACCTCTTTATAGATTGCATTTTTATTGTTTTTCATCCGTATTTGCATAACACTTGTGTCACTTTACTATCGTTGAGTCTCTTTTCAAATTAGGATGCATTTAGAGTCTAGGATCCATCTTCTTGCATTTTGTGCATTTTTGTTTCCTTTTTAGGTGCTTTGGCGTTGGCACTTGGAGGAGACTTTTATGAGCTAAATTGGATTCAAGAAAGTGGAGAAATTGATATGGAGTAAAGGGGTTTCAAGAGGATCAAAGAGATGAGCAAAGAGGAGCCAAATAAGTGATTTTCAAGTGTTCTGAAGGTCTTGATCGACCCATGGGTCGATCATGGACCAATTAGAAGACGCGAAAATCGACCCATCCTGGCGTGAGGTCTGATCGACCCACAACTCGATTAGCCAGTCTATCAGACGGCAATTGATCGACCCACAGGTCGATGAGCAGCTCGATCGGATCTTGGCCAGGAAACGTGTTTGTTGCCTCATTTTGATAGACCTGTGGGTCGGATTCTGGGTCGATCAGATCCTTTATTTCTGCATTATCCCAGCGTTGACTTTCTGTTGACTTTGACTTTTTTCCCTAGTTATTTTCCTTAGTATAAATACTCTCTTAACCATTGTAAAGACCTAATATTTCCCTAGTTTGACTTTATTTCTGCAAAATTGACCCATCCTGGCGTGAGGTCTAATCGACCCACAGCTCGATTAGCCAGTTGATCAGACGGCAATCGATCGACCCACAGGTCGATGAGCAGCTCGATCAGATCTTGCCCAGGAAACGTGTTTGCTGCCTCATTTTGATCCACCTGTGGGTCAGATTCTGGGTCGGTCGGATTCTGGATCGGTCGGATTTTGGGTCGATCAGATCCTTTGTTTCTACATTCTCCCAGCGTTGACTTTCTGTTGACTTTGACTTTGACCTTTTTTCCTTAGTATAAATTTTCTTCTCTCTAATTGGGTTTTGGGATCCAAACATGCTCTTACATTTTGGATCAAGATCTTCATCTTTTCATGCCAATTAGTAAATGATTTCTTCATCTCTATCTTTTATCTTTATGTTTATACATTTTGCTCCATATTTGATCATGTTTAGCATTTAGTATTTCGTTGGATCATGGGTAATGCTAGATTAGGATGATTTGATGGTTAGATGATGATGATTTAGGCTCATTATTTTTAGATACTTCACTTAGGTTGAGCTTAATGCTAATTTTGACTTGATCACTCAAAATCTAGACTTTAGGTATTTCACGCCCGGAAGGTCTTTGTGAAAATGCTTGAACCAAACCTTTTGTGAGCTTTACATACCTAGCCGATGGGGATTGATGATTAGGGTATTTAGTTAACTAATTAGAATTGTTTCTTAATGCTTATTGATTATCAAATTGCAAACGGAATTTTATGATAATTAGGTGATTAGTAAAGTGATTAGTGCCACGGAAGTGGATTAGTCATATTTGTGAATTCCATGTTCTAGGATGATGTTTAATGCAATATTTTGAATCATTGTTTGGTTGTTAATCCATTCTTATGATAGTTAAACTCATGGGCCAATGCTTTTATCTTGTTTATCTTCTTGTCTTTCACTTTCTTGCATTTCTTATATTTTAAACCCAAACAAAAACACAAAAATATTTGCTATAGATTAGTTTGTTTCTCGCATCTCTAGTGTGAAAACTTTAGTCTCTTGGGATCGACCTTTAAATACTACTTCGGTGTACCATGCACTTGTGGTTTTATTTGAGGTTTTACAAATTTTAAAGCTTCGATCGCCTATTAGATCTTCGCTCCATAGTGAAGGTAAAATTATTGCGCATTAGACAACACCTTCATCTCTTCTTCGTTGACTATGAAATCGGAGGCTCGGTACAGCGCGTCTTGGATTGATAGCGGCGTGTTCAAGGCGATTTCTTTTCGGAACTCCGATTCGTACCACAACACCTCTTTTAGTACAAGCACGACGGCTTTATCGGTTACACCCTCGACCTTTGACATCACTGCTTTGAATCTTCCCATGAAACTTCGTAATGTCTCCGTAGGCCCTTGAGTTAATGTCCAGAGGTCAGCATCAGAGGCTCCTCGATCCATAAACACGGAGTAATACTTCAGGAAGGCGGCAAAAAACTGCTGGAAATCGTCAATGGAGTTCCGCTCCAGTCTGGAAAACCATTGGAGGGCTGCACCCTTTAAATGCTCAACAAACAGGAGGCAGAAACCGGCATCTCGCTCATTTTCTCTGAAATTAGCTCGGCCCATTGCTATGATAAACACTGTTATGTGTTCCTTCGGGTCGGTTGTCCCTTCGTAAACTGGAACTTTGATCTTTCCTGGATCGAAAATCCTTGCCTTGGTAATCCGGGCTGTAACGGTGTATGGTGTGCCTCTTCTAGTATGCGGTTAATCTCCGAGACTTTACTGGTTGCCTTGTGAACCTGGAATCTCACGGCTTTCATCTCAGTAGTGGCACGGTCCAAGGAGGCTCAGATTTCGTCCAACTCTTCTCTCTGGCTAGGCTCGTCGTTCTCGGCTCGTCAGCATAATGGGCCTGTTGAACCCATATGAGGTTTTCTTCTTCCTCTGCTAAATTTCTGGCTTGGTTCAGGTTAATGTCACCCTCGCTGGTTTGGGCTCCGTTATTGTTGGTGCGAATCCCTCGTCAGTGAGAAATTCTGCGCTGTGGTCTCCTTCTTTGTCGAGAACAATTGCTAGAGCCGATCCATCGTCGGTGCGTAGGTCATATCCACCGCTGGTTCCCCTTGCCCCTCGGCTCGGTGATATTTGATCTGGTCGCTGCGGATGTTTGCTCGTTGGTTGGATGTGGTGGTGGCAGTCCTCCAAAGTCCTTGGTGCGCCACGTGGTGTTGAGAAATCTAGGGATGTTGGGTTTAAGCAAAGTCATCTAGTAACTTCGCTTACGGGTGGATTATGTGTCGAACCTGTGCCTCTTAGTCGTGTATTTCTGGCTCGGCTCTCTGTCGCCAGCATCTCGATTCTTTCTGTCAGCGAGCTATTCAGCTTGTCTTACTCCTCCGCCTTCTTCAGCAACGTGGTCATCATGTTATTCAGCTCTGTCAGTGTTTCTGAGGTGCCATCCGTGTTTGCTGGCGGCGGATTGATTCTCGCTCCAAGAAGATCGACGCCAGTGTTGCTCGCGTCTTCACCGCTTCGGTCTCCGTCGGTAGTCATTATTTCAGATCTCGTATTCGGTGGTTCTTAGATGTCAGGAATTTTGAGAGTCCCCTCAGACGGTTCCAAATTGTGGGAGTCGAAACTCGCACAACTAAATTTGGTAAGGGAAATTTAGGGATTCGACAAACTTCTATGAAAAGAAACATAAGAACAGAGATCCAAACATGGTGTCTTTATTCAAGCTATTTAGAAAGCTGTCTGCAGAGAAAGTAACAAGTGTTTTGCTAGGTCAAATTGTTCTTTCCTCTTTCAAAGGGGTATATGTCTATTTATACAAAAATAAGTCAGCTAGGCCTTTTTCGAAAGGATAAAGGAAAACTTCTTTCTTCTTCGGGATTTTCTTTCTTCTCTGGTTTGTATAAGTTGGTTCAGATGTGGGCTTCTTTCTTTGACTTGCTAACTTGGCCCACCAACCTCTTGCGGCTCGTTACCTCGGCCCAACATTATGTTGAGCTTGCTGTTTCATTGGGTCCAGAGGAGTTTCATCGTTGGCTCGTCACCTCTTTGCCTTAACGCTAAGCCAGAGGGGTTTCATCGTTGGCTCATCACCTCTTTGGCTTAACATTGAGCCAGAGTGTTTTCTCGTCACCTCTACTCCTTTACGCCGAGCCAGAGGAGTGTTGGCTCGTCGCCTCTCTTCAACGCCGAGCCAGAGGAGTATTAGCTTGTCGCCTCTCCTCAATATCGAGCCAGAGGAGTGTTGGCTTGTCATCTCGTTGGTTTTGGTTCACCAGTATGTTGGCTTGTCACCGTATGGTGGTTTGTCAGCATGTTGGCTCGTCACAGTTTATTGGTCCGCCAACATGTTGGCTCGTCACCGTTTGTTGGTCTGCCAACATGTTGGCTCGTCACCGTTTGTTGGTTCGCTAACACGTTGGCTCGTCACCGTTTGTTGTTCTGCCAATATGTTGGCTCGTCACCGTATGGTGGTTTGTCAGCATGTTGGCTCGTCACCGTTTGTTGGTTCGCTAACATGTTGGCTCGTCACCGTTTGTTGGTCTGCCAACATGTTGGCTCGTCACCGTTTGCTGGTTCGCCAACACGTTGGCTCGTCACCGTTTGTTGGTCTGCCAATATGTTGGCTAGTCACCGTATGGTGGTTTGTCAGCATGTTGGCTCGTCACCGTTTGTTGGTTCGCCAACATGTTGGCTCGTCACCGTTTGTTGGTCTGCCAACATGTTGGCTCGTCACCGTTTGCTGGTTCGCCAACACGTTGGCTCGTCACCGTTTGTTGGTCTGCCAACATATTGGCTCGTCACCGTTTGCTGGTTTGTCAAAATGTTGGTTCGCCACCGTTTGTTACCGAGCCAACACAGGTGTGTCATGTCGCCGAGCCAACACTGGGGTGTCATGTCGTCGAGCCGACATATTTTGACATGCTGCCGAGCCATCTTCTCACTTGTGTTACCGAGCTGTTTTGCACCACCGAAGTCGGTTAGGCTCAAGATCTTTACTTAGCCATTTTTGGTGATCAATCTCGATGGGGTGGAAGTTGACCCCAACAGATATACGATAGCATCTGCTCAGTCAATGAAGACAACGTAGTCATCGACTCATGCAAGAATTATCCCACTGTTGATGAAGCAGGCTGCACCACCAACGAAGAGGAAGAATATGACTGTAGCTGCCTTCAATAGTTGCAGGGTCAAAAGTATGCCACAAAACTATCATGTTGGTGATTGTGGTGTCTGTACTTTGAAGTACATCGAGTGTTTGGCTCTTGGATATACTATGGACGACCTTTGTGATGCTAACATGCCTGCCATTCGACTGAAACTTGGAGCAGAGATTCTCGACGAGGTCCTTATGTCGGAGACACATCAATTTTCTGATCCAAATCCTGTAGGAGAAAAGCTTAACCGCTTACCTTTGGAGACAACTTCTGAAAAGTAACTGTATTAGAAGTTGTGGCAGACTTGTTTATTTTGGCAGACTTGTTTTATTGTTATTTAAATATATTGCGGCAGATTTGTTATTTTGTTATGACAACCATATTGTGGCAGACTTGTTATCCCTATATCTATATTCCGTATAAAGTGGCAGACTTAATTTTGTATTTGAGACTTTTCGTATGTGCGCTTTATGGGCAAAATGTAACCATTAGGGTTTTGTTATCCCTATAAAAGAATCACCTCGGTTGTCGTCGTACTCCTTCACACTCAGTAAGTGTTTTTAAAAAAAAAACTAAAATTGTATTATGTAAGGATTGAACTTTTGACCTCAGTTTTTTTCTTTTTAAACTCTAATTTTTAAACAAATTCTAACTATATGTTGATAAGTGTATGCATAATCTCTTGTTTGCATGTACATGTCGATGGATTATAGAAGATGAATCCCCAGGAATTGCATATGTGGAGCTGTGACAATCCTTCTAACTTCGACTACAGATTTGAATCCTGGCCGTAAATTTCACATATGTGCTTTAACCTCAGGGCCAAATCACCTCTTCAAGTGGACAGACGAAGCACACATAGAAGAATTTGATGTCCTCGCCAACAACCAAAGGGTCATAGTAACGCAACTGGCGAAATTGAGGGAAGATCTGCATGATATGAAGAACGACATAGTAGATATTGTATCAACTATCGAATCCCTAAGATCTAAATTTTAGCAATTTAAATAATGGCAGACTTGTTTTCATATGCGCAATTATGGCAGACTTATGTATTATGGCAGACTTATGTAATATTATTTGCAGACTTATTGTCTCTATCATCTAATTTAAAACTGTGTAGACAACGAAAAATGTACGAAAAAGTCTAACATAAAATGCAAATGTTACAGAAAGAAAGTTCAATGTATGAAAAAGAGTCTAATTTTCAAATACAAGCTTATTTAAGCTTTACATGTTGCTCGATTATGTCCAGGTTGATGATATTTTGAACAATGGTGTTATTTTCTAGGACGTTTCTTTTCCATTGCGACCTCTAGTGCACCTTTTATTCGTGAGTTCTTTTGCTTACCAGGCGGTTGGCGAACTAAAGGAGGCTTGCAAATTTGTTTAGCTAAATTTTCCGGTACCGGTAAAACAATATCTCTTGGCATTATCTGCTTTGCGTAACCGTTGTATAAGTATTTCTTATAGAAGTACAGATGGAAAAGGGAGATACGTGAACTCTTAGCGGCCTCTGTTGTTGCAATAGCATGTACACAAGGAATCTTATCCAAGTCAAACCTACAACATGAACACTTTTTAGCTTTCAAATTGATGACATGCAAAGACGGACCGCCTGTGACCTCCGATTGATGAGCATCTATCTCTTGCACCGTCAGTAGCTTAGCATTTTCGACTCGCTCCTGGTGGTTTCAAGTTAAGACAACCCAATAATTACTATTAATTATGACAGACTTATTTGGAATATATGACATGGCAAACTTAATTTGTTGATTTCGTACACATGGTAGATTTAATTTATAGACATAGCAGTTGTGTTCATTAGTAAGAGTTGTGTTCATTAGACCTGCATTTTTTCTCTTCGTAGCGAACCACCTTGTTAGCATCGACCTAATAGCATCCAAAAGTTGTACTATTGGGTAACTTCTTGCAGGCGAAAGCACTTTGTTAATTGATACCGCTATGTTGCTTGTCGTAAAGTTGTACCTATTTTCGGGAAAATGAACACGAGTCCACATACGTACATCCGCTCTTTGCAAGTAAATATGAAGTTCATGATTTAGAGCTTCAATCTGCTTAAACAATTCATCGAACTCTGCAATCTTATAAGCAGTAGCGGCTTTTTTCACAAGTCGAAAAGCATCAGCGCCTTTGAAATTCATAAGAATGTTCTTATGTAAATGATACGTGCAAATTCCACGACTAGAAAGAGGGTATACCTTCCCTATCGCTTTACCTATTGAATGGTGTCTATCTGAAATGATGGCAAGTCCTTCGTCATCGGGGATAACATTGTTTAGCTATCTGAAAAACCATTCCCAAGACTCATCATTTTATGTGTCAACCACGGCGAAAGCTATTGGAAATATATTAAAATTCCCATCTTCTATTATGGTGATTAGTAGCGTTCCTTTGTATTTTCCTTACAAAAATGTACCATCAACAACAACAACTTTTCTCATAAATGGAAATTCGTGAATGCTTTCAGCAAATGCAATGAACAAAAATTTGAACCTATCTTCCTTGTCTACTTGAAGCCTTGTAAACGTCCCTGGATTAGCTCTCCTTATCATGTATAAGTACGAAGGAAGTTTCTCATATCCATTCTCTGAAGTGCCCCTCACTAAAAGTCGAGCATGCTTTAATGTATGATGTGCCTTCCAACACTCTATCTGTAACAATTTACGAAATAACAACACATGTAAAAGTGCAAAAGTCTGCCATTTATACAATTATTAAGTCTGCCATGAAAAGTGTACCTTTAATCTGAATTGTTTATTCAGAATATCAGCGACATGATTTGGCAAAACCTTTGGTCCAACACCAGCAAAAAAAATCCTTGTAAATTTGTCCCATAATCTCAGGAGTAGCTTGCCTGTTACGACATGAACGCTCAATCACAGAACATGTATGCTCGTCAACGAGTACTTTGATATGAAATTTTGGACAATCTCCTATAGTTTTTGCTCTAACACTCCATTTACATCCTTGCATCCAACACCTAACTGTCAACGATGTCGGCGTTGATTTATCCACATCGAAGTCGAATTTCTGTACAATCGAGAGAATTTTCAATCTCGTCTCCAAAGCAGTTTTTGTGTCATACCGTTGCCCAACCGCTAGATTCATCGAAGTCATTTCTAAACTAACAAACTCATCAACGACTTTTGATTCTTTTTTCTCAGATACTAAAGTCCTCTTTTTCAGTGGTAATACTTTCGTCTCTTCCTCCTCTTCTTCAGGAAACCTTCCACACATAGCATAGTCTTTGTCGCCAGAGCATGCACCGTCCAGATCATCGCAATAATAAAATCTATATTTCTCTTCTTCATTTTCTTCATATTTTTCATCTTCTTCATCTTATTCATAAACCGGTTCTTCCTTACATCTTTTTTCTCGTTTCGACTTTCTCCACAATTAGATTCTTGTTTCGATCGTTTCATTGGTCTCACATCCTCCATGCTATCATTTTCATCTGTACCTTTCTCTGCATTTTTTTCTTTAATCTCAACACAAAGACGAATACGATCTGCTTTAAACTGTTGCAAAAACCCATTAAATTGTCTAGAATTCCCGACAAATACAGGAGGCGTATCTTGTGGTAATTTCTATAAAGACTTCGTCGCAAACATGTAACTCAACTCTATGTGACAAACCAACATATCCAAACCATAATCTTCGTACACCATTTTTATAAAATCTTCAAACTTTATTTTTCGATCTGCACCCAGAATCCTAGAACCACGCTCTTTATCGACGAGGAAATACCATCAATTTTTCTGGAAACTCCATTCACCACAAACTAAAACAATTTGCTCTATTGAAGATAAATCATAGAATCGGGTGAAACACTGTAAAAATTGAAAAAAATGGACGAATTTAAAAAAAAAAATCGAGCAAGAGGTTGAAGACGAGGAGCTAACACAGTGTATCGACGGCGGCAACCCTAGATCTGTAATGTTTATGTTGGTTGTCTTGCAATTCTGGGTCTAATCTGGGGAAAAACTAAAATTTCACGAAATTGCTTGATTTTAGTTAATAAGTCTGCCGTTGTGATTAATAAGGTTGTCCAACAAACAAATCTGCCACAACATAAATACATAAGTCTTCCAAAAAAAGTTATTCTAGTAAGACATAAGTTTGCTGTTTAAAAACAACATAACTCTGCCGCCATTACAAATAAATCTACCATGAAAATATAAATTTGCTATCACTAAAATTAAATGTTGTCACTATAAGTCTAGTCTAGTAATAAATAAGTTTGTATTAGTCTGTCGCCAATAGTAAAAAGTCTGCGATGATTTCTTAAATCCGCTACAAAAAACTCAATAACTCTGCCAATATCCGACAAATCTGCCATCATTACAAAAAAGTTTGCCAAAAAAATCTGCCATACACTTTAAATCTATCAGACAAGAAAATATCTACTATGTCGTAGCATTAGTCTGCAAAACAAATTTGTCGTTAACTAAAGAAATCTGCCACTCGAAGAACAAGTCTGCCAATAAAAAAATAAATATGTTCCGGAAGATAAGTCTACTGTCAAGAAAGTTAATTTGCGAAACAAATCTACCATTCTAAATAAGTCTGCATTTTAACATAAGTCTGCGACCATTGCAACGGCAGACTTATCTCGCAAACTTGTTGTAATCCGAAAATTCTAGTGGCACGCTCATAATTAAATGGCTAGTTTTTTTGTAATTAAATACAACTTCTGCTGACGTGAAAAAAATAGTAATGGCAGTTTCGTAAATATGTTTTTCATAACAAAGGGTTATGAGGGTATAATAGGCACGAAAAAAATTAGTAATTTTATAAAAATAGGATTCAATTTTGTCATTTTGATAGATTTCAAGATTATTATAGTAACTCTCACTTAATTTTTTAAGACATTTTTTTTGGTTCTTATCATCTGAATTTTTAATTAAAAATTTAGATGAAATACATAGCTGGCGAAGAAAGATAACTTCCCTAAAAACATAACCGTCAGAAAAAAGAATTTATTCAGAGACCAAATTCTAAGAAAGGGAAGCATAGAAAACTACAATTACCCCGCAATAAACTAAGGGTCTGATTGATTTAAACGCAGCGGTTGCGGTTGCGGATATGGGAGTTTGCGGAAGCGGGTGGTTGCAATTTCAAGCGTTGTTAAGCGATTTATACTACTGGTGTATCAGTTAGAAACGAATGCGTTTGCGAAATATTTATAACTGGTTGACAGTAGATGTAGTAGCGATTAAGCAGAAATTAATAAAAAAACAATGTTTACTTATAAAAATATAGAAAATCATAATAATACAAAAAATTTCAACATGATTAAATATAAAAAACCATAAATAAATCATGAAATGATTAATTTATAAATATACATATAAAATTTCAACCAAATGTTAGTAGAATGATATATAAGAAAATATGGAATATAAGCTTTAGATTTAGAATTAAAACGGAGGAAAAAATTGATAGGTAACTAGTGAATGTAAAAGATCATAAAAATAATATGTGTATTATATTTACGTTCATTTCTTAATGTTTTTTACTTTGGATGAAAGTAATGATTTCATTGGAGAATTTCTTGTGTGTGGAGATTAAGGTTAGATTTAGAGAATTTAAGTGGTTATATATATAAATTAGGGATCAAAGGAAAATTTATTGAGAGAATTTTAGTTTATGAATCTTATGAATTTTGTTTTATAAATATAAAATACGATGAGTGGTTAGTGAATATTAAAAAATTCATATATTTTGTGATTATAATATCCAAAATTTTGTGAAGTTATTATATATCCTGGGTTTAAATAAATTTTATCTTTTTTGTTTTTGTTTTTAAGTTTATGTTTTTTTATTATCCACCCGCTACTGCAAACGCTCGAGAGAATGAGCTTTTGATTTTGAGGGATTTGGAGCGGCACGAAGCAGTAAGAAGCGTTTTCCATGATTGTTGTTAAACGCTGATAACCGCTACCACCCGCAAATGCTGCGTTTGCGGATGTTAGCGGAAGAACCAATCAATCCCTAAATACCAATCATGATCAAATCCTATAACTGGGACAAACAATAGAAAGATCCGAAACAAAATAAATACACCAAACCTACACAAACTTCATAACTTCTCTTGACCATATGATAACGATTGACCGAGGCAGCCCAAAATGCCCCAAACCATTGATTAAAGCAACCTCCTAGTGATGAGATACTACGTCTGGAAAGATGAATTTCTAGGCTTCATAAGCCGACAAGACATCACATTTCGTACTTCCAACATTCTTTCGGATGCATCAATGTCGTAAGAAAACGACTTTTAAACGCCTCAATAAAATCCTTTTGAAAAGACCAGATCATGCCCAAATTTGTTTCGTAGAAACAAGGAGCGATACACACACCAAGCCAAGAGTCACCAATCTCAAGAGTCCAAGACCGACAAAACGAACGAAACAACAAGGAATGAAATGGTCAAAAACTAGGGAGGAAGGAAGCATGTATGAGCAGCATACATCAACAAGTTTCAGGCCCACCAAAACCCCAGGTCCGGGAAAAGACAAACTCAAGCAACATAGGCGAAGGCTAGAACTAGCAAAAACAGGACTGAGACCGAAGCAAGAGGCCAGATCTAAGACGAATTCACCATCTCAAAGAGACTAATGCAGAAACCAAAAACCACTAAAGCAACCACGAGTAGTTTAAGGCCAGTGAGAACAACAGTTATGTTAACAAGATCTAGATCGAAAAGGCGAGAGAAGAGGAATTTGTGGACGATCTACACCGTTGACCAACAAGATCTGGCGCCTCTAAAGACCTTGCGACCTAAACCCAAAAGATCTGAAGCCAAAGGTCCGTTACGACTCAAAACCCCTTCCACCATTTGAGATCTCTATCGCAACAAAAAAAAACACTAAACAAAAGCAAAGATGAAAATGGGAGAAAAGGGACCAGTGCTGGCGCTAATGGAGCCGCCGACCATCGGTCACACGTAGGAGATACAAAGGCTATGGACGAGGAGGTAGGCCAGAGAGAGAACCACCGCTGCATTATTTTTTTTCTTTTTTTCTTTTAACGCTGAAATATTAACTATTACATATTATGAGAACAATAACATGGACGATTCTACAACGGACAATTTTTAACTTTAATATGTAGAGACCACGACGAACTGCTCTACTTGCACCATACTGGAAACCTCACGAACGGCTCTATTTGCACCACGTTAAAAATCTCATGTAAATTTTGTCTCCATTAATCTGCATAATTCACATTCTCTGGGACTTGAACTCCATACATGCTGGTGTAAAAACATTACTGAACCATTGGTCAACCACTGGATTAAGGAGGTTTCCACCCACTGCATTGTTTTAAGAAATTGTTTTCTGGGACAAAATTTAATGACTAAAAAGACTGACATTTACCGGGTATAATTGCACAAACAAATCAGGTTGGTAACAATTTGAGATGATAAAAAATTGATTTTTTTGACATATCATTTAAGATCTAATATATTTTAACAAAGTAAATATAAACTCTGTAAAATTAACAACGTTAAATCACAATTAGAAGATAAAATATTATTATTTTAACATATAGTTTAACGTCCATGTTTTGCATTTTTAGATAAAATACACAAAATTAATATGAATATCAAGCATAAAATTTTACCAAAAAATATCGTGCAGAAAACATTTGACATCGCGTTCAAAATTTCGGAGATGTCAACTATGTGAATAGAAGTTTTAGTTAAGTTCATCACCAAATCACATCACTAACATTATTTTAGTAACCGTTTTCTCCTTCTCAATCAAAAATCTTCTACTGAATTTGTTGTCGATTTAGCGAATCTAGACTTGAAAATGGTCAAACACGTATATGTTTGAACAATGAAGATTGACGTCTCGAGTGGACACCATGCTTCAAAAAACATTATTTATTAATAATAACAATCGTAAAAATGCATCTTAAGGTTGCATCTTTTCATCGCACTTTTTCGTCATATATCTCTTCGATTATAACTGCTATATGATTATTTATTTTTATCCTATAATTACATTTTTTTTATCATAACTTTTCCATACATACATTTTTATTTTGTATATTTTCATTCATAACCGTTTTAGGGTTGTATATTTCCATTTATAGCCGCTTATTCAACTAAAAGTTGCATCTTTTTACAATTGCGCCTTTTTAACTCTATTTTTTTTTTTTTTATATACCTTTCATCTTATAACTGTTATATGGTTATTTATTTTATCAAACGGTTACATCTTTTTATCATAATTTCTTCGCATGTACCTTTTCATTTTGTATCTTTTCGCTTATAACCGTTTTAAAGTTGTAAATATACATTTATAACTGTTTATTTCATTAAAAGATGCATCTTTTAACATTTATATATTTTAAACTCTACTTATTTCATTTTTAATCACTAGCATCATCCTTTTATTCACGAATATTAATTTCAGGATGCACTCAAATTCTAATTTTCATACACAACATCATTCTGTTATTTCTAAATTATTTCAAAATAGACATCATTTAATAATGTAGAAATTCCTACAATTCTTGATTTAAGTAGGGACTTTTTGAATTCTTATGAAAATATTGAATTTCTAACAAACTTTAAATATAAAAACTAATGAAAATTCAAACAATATTTTATCTAAAATTGACGGTTTATATAGCGAGTTTTGTACGACTATGTATATGATTTATGTAATTTCAGTGAAGTCTCTTTCATCATTTACATCGATTTCTCATGAGATCATGCCTTTGTTAAAAGGAAATATTATATGCTTTCTTTTTCAAAATTTACTTAGGTCTTCCAAAAATAGATAGCATAGAGACTACAAATACCGTTGATTTTATTTGCTCATACATATCATATTATTTAGCTATTTGTTTATTTTTGAGAAAACTTCTCGATGTTTACAATTGGTTTGTTATGTTCTTATTTTTAAATGGTTTTTAGTTGTTTATGAATCTTAAATACATCATGTTTGATTTTTTTTTTTTCCAATTGGAGATCAATATATTTTACATTCGCATTAAGGTATCAAATTTTATTTTATTTCTTAACTAACATATAATTTTTTAATAATGTGAAAAATATTTTGAAAGGTCGACTATAATCATCTTTCTACTTTTTCACTTTTGACCATAACAATAATAGAAAATATATCAAAAGATTACATTTCTTTATCATCATTTTGATAATTTTAGAATTTATTTTTGAAAAGTCGCGTGTTTTAATTATAATTCTTCGTTTTATAATTTCTCATTCATAACCGTAATAATCCTAAAAAAATGTTTCGGAGGACTGCTTCTTTATCATCATTTTTTACTTGATACTATTTCACTAATAACCATTTTTAATAATTTTAAAAATACTTTGACAGATACCGTCTTTTCATCTTAATTGTCGTATTATGCATTTTCACATATGAATGTTTTCAACACTACAAAAAATGGTTTGGTGGGTTAATTTTTCATTTTTTTTTAATTCTCTTTTGATAACAATAATCCTAAAAAATATTTTGAAGCATTGCGTCTCTTTCTCATAACTCTGCGGTATATTTTTCTTTATAACCAATTTTTAATAACCCTAAGAAATACTTTGGAATGTTGTGTCTTTTCACATTTTTACCTTTTCACTTAGAACTGTAACTATCATTAAAAAGTGTTTTAGATGCTCATGTCTCTATATATCCTCTTTTTTGTTATGTATATTTTTACTTATCATCCTTTCGAATAATTTTCTATTTAAAAATTTAATAAACAACATTTTCCCCCGCAATTTGCGCATAGGTCGAATCTTAATATGAATATTGATGCATTTACCGTATAGTAATGCGATCTCCAATGCGGAGTTTTGTGTGTGGATAAATTATGAAATTTTCGGACCTTTGACCCGTAATCTCTCCCGTAACTGTGTAAGTTTCGGACCAGCTGTTGATAATACCGCGTTTAAGGCGTAAATTATCCCTCTTAAGTGGAGTTGAACTAGTGATTTTGAGTATTCATTCTCAAGATCACTAGACCACTATCCACTTAATTTTTAACGTGAAGTTCAAATGTTATGCCTAATATTCTATATATTTTTTTTTAATTTTAATTTTGAGTATTTTTGTCTGAAAATGCAAAACAAGGTCTTTTTAAAATGAATGTGTTTTTTGGTTTATGATTAGGAAAATTGGCAAAAATAGCCAATAAATTTTTAATAATTGGTCAAATGACCATAATTTTGGGATTGACTAAGATAAAGTGTGCGTAATATGTATTATTGGCAACTCTAACCTTCTCAAATGCATACACATATTCCTTTTCTCCTTTTAGTTTTCTTTTTTATTTATTCATTTTTATCTTTCTTCTTTGCTTGTAAATATTTTCTTTCCCCCTCATCGTAATTGTTTTCTATCTCTTAAGCAAAACTGATTCAAGCTCGTGATTTTAGTGAATTTTTTTAGTATTCACTCTCAAGATCACTAGACCACTATCCACTTGATTTCTAACGTGAAGTTCCAATGTGATATCTAATATTCTATAATTTTTTTTTTTATTTTACTTTTGAGTGTTTTTGTCTAAAAATGCAAAACAAGGTCTTTAAGCCAAATTTTAAAATGAATGTGTTTTTTTTGGTTTATGATTAGAGAAATTGGCAAAAGTAGCCAATAAATTTGTAATAATTGGTCAAATAACCATTATTTTGGGATGACTAAGATATTGTGTGCGTAATATGTATTAGTGGCAACTCTAATCTTCTCAAATGCCTACACATTTTTTTTTCCTTTTTAGTTTTCTTTTTTATTTATTCATTTTATCTTTCTTCTTTGTTGTAAATGTTTTCTTCCCCCTCATCGTAATTGTTTTCTAGCTCTTAAGCAAAACTGATTCAAACTCGCAATTTTATTGAAAAAAACATATATTTTTTTAGCATATGTCATTATTTAAATTTTTTAAAACGGACATAATTAAAAAAAAAAAGATAAATGTTGTTAAGTAAATATGCTTCATTTTATATAAAACAATGACATTTTATTCTATTTGAATCTTTTTCTTTTCCTCTCATTTTAGTTGTTTTCCATCTCTTAGTAAAAACTTATTCAAGCTCGCGATTTTACTAGAATGTATATGTCATGATTTGAATTTTTAAAAGGGAATTTCGTAAAAAGAGACAAATTAACTCACCTATTGTCCCAATAAACTTTTCTTCATTTTTTTTCATTTTTTGTCTATACTACCCTTAATCAAATGTAAATAATAATAAATAAATAATTTTCAAATCTTTAAAAATCGGAAAATTATAAAAATGAAAATAATAATCCATGTGAATGTATTGAAATATCATTTTTGAAAAAATCAAAGTTAAAAAATATTGTTTTAATTTGTTACGACCTCCAGAATTCACATTCTACTTCTATGAGTGAGAAGAATATTTGTTATGCTTTTTGATATATATCTACCAAAGGTAGAATTTAAATTCTAACGCTTGCTATGTGTTCTACTATCTGGTAGAATACGTTTTCTACACTTTGTTCTGAATACTACCAAATCCTGAATACACATGCTACCAGTTTTTCTATCTTCTACTACGTCCTGAATAGAAATTCTACCGTTTTTCTATCTTCTTCAGTACGTAGAATGTGCTTTCTGCGAAGTTAATTTAGATAATTTCTCCAAATCTAGGATATACAGTTAGTGAATATTCTTCATATCTTCTCATATATTTATTCAAAAAACGACGACATGTGAATATTGTTCATGATATTTTTTTTCTTCTTCGTTTGCTTTCTTCTTCATTTCTAAGTCTAAGAGCCTAAAAAACGATCAACCTCATTTTTGTACATAGAACCATCGATGGAGAGATGACTAGAATCAAACTAGTTTATGAAAACCCGTCACTAATTAAGAGCCTAAAATCACTTAATTTGGTTGAGTTTTGAGCAAAATCGAATTATAAAGTGAAGTGAAAAAGAGTGAATGTGTTCTTGTTATGAGCAAAAATCGTGAAGGAGAAAAGAGAAGGAGGAATCGTGACCTAAGAGAGGGAAGAGCAAGAGAAACTCAAGCGGATCCCACATATTTTAATTCAAACCAAGCGAAATTTTTGCTAAACCGGAAGCAGACTTTTTTAAAATTGTTTAAAATATTTTTAAAATTAACAAAAAAATATTTGTACATTATTCAAGGGTAAAAATAGGTTTCTTTTAAACTAAATCCTAATGGGACAATGTTATATATATCTTAATGGGACAATATTAT
Organism: Pseudoturritis turrita; assembly: GCA_900406555.1. Classification (NCBI taxonomy): domain Eukaryota; kingdom Viridiplantae; phylum Streptophyta; class Magnoliopsida; order Brassicales; family Brassicaceae; genus Pseudoturritis; species Pseudoturritis turrita. The sequence goes on along the minus strand of OVBL01000320.1, from coordinate 30,579 downwards.
ATATAGAAACCGCTACCGCTCGCTTCCGCAAACTCCCGTAACCACACCCACATCCACTGCGTTTAAACCAGTCAGACCCTAAGTTACAATAATGTTACTTACATATTTTTTCTTCTTCTATTGTCCCATTTATAGAGATGGCATTTATCCCTATGATAAGAATCTGATGGTTACATGCAAATTATATTTGTGTTTTCTTAAATGCATTGTGTTACTATTTCAATTTGTTTTCTTCTATATTGTTGGAAAACCAAGATTTACAAAAAAAAAAACGAATGTTACTAGGTTACAATAAATTTTCACTTTTTTCCGATGTTTTATACAAAATATAGAAAGTAGATTTGAGACTTCAATTTCCAACTCAAATCTCTGGTTAGATCACGTGTGCGCGAGGAATGAGATCCGAAATATTGGTCAAAGCTCTTAACTTGGGAATAATTAAACATGATTTACATATAATATAAAGTGTAAATATTATTATGAACTTTTGCTCTATATATATGAAGCAAGCAAAGCTGTCTAACCAATCTATAGGAAGACACGAACCAGCAAATCATCGACTGCATTATTTAAGAAAAGATGAATTTGTTATTTCTTCTTGGTTACTAGGTAGATATAGATTATTTTTTTGGAATTAGCAGTCGGCGTATGAATATTAAATGGTCAAATAGGCGTAGTTAGATAAATTGGAGCAAAACTTGAACAACAACTATGTTACCCAATATTTTGCGAATTTATTGGAATAATCCATACGATTTTATGGTTAATAATTATTGTTTTATATTTATATGTTTGTTTATTTTTGTGTTCTCAAGGAGTAGGGTTCCTTTTTTATTTTGTCGGACTGATTTGTTGTTTTGTTGCTAAGATTCAATGGGAAAAGCTCGGACTTAACACTACCATGAAACTTCTCATTATAGCTTTAGGATCAACGGTTTTCAATCATCAATGATGTAAGGTTGTCTTGGCCCATATTTTCCTAGTCCATCTAGATCTTCGTAATTATTGGCTATATGAGAAAAATATCATCAATTATTAGTTCCGGTCATGTAAAGTTCAATTTTATTGAATACTAAGGTGAAAAGAGAATATTGTGTGAACTAAAATCTATATACAAAACGTACATTTTTTGTTTTTGTCATCTATTACATTATCATTCGTATTTGATTTATCCTATTACAAATGATGATTTATCGACTGAATCTAACTATTTGCAGCATATGCGATCACGATGAACGGGTCTACAAAAAAATTTAATCTACGACTGAGAACTCTCTCCGTAACATTCAATATATGAAAAATGGTTTTACTTGTTCACACTCACGATAGATAATTTTATTTATAATACGTAAGACCACGGCAAACAATTTTATTTGCAACACGACGAAATCTTAATAATATTTGCATCTATAATCTACAAAATATTGTATTCTTTGGAAATCGAATCCCAAAATTGATTAAAAAATTAAGCCCTTGATGTCAGATTAAAAAGAAATTGAAGCATTAATATTTGTTTAATACGAGTTTAGAGCGAACATTTTGTTTGTCAAAGTTACTTCTATACACTATCCAATTAAAATCTCACTGAAAAATTAACATTAATCTGAACTACGTTAAAACACCATATAAAATATTAAAATCTACTCTGAAATTAATTTTTTTTTTTATGTGTAAACTTTAATTTCATTAAATTTAAACTTCCGGAATCCATCATAAAGAGGAAAATTCTCTTTGATACACTCCAATAAGTCATACTATAACATAAATAAAAGCAGAAATATCTTCATTTTTATGATGGATTGACAACGAATTTGAGACTAACCTCGAATTCGTTGATAGAAACTTCACGACCGAGCCAAAGTGTTGAGAATTGGTCACTTTAAGTTGTGACGTTGAAAACCAACCCCCACCTCCGAATTTCGTCGAAATGAACCCGGTTGCATCTTCTGGCCCCGCCAAAACCGCTATGCAAGATGACAAATCAGTGAGTATGTTGAAAAGTTTCCACAGTAGTAAATCCGGGAATGAACCACCTTTCATGGAAGCAGATATATCTTCATATTTATGATGGATTGACATCAAATTTGAGACTAACCTCGAATGCGTCGATAGAAACTTCACAACCGAGCCAAAATATTGATAATTGGTCACTTTAAGTTGTGACATTGAAAACCAATCCACACCTCCGAGTTTCGTCGAAACGAACTCGGCTGCATCTTCTGGCCCCGTGAAGACCACTATACAAGATGACAAATCAGTGAGTATGTTGAAAACTTTTCCCAGTAGTGAATCCGGTAATAAACCACCTTTCATGGAAAGGGGACATGATGTAACGGTTCTCTCCCCGCGAAGGGAGGAAGGTGAAAGAGATCCCTCCCCGAGAAGAGAGGAAGATGGGAGTGATCTCTCCATTTTCGTCATGGAGGAGAGAGATACAGAGGATATGGACCTTATTGGGCCATGCTTTGACAGGAATGTCGGGGGGGCTTTTCTGGAGGGGACAAACTACGCCGGGAAGGCATATCCGGTGAGAACACCGGCAAGGCTGGGAGGGGATGAGCAAGGGAAACTCCGGACAGAGCCGGTTGGGCTTCAGAGGAGGCGTAGACAAGGCCGATTCAAATATCGTCCTGGCTTACCGACGAGAAAGAGAAGGGGAAGCCGACGGGTAACCAAGCAGTCACCGAAGACGAGCTGCTCACGGTGATGTGCCTCACCAAGCCGGAGGCGGATCTGAAGTTTGCCATAAGAATTACGGCCCAGGGGAGAGGCGACACAATCTTCCACTTTGGCTAGAAAGTTGAGAATGCTTCGAGAGATGAATAGAAGAGCTTACGTGAGGGAGGAAATGAGTCACCGTGATCTGGAGGGTCGGAGGGATCTGACGGATCTGGAGGGGGCAACTAATCCTTCACCACCGTCGTCAGATTTGGCCGGGAAAAAAGGGTCGTAGCTGATCTGGTGGCTCCGGCATGGTAGCGAACACCGAGGTGAACATTGGCGGTGACGAAACAAGAGTTCTTCCCACCTAATGGGAGAATTTTGGACGAGGTCTCGCCGGAATAAGAGGCGGCGAAGTCACGGAAGCCCGATGATGTCTTCAGAGGAGGTTGGATCAGAACAGCCAAGCGAGTTCGAAGGTGGAGAGGCTGTTGCGATGCCCCATTATGGCGAAGAAGAAAACCCCCTTGCGGTTGTCTCAGAATACGTGCCTGAGAGAGAGGGAATTAAGACGAACTGGTGAGATTTATATATATCAGATATCTACAAAAAATATATCAACGAATTTTAAAGAAGATTAAAACAGTCACCTCACCTTCAGCTTCAAATTTGATCAATTTCAGAGTTTCATATTGAAATATGCATGTGGTTAACTTGAAGTTGATTTTGTAACCAATGTATAACTAATATAAATATATATGTACATAAGAAAAACCTAAATTTTATTATATAAAACAGAATATGCAGAGGTTATGATGGGAACTCAGAATCTGATACAGAGTCTCTCCCTCTACACTCGGAGCCTGAAGCATTAATTTGGGCAATGCTTTGTTTGATTGACCAGCAAAAGATGGAGGCAGCTTTCGCAACAGACTGTTATGATTTGGTGAAGATGGTGTCTACACCAATGGAGTGGCCGGCTTTTGGGATCCACCTCGACGAATTTTTGAAGCTAAAGGAGAAGTTCTTTTTTTTCTTTATCGCTCATCGTGCGCACCTTAAATTCCAAGGCCGACAGGCTTGCGAATTGTGCACGCGTAATTGATTATGATGTTTCCTTTGTAAACTCGTCACCACCCGATTGGGTTACTGATCTAAGGTAAGTAAGTTTATTAAGCTATTGACAGAAAAAAATAGAATGCGCTTAACGTGAGCGCGACACGTAGACAAAATTATAACCATCAGATCGCGACACGTGTCATTGTTAATTTAGATTGTGGCACGTGTCAATATATATTATAAATAATTTAAATTTTCATTCTCTACATTATTTATTTCTTAGATCAAATTGTAGTGTAATTAAAAAGAAATAATAAGTAAAAAAAAGAAAATAAGACATATTATTAGAAAATTTAAAGGAAATAGTAAGTCAAAAATATTTTATAAAAGAAAAATAAGACATATTATTTTCAATTTCTAAAAGTATTAGTCTAACACATGACAAAATTGCTATTCATGAAATTATCGTCAAATTTTAGTTTAAATAAATTTTTCATAAATTTTTGTATTTTTTTCTTTCCATATGAATTATATTAGAAATGTAGTGTATTGTAAATGGAAAATTTATAGGAAATATGAAAACACTATATAATAGGAATTATATGATTATATATGTCTCACTATATTTACGAGATCTCAGATAATTTATATTCTTTCCGAAAAAGGAAATTTAATAATATATTTACATATCAAACAATCTTAACAAAATTATAAAAAATGTTAATTTTCCATTCTTCAACTATGTGTTGCATTATATATAGTGAGTTAGAGTAAACTACTACATTTTATAATATATTTTATAATATGATTGTATGTAATACCCCGAAAATTTTAAAGAAATTTTCAGAATATTACTAAATTTTTTTAATTATTTATCAAAAATTTCAGAATACATAAAGTCTAAAATCTTTTTTAAATTCAAAATTTGAAAATAAAAATTGATATTATAAAGGAAAAACTACGAGTCTCGCTCTAAAACCCCCAACGAAAGGTGATCACTCAACCACCTGATTCCTAAAACTTACCTGCACGAAAATCAGAATTTAGGTGAACGAAAAATCACTCAGTAAAATTACAAAGGCCTTAATTGGCATAGTCTATAATAGAGCTGTAGCAATAAGGAGTAGAAGCAGTAAGGAACAGAAGCAGTAAGCTATTAGATATTAAATTGATGATAACCGATTGGTAAAGCTCTGAACAGTTAGATATAAAATTACAAAATGGACATAATTATTATAATCTGATTTTGGTATATGGATCTTAAATAAATTAATAAAAAATTAGTGTTCTCAATTTCTGGTCCATCGCTTGAATCTGAAATATTCAGTCTATGTTTGTGCACTTTGCCTCCCATATGCTTGTATATGATATGCATATAAGTATATACACAAAAAATTGGCTATAGGATTAAAAGAAATCACGTTAGTTGCTTATAAAAAAAAACCTTACGATGATGTTCTCAGTTTTTTTCTCCAACGTTTTTAGGTTTAGGTCAAAGTGGAAACATAAATTTATAGTAAATTCTCGATGGCATATACAGAAAATTAATTAAATAATTGAGGATAATAATGTCTTTTTATAATTTGAAGAGCTTAATCCTTTGGTAAAGCTCTTTTGGAGAGCATTGGGCTAACGAGCATTTAGGAGCCCTCCATGCTCTCTTTCATGCTCAATTAATAAAACATGATCGGCTAATAAAAAGCATGAAGCCCACTAATATGCTCTCCCAATCAAACCCAAACCTGATACACATAAACCAACACGGTCTAATTTCGCAGAGTTAATATTTACGTGTTGATACAAACAAACAAATATTCAGATTTAAAGAAACATAACTAAACTCAACATATCATAATATCATCAGTAGAACATAAATAAATTGACAGAATATAATAACTTACAACATAGTAGAATAATCACCATAACAAAATAATTATAAGAGGAGAAAGATATCATCATGATAGAGCGACCAGGTATCTAGCAATGCAATATCAGAAGCGGAATGGTATGACTGCAGCATTGGTCAATCCAAACCATATACTAACAGAATATATACATAATATACTCGATAGCCATGCTGGCGCCTACCGAGGTGGTAATGAAATACGCCACGACACTAGTCGACTCCAATACCACTAACAGAATACTAGAGTACATAATACATCCGTGGAAATGCCGGTTATCACGGATTGTCCAATAGAGTTACTAAACCAGAATAGCATGCTGATACCGGTCTTAATCAAAACTAAATATATATCGCACCAGAATCATGATCCAGACTTGATTATTTCTTAATTCTTTATGGCTAAGTTTAAATTAAAATCACAAAATTTTACCATTAATATTTTACCAGCATATAATAATACTAAGGGAGTTAGAACTCACTAGTAAATGATTTTTAGATCGAACGAGCCACCAATCGAATTTCAACAAACGTCTTCAAACACAAAATAATTCACCTAAATTCAACCGATGGTCATAAAAATATGTTCAATAAATCATCTGAAAGGTTTTGACAAGAGCAATCTGAATCTTAAATTGGTTTTCCCAAAACCCGTTTATAAACAGCCGAACCGGTACAATTTGATATCGGTTTAAAATTAAAACATGACCAAACCAAACACTTATTATATGTGTTTATTCGCCTCAACCATGCCAGTTCAGAACCGGTCTCGGAACTTCAAGAACTGGTCTAACACAATTCCAATTTTACTATGAAACATTCAGATAAGAAATTTTACCGAGAAAATTTCGATCGACTCTGACCTCCGATTGGCGAGCCGTCAGTGGCGTTGGATTCGTGAGACTGATAAGGATCAAACAAAATATGGTTTTTGTAATGATTCACTGTCTCACAAAAACCACCATTAACCCTAAAGCTTAGCTTCCATGGAGGAGAAAGAGTGAAGGAGGAGGGAGAAACTACTTACTAAGCACAAAGACAAAATTTGGAACGATCAGAGGCAATAATTTAACACCACGCAAGATAAAAGTAATCCTAAAACGTTGAAACTCTTGGAGTTAGATCCTTGGCAAGTCTCAAAACGTAAGAAAGGAGAATGATCACAAAAATTCAGCAAAGTTTGGGGATGCGGTGTTAAAGGTTTATGGGGTTCAAAATGCATATAGATATTAGGGCTAAAAATTGCATATAAGGGTTGTCAAAATCGATCCCCAAACTATCGGAAAGAGAAACTCGGATTTTTTCAGATTTTCTGTGATTTTGTACTCTGGTTCCTATATTTTTCTTTATTTACAGATTTTATCTACAACTTTTAAAATGATCAGGAATTCCTTGCGAACTAGGAAGATTTTAAACTTTTTGATTGAACAATTTAACCCAAAATTTTCTTGTCTTATTTTCTTAAATTTTTTGGGTGTTACATTGTATTTATTCGTTTTTTTAAACGAAAACTTAGATTTATTAAACTAACGTCTATGTTCTTTTGTAATAATTATCATTCACGTATATTTTTGTGTTTTCATTTTTTGTTTTGTAGTTGACACTTTTATTTGGTAGTTTATATTTCAAGCACAAATGTACGTTTTTGAAATTATATATCACTTCTTAAACTTGCATTTGTTTTATATTCATATTTAAGTAATTAAACACAATTTTTCTCTCTTTATGACTCTTATTCACTTGGAGCCAAAAAAGCATTTGTTATTAATGATTATTGATTGTTTTGACTTTTGATCGATAGTTTATAATTAATTTCCTTTTTTAATTTAATTTTATTGTTTTTATCGTTTTGTAAAAAATAATAATAATAATAACATCTTCATGTTTTTTTGTTTAGATAAGAAGTTTGGATCTACGATCCACATTACTTTTGGACTCTCCGAAGAAAGTTTATTAAGTTAGTTTATACGTGACCACCTAAATTTGAATATGAAATTTGATATTTTATAAATTTAAATGTTGAAGTTGTGGTGATAACTACGATGAAGTGATTGTCATTACATGTTGACAATAAAATTAGGAATGTAAATTATTTTTTTCTCACGGACAACAAAATGAGTTAAAGTGTTAAACAATTTAAAATCCAATAAAATATTGGTTATACCAAAAAATTCGACAAAATTTTGGTGGTAATTATGATATAAGTTGTTATAATACATGTTGACAATGAAATTAATATATAATGATGTAAATCATTTTCTTCTCACCGAGAACAAAGTGGATTATTTCATTCTCTATCTTCGGGTTTGAATTAGACATTTGATCTACTACTTTCCCAAAATTTTTTCAGATCCAACTATTTACCAACAATAGTTATTTTTAAAACAAATCATATAACCTTCGCAATGCGAGAATCCTAATCTACTATATTATATTTTTTTCAAACAAATATATTATAGTTTATGTATTATTAGTTAATTTTAACAAAAGTTTTTCAAAAAAGTGTAATTCGATATTTATGTTGATTGTAATTTCGCGCGTTGCATGAATCAAGTTCTAGTATTTACTACGATTCACTTAATCGCTAGAAATCTACAAACATACTAAACATTTGATAGCTTGTTAGCAAATTTTGGACAAACATTTTGTCTCTCTTGGGCTTGACTTGAAAATGTTGTTCGAGATTCCTTAAGTTTAAACTTCGATATCAGAAAGAAGAACAAATTGAAATCTGATAGCTGATAGAATTTCGAGATAAGCTATTGTTCTCCAAGTAACTGAAATAAGCAAGTCTAATTACTGCATTTACTGCATGGTTAAAGAGAACCATATTCGTGTTGAATTGAGTGTTGGGGTCAATTTTCACCCCATCGAAATTGACCACCGAAAATAGCTAAGTAAAAATTTTGGGTCTAGCCAGACTCGGTGGAAGCGTGATGGACAGAACCAACTTCGATGGTACGCGACGAACCAACAAACGGTGACGAGCCAACATGTCGGCGACGAGCCAACATGTCAGTGACGAGCCAAAAGACGGTGATGAGCCAACATTTTGGCGACGAGCTAAAACACCTGGCGGCGCGCCAAAATAACGGTGACGAGCCAAAGAATGGATGACGAGCCAACATTTTGGCGACGAGCCAACATTTTGGCGACGAGCCAAAACACCTGGTGGCGCGCCAAAATAACGGTGACGAGCCAAAATATGGACGACGGGCCAACATTTTGGCGACGAACCAACATTTTGGCGACGAGCCAAAACACATGGTGACGCGCCAAAATAACGGTGACGAGCCAAAATATGGGCGACGAGTCAACATTTTGACGACGAACCAAAACACCTAGCGGCGCGCTAAGATAACTGTGACGAGCCAAAGTATGGGCGACGAACCAACATTGTGGCGACGAGCCAAAACACCGGTGACGCGCCAACATAACGGCGACGCGCTAAAATGTTGGCGACAATCCAAACAGGTGACAAGCTAAACAGATAAAGATCCAGACAAGATAAAGAGGCGACGAGCCGGATCTCTAGTGACCCAGCGAAGCAGCAAGCCCAACATCTTGTTGGGCCGAGGCAACGAGCCACAAGAGTTTGGTGGGCCAAGTTAGCAAGTCAAAGTAATAAGCCCACACCCGAACCGACTTAGACAAATCAGAGAAGAAAGAAAATCCCGAAGAATAAGGAAGTTTTCCTTTATCGTTTAGAAAGAGGCCTAGCCGACTTATTTTTGTATAAATAGACATGTACCCCTTTGAAAAAAGGATGGACAATTTGACCTAGCAAAACACTTGTTATTTTCTCTGCAACAGCTTTCCAAAAAGTTCTAATAAAAATACCATCTTTCGATCTCTGTTCTTGTGTTTCTTTTCATAGAAGTTTTCGAATCCCTTATTTTTCCTAACCAAGTTTAGTTGTGCGAGTTTCGACTCCCACAATTTGGCACCGTCAGTGGGGAGTCTTAAACTTTCTGACACCTAAGAACCACCGAATTCGAGATCTGAAACAATGACCACCGACGGAGAGCGGAGCGTGCAAGACGCGAGCAACACTGGCGCCGATCTTCCTGGGGCAAGAACCAATCCGCCGGCGGCGAACACGGAAGACACTTCAGAAATGCTGATAGAATGAAGAACATGATGACCACGTTGTTGAAGAAGGCGGAGGAGCAAGACAAGCTGAATACTTCGCTGACAGAGAAAATTGAGATGGTGGCGACAGAGAGCCGAGCCCGAAATACACGATTCGGAGGTATGGGTTCGATGATGAAACCACCTGTCAGCAGAATTGCTAGACGACTTGGCTTAAACCCAACGGCCCTGGATTTTTCGACACCACGTGATGCACTAAGGACTTTGGGAGGACTGCCACCGCCACGTCCAATCGACGAACAAACGCCCACGGCGACCAGATAAAATATCACCGAGGCACCTCAGCTGATCTGAGGAGCAAGAACAGCCAGCGATTGACATGACCTACGCACCAACGGTGGATCGGCTGCAGTAATCATTCTCGACGAGCAGGGGCGCAAAGAAGGAGACCACAACACGGAGAATCTCGCCAACGAGGGATTCGCACCAACAATGACGGGAGCCTGAACCAGCAAAGGCGACGTCAACCCGAACCGAGCCAGGAACTTAGTAGAGGAGGAAGAAAATCTCTTATGGGTCCAACAGGCGCAATACGCTGACGAACCGAGAATGACGAGCCAAGCCCAGAGAGAAGAGCTAGACGAAATCCGAGCCTCCTTGGATCGTGCCACTGTTGAGGTGAGAACCGTCCGATCCCAGGTGCACAAGGCAACCAGTAAGGTCCCAGAGATTGAGCGCATACTAGAAGAAGCACATAACATGCCATTTACAGCTCGGATTACCAAGGCAAGGATCTCCGATCCCAGAAAAATCAAAGTTCCAGTTTATTAAGGGACTACCGACCCGAAGGAGCACATAACGGTGTTCATCATAGCAATGGGCTGAGCCAATTTTAGGGAAAATGAGAGAGATGCCGGTTTCTGCCTTCTGTTTGTGGAGCATCTAAAAGACGCAGCCCTCCAATGGTTTTCCAGACTTGAGCGGAACTCCATTGACGATTTCTAGCAGTTGTCTGCCGCTTTCTTGAAGCATTACTCCATGTTTATGGATCGAGGAGCCTCTGATGCCGATCTTATCGATCCAAGACGCACTACACCGAGCCTCAGATTTCATAGTCAACGAAGAAGAAATGAAGGTATTGTCTCAGAAATACGGAATGGCCAAAATAACGAACCGTTCCTTCCAAATTCCAAACCCACCGCCTCAATGAAATAATAATCAAGGAACCGGATACGTACACCATGATAAACTTAATTTTGGAGGAGCCCATAACTATCAAGTGGGAATAGGCCAAGGCAAAGCTCCATGGAATACATGGACATGAAATCCGAGTTCTTACGATAAAAAGGCCTACTGCGAGTATCATCACATGCACAGTCACTCAACCGCAAACTGCCAAACCCTGGGAATAAAGGTTGCGGCAAAACTAGTAGCCGGAGAGCTCGGCAACACTGTCAGCCTGAAGGATTTCGAGCGAGAAGACGAGAAAGATCAGCCTAACCAGGCAAATCAAAATGGTGATCCCCCCAAGCGAGGAAAGCAAGATGACAAGGCAACACAGTCAGGCTCTCGGAGAAGAATAAACATGATAATGGAAGGATCACAATACTGTTCAGACACGGTGTCTTCAATAAAAGCATTCCAGTGGCGAGCCGATTCCAGTGTCAACTGGTCAGCACCATCCAAACTTCCCAACGACATAATCTCGTTCGAAGAAAGGAAAACCACCGGCATTGACTGACCACATAACGACCTCCTCGTGATAGAATTGATCGGGGACGATTGGGACGTTGCCCGAGTACTGATAGACACGGGAAGTTCCGTAGACGTGATCTTTCGAGAAACTCTTAGAAGGATGAACATCGTCCTATCCAAAATGACGGCCACTCCAAAGCCTTTAACCGGATTCTCAAGGGAAACAACCATGACCCGTGGAACAATCAAGCTTCCCATCCGTGCTGAAGAAGTAACCAAGATAGTGGAGTTTTCGGTTGCAGATCATCCCACGATCTACAATGTGATTATGGACACCCCCTGGATAAACTCCATGCGAGCCGTAACATCAACCTACCATCTCTGCTATAAATTTCCAACCCCCAGAGGATTCAAAACAATTTGGGGGAACCAGAAAGAGTCCCGCATTTGCTTCCTAGCCGAGCATAAACACAGGAACCTAGTCACCGAGCCAAACACCACAACCAAGCGAAAGAAGATGAAGAATGACAGGGAACCTGAAAAGGAGTTGGCGAAACTCTTATAGCAATTACAGACCACAGAGGATCGTGAGAATAAGAGAAAACCCACTTGCGACCCCGTTACTTCAGTGAACATTGATGACAATCACCCATAGCGTTGCGTGGAAATAGGGATCGAGCTGAATGACCCAATAAGGGGAGAGCTGATTTCTTTCCTAAAAAAGAACGTAAATACTTTCGCGTGGGCAGCCGAAGACATGCCCGACATCAGCATCGACGTAACGTGCCACGAGCTGAACGTAGACCCGATCTTCAAACCAGTAAAACAGAAAAGAAGAAAACTTAGGCCAGAAAGAGCACAAGCGGTGAATGACGAGGTGGAAAGATTACTGCGCTTCGGATCAATAGTCGAAGCGAAGTACCCAGACTGGTTTTCACCGTCCTGAACAGGGCCTGCCCAAAGGATAGCTTCCCGCTTCCACATATCGATCGATTGGTGGAAGCCACAGCGGACAATAAACTCCTTTCGTTTGTAGATGCTTTTTTCAGATACAACCAGATCTTAATGAACCAGACGATCAAGAGAAGACATCGTTCATCACAGACCATGGAATATACTGCTACAAAGTGATGCCATTCGGCCTCAAAAATGCCAGAGCAACTTACCAGCGATTGGTGAACAGAATGTTCCCCGACCAACTCTGGAAGATAATGGAAGTTTATATAGACGACATACTGGTGAAGTCTTTGGAAGAAAATGATCACGTAGCTCATTTAGAAGAGTGTTTCGAGCAACTGAATCTGCATAACATGAAGCTCAACCCGACCAAGTGCAGATTTGCGGTGACTTCCGGAGATCAGAAGCAGATTAACGCGCTCATACAAATGGCATCACCGAAAACAAAGTGCAAAGTCCAGAGGTTGACAGGACGGGTCACCGCACTGAACCGGTTTATCTCTCGATCAACCGATAAGTGTTTGCTTTTCTATGATACACTACATGGCAACAAGAAGTTCGAATGGACAGAAAAATGCTAACAGGCGTTTAAACAGCTGAAAGAATACCTAGCCAGTCCTCCAGTACTTACAAAACAAGTGGAAGGCGAACCATTATTCCTTTACATGATCGTTTTCGCAACAGCAGTAAGTAGAGTACTCATCCGAGAAGAGTGCAGCATGCAAAAACCTATTTTCTACGTCAGCCAAACTCTCACCGACGCTGAAACCCGATATCCGCAGATGGAGAAGTTGGCATTGTCTGTAATAATGTCCGACCGGAAGCTGAGCCATAGTTCCAGTCACATTCGATTGTGGTTTTGACTACTTTCCCTCTACGATCCATCTTGCGTAGTCCTAGCCAGTCTGGAAGATTGGCGAAGTGGGCAATAGAGCTGAGCGAATATGACATCGAGTACCAGAGCCGAACCTGCGCAAAATCTCAGGTCCTCACTGATTTTCTGATAGAACTCCCAGAAGAAGAGATAGAAGAGTCAGGCCCAAGCCCAATATGGAAGCTCTACGCAGATGGATCATCATCGAAACAAGGATCTTGGGTAGGAATACGGTTAACCTCTCTAACAGGAGAAATTCTCGAACAATCATTCCGATTGGGTTTTCACGCATCTAACAACGAAGCAGAGTACGAAGCCTTAATCGCAGGAATGAAACTCGCTCGCGGACTCAAGGTTTTGCATATCCATGCTTACTGTGATTCGCAGCTGGTGGTCAACCAAGTCAGCGGCGAGTACATAGCCAGAGACGACCGAATGGAAGCTTATCTAAAGATCATCAAAGAACTAGCTGCACAGTTCAAAGAATTTGCGTTGACACTGATACCGCATGGGGAAAACACTTCAGCAGATGCGATAGCAGCACTCGCATCCACCTCCGACCCAGATCTAAAAAGGATAATCCCAGTGGAATTCATCAAACACTCAAGCATCAACCACTCTGACGCCGTGAATGCGATTACCCGATCCCAAATAGCCAGTCAAGCCAAAGATACATCCGGTAGAACTTTTGCAGAAGAAGGCGGCGCTGGTGCCACCACTATGGAGGAAGACCAAAACAGGTCGCCCTCGGCTGAAAACGGAACGATCGAGGTAGAGGAAGAACCCAAAATAGATCCTCATGACAAAGAAGAAGCAGCCGAGATGGAGGAAGATCCACAACCAATGGAAGCGGATTACGGTTGCGACAAAGAATGGATGGGAGCAATCCGGGTATACATCATGGACGGTAAGGTATCATCAAATAAGTGGGCCGCCCGAAAGCTCAGAGCTCAAGCTACTCGATACGTTCTATTAGATGGAAACGTCTTCAAGTGGAGATTCTCGGGACCATTGATGGCCTGCGTCGAAGGCACCGAAGCTAGAAAAATCATGGAGGAAGTCCACAGCGGATTATGCGGCAACCACTCCGGTGGAAGAGCTTTGGCGATCAAGATCAAGCGTCACGGCTACTACTGGCCGACTATGGTGAAGGACTGCGAGAAATTCTCCTCTAAGTGCGAAAAGTGCAACGACATGCCCCAATGATCCATCAACCAACCGAACTGCTGTCATCAATCTCGGCGCCCTACCCTTTCATGAGATGGTCAATGGATATTGTCGGACCTCTAAATAGGTCTAAGCAAAAGAGATTTCTGCTAGTCTTGACGGATTACTTCTCCAAATGGGTCGAGGCAGATTCTTACGCCAACATAAAGGATGCCCAAGTCGAGCATTTCGTTTGGAAAACATCTTGTGCCGGCATGGAGTTCCATACGAAATCGTCACCGATAACGGCTCACAGTTTATCTCCACAAGGTTTGAAGCTTTCTGCGAAAAATGGAAGATACGGCTCAGCAAGTCTACGCCACGCTACCCACAAGGGAACAGATAAGTTGAAGCAGCGAATAAGACTATCCTTGATGGCCTGAAAAAATGCCTTGACGCAAAAAGGGACGCTGGGCGGATGAACTTGAAATAGTGTTATGGTCACACCGGATGACTCCATGATGAGCAACCGGAGAAATACATTTCGCCCTTGTCTACGATGCGGAATGCGTAATTCCACCCAAAGTGGAATTTACCGGAGTCCGCCGCAGACTTCTTTCGGGGCAGGAAGGATTGAATCATCTCATGTTACTCGACGAATTGGACTTGGTAAATGAACAACGAGACCAAGCGCTGATCCGGATTCAAAACTACCAGCAAGCAACGGCTAAATATTACAACTCCAAAGTCATAAGTCGCAAATTCAAAGAAGGTGATTTGGTTCTCCGAAAAGTTTTCAGAACACAGCCTAATTAAATGCTGGCAAGCTAGGAGCAAACTGGGAAGGGCCTTAGAAAATCACCAAGACAGTCCGACCAGAAGTCTACGAACTCACAAACATGTCTGACGTTCCGATACCGAGGTCTTGGAACGCAATGCACCTAAAGAAGTACTATCACTAAGATACATCACATGAACTACAGGACGGCTTGATCCCTGAAAAGGGTACGTAGGCAGCTCGTCTTTGGATGGGTTCAGCTGTCCCCCTCTTTAAAAAAGGAGGGGAGTGGGTACGTATACTTCCATGTCACGTATACTCCCATGTTTTGAAAATGCGATCTTTCGCATTACGCCTATCAAAGACAATGATTTCAAATTTTGAAGAACACAAACTCGTGTCACCTGATCTACGCAAATCACAACTCTACATCCTTCGCTGATATTCTATCATTTCGCCTGTTGCTGGCCACAACAGATGAACTATCACATCCTTTATGGATTTAACCTTTATTCCTATAAGGCATTAGCTGTATTAAAATTCGAAATAAACTCTTAAACCTAGTAAACACCTCTTGGTACACTGGTCATAAACATCTCTGGAACATAATACTAAACCCACCAATTAGTTTTAGATTTTAAACATGTTTCATCGTAAAAAAAACAGGAATGTAAGCCGGAACACTACAAACCCTAAAACTGACAACGAAGCGCTTGAAACCCGGTAACCATACATTTTCTAACACGATGGTCCGCAATGTATCACATCAAAACACAAACAAAACAAATACACAAACAATAACATAAGCGAAAAATCCAACAAAGATAAAAAGGTGTCACGCCAACAGACATCAACTATTAAAAAACTTAAAGTCGTAGCTCGCCAAATAAAAACTAAGTGGATAAAGCCATCCAAGCACTGTTCAAAATAAAAGGTTCGAATCAAAGGAGAATTAAAAGAAAAATCAATTGGGAGGATCCAGCTCGGTAGTTTTTCGTTGGCAAGATTGGCGACTCCAGGTGTACCAACATTCGAACCTGTGAAGTCTGTAACTCCGGCTGTTGCCGCTGCACTCTCTGTTGGTTCCTTCCCAAGGAGAGTGTCCACAGAGTCAGAGGAGACCGGTGAAAGTGCTAAATTTTTCTTCAGCTCAGCCTTGATCTTCTCAAACTCCTCATTTGCACCAGCCAAGTCAACTCTCCATTCCGCTAACTTCATCGCCTTGGAGTCCAAAGCTGGTGCGTCTTCCTTCTACAGAATCTCGAGTAGCTTGAGATTGCTGTCAACCTGAGCAAGATCGAGTTCCTTCTCTTTCGCCTCCTTCAGTTCGGCAACGCACTTCTCAATCTTGGAAAGCCTCTCCTGGAACTTTTCCGCCATCTCCCGCCTCGCCGACTTCTGGGCCTTCTTTATGTTTGATTCATACAGGGTGTCAGCAGCGGCAAGCTGTCTCTTCAGAGATTCGATCTCAGCGGCTTTCTTTTGCTTGGAACGATCCAACCTCATAGCTAAGTCGCCAGCTTTGCTCCACTCATCTTTGGGGAACGCTTTTTTTCTTCTCAAGAGCTTTAATCCGAGCCAAAGCAGTTGCCAGTTCGTTAGCATGTTTACTCTCTAGCTCGGCAACCTTGCTCCTGAAGAAGGATGCATCCTTTCGGGCATCTTCGATTCGGCGCCTGTCTTTTCGCACATCTTGCTCGAAGGCGGCAACGATCTTATTGATGGATGCGATGAACTGACCAAAGGGAGAAATATTATTAGTACTTGGTCTTTCTATTCAGCAAAGTATGCAACATCCAAACATACCTTGGTGCCTCGAAGCGACATATCGGTGTACAAATCACCATGATACAGCATATCGAGGGGTGGCAGCCTATCCCCCGAGCATGAAACCTTTGAGAAGAGGGTTGCCGAGGCTGCCTCGTCATTACAAATTGGCTCGGATCCTTCATTCCTAAACGACATTAGCGCTGGCTTGGTAGAATCAGGATCGGCAAGATTTTGGCGTTTCCTCTTCTCTCGTTTTTCCTTAGCTTTTTTCTTGTCAGTTTTAGAGGAAGGGCGCTTACTAGGAGTCAGTTTCTTGCCCTCATTGTGTTGAGATATTGCCGAATTAGAAGGCCTGGCAAACGAAACAAGAGCTGAAACCACTTCCCTAGCCTCGGCATTAAGAATTGGAGGCTCGGAAAGAGTTGTTTGCTCTGTCCCGGTGTCAATCTTGTCACTCACCGCAGAGTTTGGCTCGGCGACTTTTTAACCCCATCAGCGGCTCGGATAGCAGTTTTCTTTGCCTTCTCCTTCAAAGCTTGTTTATCACGGAGCGTCGGTCTCTTCCCCATATCCTGAAAATTTTGAGATGGAGATTCAGAATCCGAGATGTCAGATACTTCAACACCGGCAAAGATGGCTCGGGCTTGCTCAACTCTCTTCAGGGAAAAATAATTTTCCCAATGGCACTTTCCCGCAGCCAGCATGTTCCGAAGCGAAAGCGTATCCTTTGGGAAATGTGGTAGAATCTGCCGCACTGCAAAAACAAAGAAGAAATATTTTTTAACTCGCTACAAGATAAAAACCTGATAGAACTCCTGAAAAGTCTACGGCTCGCCCACCAATAGTTTCCCACTCCCTTTTGACATGGCGGACGCATCCGGCTTCTACCGTGGTGTCATTAAGAGGAACAAAGAAAAAGTAGCTCTCCATTCGCTGTCTTTGCTTCGGAAGCCTTCAATTATCTTCCTCTGCTTCTTATTAGAAACATAATAGCAGGCTTAGGAGTTTTTAATCTTCCGAAATTCTAGGAACTGCCGAAGATGGGAAACGCAAAGAGTCACGTCACATTCATAGCTCCGAACCAGAATCCCAACCAAGTGACGCATTCCCCGAGGAGGAATTTGGCTCGGCGCTAATCCATGCTTGGACAGAAAATGGATGATCAATCCAGGAATAGGAAACCACAGCAGACTTTGGTAAAAGAAACTTTCATAAAGAGCAAAATTCCCATGCGACGGAGCCTCGGCTCGGTCTGTCGAAGCAGGGACAATCAAGTCAACGTCTTCTGAAATATTGAATCGATGCCTCAATGCTTCCAAGGATTATGCAGTGCACAAAGATGAACCAGGTGGGTCGGCTCGTCTCTTATGAGCCTTTTTCTTTCTAGGTTTTTGCCTCGTCGATGTGCTAACTTGTTGGCTCGCAAACAATCTCTCCAACCGCCCTTTTTGGCCTCATCAAGACTATAGCACGTTGCCTCGGTTGGTTCAGTAATCTGAGGAGATAGCACCATCTTACGACCAAGCACTGAAGCAGAGTTTGCCGAACCAACAGAATCTTCCAGCTCGGCGATATGCGACATCAGAAATCTTGGCTCGGAAAAACACTAGATACTTAGCAAATAATTGAAGGAATCTTGACTCGGAGACACGAGAGATCTGGCCAGCACCGCGATCCAGATAACGATGGATCAGGAAATTTGTTAACTCACCGCAGGTGTATGAAGATGGATCGGAAAATGCAAGAAGTCGCTGGATGAGTTTGAAGATAGATCGAATAAATTAAAGAACCACCGAGCCACGTTTGAAGTTAGGTCAAAAAATTCAAAGATTTGGCCGTGGAGGAGAAGAAATCAACAAAAACCTAGCCAAAACTTAAAACATAAAAAGAGAAAAAGAAGAGAGAGAAGAGAGTTACTTGTCTTTACGGAAATTTGGAGAAATGAGTTATGAGTATTGGGATGAGAATCTGAATATATAGACACTTAAAAGCACAGCGCGTGATACCACGCGACCTCGGGAACTAACGAAAATGTTTGCAGTTCCCAATAAAGTTATGGTTTGAGAGAAGGAAAATATTCGGTCACCGAGCCAAAAACAGATCAAACTCAGCAAGATGGTTTGGCATCACGTCGCAATTGTTCGGCAGTACAAAGCTTGCTCGGCAGCCAGACAACCCAGATAGCACGGTAACGTCGGCTTCCAAGACAATTCTACAATAATGTCGAACAAAAGACGGCTTGGCAGCCAGACATCCCAGACAGCACGGTAACGTCGGCTGCCAAGACAATTCTATAATAATGCCGAACCAAAGGCGGCTCGGCAGCTAGATACCCCAGACAGCACGACAACATCGGCTGCCAAGACAATTCTACAATAATGCCGAACCAAAGATGGCTCGGCAGCTAGACAACCCAGACAGTACGGTAACGTCGGCTGCCAAGACAATTCTACAATAATGCCGAACCTTAGACGGCTCGGCAGCTAGACAACCTAGACAGCACGGTAACATCGGCTGGCAAGACTATTCTACAATAATGCCGAACCAAAGACGGCTCGGCAGTCAGACAACTCAGACAGCACGGCAACGTCGACTGTCGAGACAATTCTACAATAATACCGAACCAAAGCTGGCTCGGCAGCACGACAGTCTGAACTACTCATTGACATGACGAGCCAAAATGGCTCGATAATACAAATAACGAGCCAAGACAGCACGGTAACGTCGGCGACGAACCAACAAACGGTGACGAGCCAACATGTCGGCGATGAGCCAAAAGACGTTGACTAGCCAACATTTTGGCGACGAGCCAAAACACCTGGCGGCGCGCCAAAATAACAGCGACGTGCTAAACACCTGGTGGTGTGCCAAAATAACGGTGACGAGCCAAAACACATGGTGGTGCACCAAAATAACGTTGACGAGCCAAACTATGGGTGACGAGCCAATATTTTGGCAACGAGCGAAAACACCTGGTGGCGCGCCAAAATAACGGTGACGAGCCAAAATATGGGCGACGAGCCAACATTTTGACGATCAGCCAAAACACCTGGCGGCATGCCGAGATAACGGTGACGAGCCAAAGTATGGACGATGAGCCAACATTGTGGCGATGAGCCAAAACACCGGCAACGCGCCAACATAACGGTGACGCGCTAAAATGTTGGCGACAATCCAAACAGGTGACAAGCACATATAAATTTCTAGACAAGACAAAGAGGCGACGAGCCGGATCACTGGTGACCCAGCGAAGTAGCAAGCCCAACATCTTGTTGGGCCGAGGCAACGAGCCACAAGAGTTTGGTGGGCCAAGTTAGCAAGTCGAAGTAATAAGCCCACATCCGAACCGACTTAGACAAACCAGAGAAGAAAGGAAATCTCGAAAAATAAGAAATTTTTCCTTTATCGTTTAGGAAGAGGCCTAGCCGACTTATTTTTGTATAAATAGACATGTACCCCTTTGAAAAAGGATCCACAATTTTACCTAGCAAACACTTGTTATTTTCTCTGCAACAGCTTTCTCAACAACTTGAATAAAAATACCATATTTGGATCTCTGTTTTTGTGTTTCTTTTCATAGAAGTTTTCGAATCCCTAAATTTTCCTTACAAAATTTAGTTGTGCGAGTTTCGACTCCCACAACCCATACTGAAATGTCACCGAGAAACATGATTTTTTAAGGTTGTTGGTGAAGTCTAAACGCTTTTGCTCGAACAGTTCTGCATATGGTCCATGAATGGTGATACAATACGCCGAAAGAGGGTGTAGTGGGATAACTTGGAAACCATAGATAGTTCCTCGAACCATATCGAAAATTCACCACATAACATGACATTTTAAGTCAGTATGTGAAGTTTGAGGCACTTTGCTCGAGTGGTTTTGCGGGTGGTTCATGAATGGTGATTTGACTCTCCGGATGATGCTCATTGATCCAAACTTAAACCATGAAGAATTTCTCGAACCATATTGAAAAGTTGCCGAACAAAATGACATCATAAGTCTGCTAATGAAGTTTGAGACCATTTGATTAAACGGATTGAGACTTGGTTCATAGCATCCTTCGTCGTGGACCGTTGGTTCCACAATTGGTTGTAACGCCCGTTTTCGGGAAAACTGACCAAGGAATGATTTGATCGATCATTGGGTTAAGTTGGATCGAATAACTTGGGTATGTTTGGCTGTTGGAAATCCGAATGTGTAAAGGGTTGAAGTGATCGAGCTAGATGAGTGTAATCCGAGCTGAATCAGAACTGAATGGGCAGTTTTGCTCGAGGGAAAGGGAAAAGACGAAGGTAAATGTAGATGGGTAGTTATAATGAGTTAAAATCAGACTTAGCGAATTTTTCGGAGTCAGCTGGGTCAGTTTCGGACATGACGATTAGTTGATGGGACTGTTTGATCCAGGTTGGATTTTATCAGAATTTCGCCTAAGGCAAAAATATAGCCAAAAATATTCTAAGCCATTTTGGCGGGAAAATTATTTGAAAAGGTGAAAATAATCCGAATTATTTTCTAAGTATTTTGGCGGGAACGGTTGCAAGGCCAAACACGCGGATTTGCCTTAGAAAAATAAGCGGGAACAGTTTTGTGGGTTAAAATCCACCCCCAAGGGTTAAAATATGCAGAAACAGTTATTCTGCTTGAGAAAAATGCACAGTGGACAGTTGAGAGCGGTTTTGGGGCAGTTATCAGATTAAATTGGAGTTTTATCTCATTTTTGTCTTATTCTGAACGATTTCTGGAAAGAAAAACGCAGAAAAAGACTTAGAAGGTTTTCAGAGAGAAATTAAAGAGAAAACTCGAGAGAAAGAGAGAAAACTCGAGAGAAAGAGAGAAAACTCGAGTGTGGGTAACGGTGATCAAGTCTGTGGGTAACGGCGATCGAGTCTGGGTAGAATATGGGTGATTGGAGACTAAGTGTTAGGCGCATCATTGCGACAAGAGGTGTTATAACTAAACCGGATCAAGCCAAAAACTAATCCGATTGGCTAAGGTGAGTGTGTGACCGTGGTTACTGTTCTAGGATCGTTTGATTGCTATATTTATTACTGTCATTGATTACTTGGGTGAATCCGACTGTTTTGCTTGTCATGTTCTATCTTGATGTGCTGATCGTTTGATCGAGAGTCTGATCGGGTTAACACGCTTGGGAGTCGAGTGTTCTCGCCAAGGCTTACCCGGGTCATGTAGAGACTGCTCGACATTCGGATCAGGCATGCTTGATGAGAATTCCGTTCATGATAAGTAATATTGACTGTTTGAAATCGATAAGTATGATTGCGATTCTGTTCTGTGGCCTAGTGAGACGGGATGACCGCGTCACTAAGCAATTTTGTTGCTTATGCCTCCTTTATAGATGCAGGTATTGAGTCTGGCCATGAAAGTGGTTGATCACGAGACAAAGGCAGGAAGGAATGGATGGTTAGATAGGGTAGATAGGTTCAATTCAATGTAATAGCTTATTAGCAAACTGATCATTGTATTTGAAACCTCCTGATTCAATCTAAGTTAAAGTTTATGCATGGAAATTGGCTTGTCTAACTATTAAAAACGCAAAAATGGCTAAGTAAAACGGACTGAAAATTTGGCTAAGTGTCTGGTTCGTAGTGTGGCTTAACCGCGGGTTGAAACCTCGGGTTGGGTCATCACATGTTTCCTTTACCAATCTGATTTTTCTGTCCGTCCCCTTCAATACCACGGTGTTGTGTCTCTTGTTTTCTCTCTTTTAGTTCACATCTCCTTTCAATGGCTTGGAAATGCTTAGACGATTTGATTTGTGCGAACACAACAACACTTGTTAAATACACAACAATGTCTTGATGCAAATTAGTACAAAATTCCTTGCAAAAACACTTGAAATCACTTGTTAAATGCTTATTGGATCTAGATTTCTCAATATTGGGTATTGAGTTCCAAATCCAAGATTTCATAAGATAAAACATAAGAACAAATTAAATCCAAATATAAATCCAAATTTATAAAGAATGTCTAAATTAAGCGAAAATAGTGAGAAAATGAAGATGTTTAATTCAATTCAATAACCAATTTAATCTAACTAAAAATATCAAATTTAAAATGCATGTTCATAAATCAATAATTACATCAAAAATAAATTTAATGAAATATATAGATTAAAATAATTAATTTATAAAAATACAAAATTAAAAATAATTTTGGTCAATATTATTTGTGAATTATAATTTAAAAGTTCGTTTAATTAAATAAAAGAGAAAAAAATAAAATTTACCCTTTTTTGTGGACCATGGTTAGGTGGGTTGTTCGGTACATGGATCAAGACAGGCTGGTCCGTGGGTTGGCCGTGACCCATTAAATTCACGACCTGGGTCATGGGACAGTCGACCCATGGGTTGTAGGCTGGGTCTTGGTGTGGGTCATGGTTCATGGGTTATGACCTTCGGGTGTGGAACGGATGGATCGTGGGTCATGGGATGGGTCATGGCCTAGCATCGGTCACGGTCAAGAGATGCTCGTCCCGATGTGACCTAGACCGATGTCGGGTCGAGTTTTTTCGTCCCACGGGTCTTGAGCATCGGTCATGGGGTCGTGACCGATGATGGGTGGGTTTGGGTCGAGGATCACGTACCGCGGGTCGTGGTTAGGCGGAGCATCGGTCATGGCACTGGGTCGTGGTCGTGACGGGTGTAGACTGGGTCGAGATTGCCTTACCGCGAGTCACACCTTTTTTTTTTTTTTTTTAAATCCTGGAAAATAAAAATAAAATATATTAATAAAAATTCAAATTTTCAAAATTTAAATTTAAATTTAAAACTTAAAATAAAATAAAATTGTGGGTTGCCTCCCACAAAATAATACGTAAAATAAAATAATTTTGTTTTTCTATAAAATTTTATAAAAATCCTGAAAAATCATAAATAAATAAGTGTATAACAAAGCCATAAAAAGACTTAAATTAAAGACTTAAATAAAATTAAATAAATAGTATTCCATTGATGAATTCCTGAAACACACAAAAGAAAAATAAAAATCGAAAGTGAGAAATAAATAAAAAGAAAAACAAATCGTAGACTAAATTCTTATCAGACATTTGTAGGCAACAAATCAGTCCTCAAAAACGGCACCAAAAACTTGATATACTCAGGTTTTAATATTTATAAACCCTGAAATAATCATGCAAGTACACAGCAAACGCAGTAGTACTTAGGGGTCGATCCACTGGAGACTGTAAAGATGTTATGCTATGAATTTATAAGACTCAAATTGCTAAGACAAAATATATTTTGGGTTTTAGATTTATGATAAACGAATTAAAAGAAACTAAGCAATAAAAATAAAAGCAAATAAAATAAATGATAGAGAAGTTAGGTAATAGGCAATTCGCATAAACACATGAAAATACAAGAGAAATATCATTTAAGGATTTGATAAGAACCGTTCTAGAACTTAATCATGAATGAGTAATTGACCTACTCCTGTAGTGCCAATTACTATGTCTAAACAACCTAAATTACACTACTCCCGCAGGTAATCAAGTAGTTAAACAAGCATTAACAATCCAAGTTCAATATGTTCACAAAGTTTCATAGTTCTACTTCCGTAGGTTATAATTATTTGTTTACAAAGCTCCATAACTCAACTCCCGCAGGTTATGGCGCTTTCCTAATCTAAATTAGTTCAAGTAATTTAACAACACTTTCGGTGAGTATATTACCCTAATAGTAGTAGCTAGATTGTCAATCAAGCAAAAGCAATAAACATGAATTTAGATGATATGAGCCCTAGAATTTCGATAATCAAACATGCATAATCATGGAATCATTGAAAAACCTAAAACCTAACAAATAACTACTCGTACATGGTAGAAGTAGGAAGACAGCAATAAGATACAGTAGAAAACATCATAGATAAATTGAATATAAGGAGTAAAGGTTTAGAAATCTTTTCTATATCGAAGTACAAATGTGGGATCTTCTCTTTGAAACTCTTAGAATCAAAACTATGAAAAACGTGTCTACTGTTCATGGTGATAATATGTGGCTGCTTGCTCTCTAAAAAGGGCTAAAAGCAAGTATATATAAGCCTTGAGAAATCTTAAGTCGGCTAGGGTTTAGTTTTGGGCAAAAAGGAAATATTACTTTTCTGATCAGCATTGGGCAGGAGCATTAGGAAAGAATCTTGGCCGATGCCAAGGCACTGGTCGGGAGAGCATCGGCATGGGCCATGGGGAAATCTCTGACCGATGCTGGCTCTTTCTTCCTTCAGTTTCCTACGCTTGCTTCTCTTTCGAGCCAGACAAGCATATCTTCCGTAAATTAGGTGTAACTCTTCAACAACAGCTCCAAATGACTTGAAACCACCTCTTCCATTAGAAAGGTAACTCAATTCTCTATCTCGTCACCAAATTTGCTCCAATTCTAAGGTGTTTAAGGCCTCCAATGAAGGGTAAACTTCTGGTGCATATGTTCTGTCCAATTTGGAAAATTGCATATCTTTGTGAATATTGTAACGTGGATTGTTTATTTGACTTGAGTGAATGGCTGTATCATGGTTGACACCTCTTTTGATCCATTTTAAATCTTTTTTGATGATTTAACCTATTAAGACTTCAAAAACTACATATACGAGAAAACTACCTCTTTTGGTGCAAAACCATTATAAAATAGTTAAATAAAATAGTAAAATCCATACTAAAAGTAGTAAAATATAGAGTATATCAAGCCACTAACCGGATTTTCAGGAGAGACAACGATGACCCTCGGGACGATCAGGTTGCATGTCCGAGCTGGAGAAGTGACGAAGGTGGTGGAGTTCTTGGTCACCGATCATCTGGTAATTTACAATGTAATCATGGGAACACCCTGGATAAACTCCATGAGAGCTGTTCCGTCGACTTAACACCTCTCCATGAAGTTTCCAACCCCCGCAAGAATCAAGAAAATTTGGGGGAGCCAGAAGGAGTCCCGAATTTGTTTTCTGGCCGAACATAAGCTCATGAATCCCGTAACAGAGTTGAACGCAAAGACGAAGAAGAAGAAAGTGAAAACTAATTGAGAACCCGAAAATGAACTGGCAAAGCTATTATAGCAATTACAGATCACAGAGGCTCACGAAGGAGAGGATGGACCAGTCTGCATCCCGTAATCTCAGCCAACTGGAAAAGACCTTACAAACTCACCCAAGAGTGCACGAGCTCGCCAACATGGCAAACATTCTAGTATTGAGATCTTGGAATGCTATGCATCTAAAGCAGTACTACCACTAAGCTATATCATCCATGAATTACGGGGCGGCTTTATCCCCGAAAGGGGTACGTAGGCAACCCATCTCAGGATGGGTTCAGCTGTTCCCCTCCTAAAAGGGGGGGGGGAGTGGGTACGTATACGTGTATACTCCCATTTCTTGTAACACAATATTTCGCAAAATTAAAATTCTTATCAATACAGACACATCGATATACTCATCATCTTGTTTGTTGTTGGTCACAACAATGAACTACTACATCCTTTACGGATTTTAACTACTACATCATTTACGGATTTTAACTACTACATCCTCTACGGATTTAAGCGCGCTATATACATGAAGGTCGAGTACTCTCATGTTTACTATCAAAGCGGGCATGTAGGTGGAAACGGGCACATAAAGTCGAAGTAAACATTCGAAACCCAGCAATCACATGTTTCTTAACATGCTGGTCTTAACATCTCAAAACATAGCCCTAACGTATATCGTTTAGTGTGAGATACTTAAAAATGTTTTATCAGAGCAGGCACGTAAGTCGAAATGGGCACGAAAAACCGAAGTAAAACATTCGAAGCCCATCAATCACACATTTCTTAACTCGCTAGTCTTTAACATCTCAAAACATAATACTAAACGTATATCGTTTACTATGAGATACTTAAACATGTTTTATCAAAACCCAACATAAACCTGGTTCCTAGCACGCTGGTCCTTAATATCCCAAACCCATCATACAATTTCGCTTCACAGCACGTTGGTCTTTCACATCTCAAGATTCAGCATAATCTTGCTTCGCGCAGAAATGCGAGTTACCTTAACACGCTTCGGCTAACTACTCTATGGATCGCTCCGACTATGAGTTTAAAGCAAGGGCATCAAGTACAACATCCGGGTTGGAACGACGTGAATACTCTTTTCAATTTTTTACAAGGTGTCCTTGGAACTTGGCCCTTGAAAATTCTCACGAAGCAACAAGATAGTTTTCGCCTGTCGCCTCGTCATGATAATCTCATCACCTTGTTACGCAGTCCTCAGCAAAATGCCTCGTCATGTTTTCCTCGGCAAAATGCCTCGTCATGTTTTCCTCGGAAAAATGCCTCGTCACGTTTTCCTCGGCAAAAAACCTCGTAATGCCTTCCTCGGCAAAATGCCTCGTCACGTTTTCCTCGGCAAAAAACCTCGTAATGCCTTCCTCGGCAAAATGCCTCATCGCGCCCTCCTCGAAAAAATGCCTCGTCACGTTTTCCTCGGAAAAATGTCTCGTCACGTTTTCCTCGACAAAATACCTCGTCACGTTTTCCTCGGCAAAATTTCTCGTAACGTTTTCCTCCACAAAATACCTCGTCATGTTTTCCTCCACAAAATGCCTAGTCACGCCCTCTTCGGTAAAATGCCTCGTCACATTTTCCTCGGTAAAATGCTTCGTCACATTTTTCTCGGTAAAATGCTTCGTCACATTTTTCTCGGCAAAATGTCTCGTCACATTTTCCTTGGCATAACGCCTCGTCACGTTCTCCTTAAATTGTCGCCTCATCATAAAAATGTTATCTCCCCGTCGAGTTGTTACCAGTCGCCTCATCCCTTTTTGGCTCGGCACGTTGATCTCGTTCATGACTACTATCACCTCGTCATAATCATCTCTAAGTCTGACGAGTTGGGGGGCTAACTGTTGGGGTCAGGTTTCATCTCACCGAGATCAACGGTTAAAACGGCAAAGTATAAGAAGTATAGAGCTGAAGATATCATAGGCCAAAGTGGAGAGCCGAAGCCATCTTGAGCTGAAGTGGATAGCCGAAGACATCCTGGGCCGAAGTGGAGAGCCGAAGAAATCTTGGGCCGAAATGGAGAGCCGAATACGAAGCAGGCTGAGGCGACGCATTGTAGGCCGAGCCAAAGATACTCATGGGACGATGCAACGGTTACAAGGCCCATGGGCCGATCCAAGTTGTTGTTCGCTCTAGAAGATAGAGTTGGATCGCACGAATGTCGATCGAACGAAGAGAAAGAATGTAAATCTTGAAGAGAATATTCTCGATATTATCGGTGAAGCGGCAAAGCACATCTATAAAAAGAGGAGAAATCATTCAGAAGAGGTATCTGTAAGTTTTTACTTAGCAGAAATACTTGTCTTTTTCCTTGAGCAATTCTTGTATCAAAACGCTTACAAAACAGCAATAAAAAACCATCTTTGGATCTCTGTTCTTGTGGTTTCATTCATAGAATTTTCAGTTCCCTAAGTGTTCCTAATCAAATTTCGTTGTGCGAGTTCCAACTCCCACAAGCAGTTAACTATGAGATTACCTTTCGTCGAAGCATGCCATATGATTCCAGCACTGAGAAAATACATGAAAGGAATAATGACAAGTAGAACAAGCATGGAAGAAGGTGTTATGATGATAACTCACGAAAGTAGTGAAATCATTCAAAATGACACCTCGAAAAAGCTAGGTGATCCAGGCGGTTTTGTTCTTGCCTGTAAGATCGAAGGAACAAATTTCGATCGATCACTATGTGACCTAGGTTCTAGTGTGAACATGATGCCATATTCCGTAGCAAAAAGACTAGGATTCAACAATTTCAAACCAACAAAATGTCTATACTTTTAGCAGATAGATCAATCCATTTACCAGTATGTACCCTACCTGACAAAAGCGTCTTTGTCGGTCAATGTCTAATTCCAACAGACTTTGTGATTGTAGATCTCGATGAAGAACCAAAAGATCCTTTAATACTTGGTCGACCATTTTTAGCTACTGCCGGAGCTATCATAGATGTTAGAAAAGGAAAAATTGACCTTCACCTGGGAGACATGGTTCTTAAATTCATTGTAGACAAATCCTTAAGGAAACCTACTATTGAAGGCCAAGTTTTCTGGATTGATCAGATAGCAGAGGTTACCGAAGGAGTATATGATGAAATTATTTTCGATGACCCATTAGAACTGACTCTAGTAAAAGAAGAAATAGAATATGGGTACATGAATGACGAAGCCTCAAACTACGAAAAGTTACTCGACACTGCAGAAAGCTGGAAAAATATGATTACCTATGTCGACATTTACAAAGAAAAAGGAGAAGAAAAAAAAGAACCATCATTCATATCTGTAATCCCAAAGGCAAAAGTGAATTGAGAGCCCCCAAGCTGGAACTGAAACCACTTCCAACTGGCCTCAAATAAGTTTTTATTGGATCAAAATCCAATTTTCTAGTGATCATTAACTCAAAATTGAATAATGCTGAAACAGCTCTTCTCCTCTGCGTACTAAGAAAACATCGCAAAACACTAGGATATTCCTTAGATGATATACCGGGAATATCACCGGATCTATGTATGCATATAATCCATTTGGAAGATGATTCGAAAACATATGTCGAGCATCAGAGGAGGTAGAACCCGAATATAAAGGATGTCGTAAAAAAGGAAATAATGAAGTTGCTTGAAGCTGGGATAATTTTCCCCATCTCAGACAGTAGCTGGGAAAGCCCGGGCCATATCGTGCCTAAGAAAGGAGGAGTAATTGTTATAAAAAATGATAAGGATGAGTTAATAGCAACAAGGACTATTACTGGACACCTAATGTGTATTGATTACATGAAGCTCAATGCCGCCACCAGAAAAGATCATTTCCCTTTACCATTCATAGATCAAATGCTTGAGAGATTAGCTAATCACCAATATTACTGTTTCCTAGACGGGTATTCAGGTTTTTTTCAAATCTCGATCCACCTGGATGACTAGGAGAAAACAACATTCATATGTCTCTATGGCACCTATGCATATCGTAGAATGCCCTTCGGCCTATGTAATGCACATGCTACCTTCCAGTGATGCATGATGTCCATATTCACTGATCTCATTGAAGACATAATGGAAGTATTTATGGATGATTTCTCAATATATGGATCTTCATTTAAAGCTTTTTGGATAATCTTAGCAAGGTACTTCAACGTTGCGAGGAAAAACACTTAGTACTTAACTGGGAAAAATGCCATTTCATGGTAAGAGACGGTATATTCCTTGGACATAGAATCTCAGAAAAAGGGATAGAAGTTGATAAAGCAAAAATCAAAGTTATGACCAAACTGCAACCCCCGACCAATGTTAAGGGTATACGTAGTTTTCTTGGGCATGCCGAATTTTACCGAAGGTTTATACAAGACTTCTCTAAAGTTGTTCGACCCCTTACCCATCTACTATGCAAGGCATTACCTTAAAATTCGATGATTAATGACTTTCTGCATTCCATAAGATCAAATATACACTTGTCTCTACACCAATAGTTCAACCACCTAATTGGGAATTACCCTTCGAAATAATGTGTGATGCTAGTGATTATACAGTATGAGCAGTTCTAGGACAGAGAAAAGATAAAAAACTTCATGTGATATATTATGCTAGCCGTACCTTGGATGCAGCTCAATG